>CAKNXH010002386.1:6439-102875 GCA_932178445.1 Andricus quercusramuli | reverse complement strand
ATATATATATATATATATATATATATATATATATATATAATCATTTTTGACCAAAAAGTATGACGTTTTAACAAAATAGTTACACTTTCAACTTCACATAACTTTTGCACTGCCTTTAAATTAGTTAATCTTAGAAACTCAGATATAAAAAATTTTTTGTTTTTTAAAATAATTTTATCTTCTCAATGATAAATACCGCTGCGAAGTGCTATGGATGTATTCACTATGTCTGTATTTGTTTTTGTATTTATTTATGAAAAGTTCCTCGTGCTAAATAGCCCTATAAGGAACAGGTGATACACATTACGATTAAAATGTGACGGCGATCGATTTGACGATTGAAATCAAAAATAGGTATTTAACAAGAGTGAAGAAATAAACTCTAATAATACACATAATTAGATGTGGGTTGTCAACAGAAGGATACTATAAATATACATACGCAAATATACATACGAAAATATACTTACATAAAAGTAAATACGAATTTATGCACAAACTCATATATATTTCACTCATATATGTGTGTATTTATTTGTGCTTATTTTATAAGCGTTTTTATTTCTCATCGATATCAAATAAATTTGCTTCCTCATAGAGAAATGGATACTTTGAACATTTTTCAAGCTTATATATGTTTATGTCTTACCAAAAATCATGTTTGCAGAAAATCAGAGAGCCCATCAAAACGTCAATCGATGTGTTCTGTTACAATGAACAACTTTTTTAACTTACGGTAGTGTTATATTCCAAATTAAAACGAACGTTTTCCTTACAGAAACAATGTAACTTTTTTCTTAACTTTATAAGCCGCTTGTGATTGATCAAGAACGGTCATCGAAAGTTCAACAATAGATTAATCCACGTGTCTCGAAGACGTAAACAATTACATCAAATACAGTACTGTTATATTCCCAATATAAAAAATTCTCTTATGAACAAGGTAAATAATTTTCACACCAAATTTAAAAAAGATATTGGTAGGTTATGGTATAGGTCATAAAAGGTTCTTCAATTGGGCAATCGATACGTCACAATGACGCAAACAAATATATCATATACGTTACTGTTGTATTCTCAATATTCAAAAAGTTGTTTAAATATCATGAAGATAAATAATACATCTTCCAAATTTGAACATTGGTATTTCTGGATCAGCGGAGGTCATAGAAGGTACGTCAATATATTACTCAAATATATCATACAAAGTTTTTCTTATATAAATGAAATACACCAGTTTTTTTTAAACTTCGTAAATCGGTACTGGTATTTCATAATAGGTTCAACAATGAGGTCGATCAATGCATCTTAAAGATGCAAACAATTGCACTATATATACATAGTTGTATTTTCAATGTAAAAAAAATTGTCATGTAAACAGAATAAACCTTTTTTTTTTAAACTTCATAAATCGGTATTGGTGGGCCATAAAAGGTTCAACAATAGGTCGATCCACGTATCTTGAAGACGCGTACAAATACACTGCACTTAATATTAATGGATTTTGAATATCAAGAAAGTTTTTCCCTTATAAACAGAATGAACCATTTATTGGAAATTTCATGAATTGGTACTAGTAGGTCATAAAGTTTCCAACAGGAGGTCGATTGATCAAGGGCGCTAACAAATATACTAGATAAAGCTATTTTTGTATTTGGAATATCAAAAAAGTTTTCCTCATGTAGGCACAAAGTGATTTTTTTTTAAGTTTCTAAACTAAAAAAGAGAACACTTCTAAATGGCCGATCTAGCTTAAAATTCTATCAGACCTGAATATCAATCGGAGCTAAAATTCATTCAAATTTCATTATCATATCTCTTCTACTTTTCTAGATATGGTTACACACACACACATGTAAATTGTTTAAAAATTGTATTTTCGAACTCCTGGGTCAAATTATATCGAAATATGCCAAAAAAGTTGATTTTAAAATTCAGGTCTTTACAAACCTCCCTCTATGAGGAAGAAATTCGTGTATTTTAAAGTATAGAGTTAGTACCTATACCTACCTCTCTTACAGGTACTTCATTCGTCGAAAATAATTGTATTCTGTATTATTATTTGAATAAAGAAATTGAAGAATGCACCTCGAACAGGAATGTAGCTTCAAGCTCGGCTTCAAGTGACCCTTGAGGGTCACTTGACCAACAGGACACTAAAGCGAGTCAAATCCCTAAATGGCCCAAATGAAATAGTGAATGAACTGCTACTATAATGTCACACCGTGACACCTACCACTAGAATTCATTGAAACCACTCGCATACTGAGAATCGATGACCTTCCTCCGAAGTTTGAATGAATCCTGGAGTACATACTACAAACTCAGTTTTTTCCTCTTGTGAGCATGGAAAATCAGACTTTGCAAGATCGAAAGTAAGTCGAAAGCATTTCTGAGGACAAAAAATTAGACAGGGACAGATGTTTCGGAAGCTTCAAGTAGCAAATCTGGCGAATGGTCCTGGAAAATTTGAAAAACCAACGATTTTCTGGAAAATGAGCTTGAATTTAATATTTCATATTTTGGATCGTTATAGTTGCGTTATATATGAAGAATGATGCAAATGGGGTGGAATGAAAAATTTTGTTTGTATCGATATGTAAAGAGATTTCAAACAGGTTTTCATATTTTGGGTAGATTTTCAGTGAGGGGTCGTTCAAATATTACGTCAGGTAACGTCCATTAATTATATGAGGATGATTTTTTAAATTTTAGACCCTCTGAACCCCTCTCACCCCTATTGTATATACAATATGTCAATTATTTTCACTGTAAATGAGATTTCAAAATATTTCCAGTGATTTGAAAGGATTCAAACACATTTCAAGGGATTTCAAGTTTATTTAAGTTCTAAAATTTAAGATTTAAGTTTTCAAAAAATATCAAAATATTTTCAAGATTTTTTAAATTAGGATTTTAATTTAATTTCGAAGCTTTGAAGGAATTTCATGAAATTTCAAAAGACTTGCAAGAATTTCAGCGATATCAAGATATTTGGAAAGATTCCCACGGATTGAAAAAATTTCCATCAATTTTCAAGGGATATCAAAGATTTCAAGGGATCTTGTGAAGTTTCAAAATATTGTACAGAAATTCAAGGATTTTAACCGATTTGAATCAAGTTTTAGAGATTTCAAGGGATTTCAAGAGGATTTGAAATATTGAAAAAAAAAATTTGCGCGATTTTAAAAGATTTTAAAGGTTTTTAAGAAATACCAAAGTATTTACTTTTACGAATTTTCAAGGATGTCAGTGGATTTCGAAGGTTTCAAGGGATCTCGTAATATTTCGAAATGTTTCAAGGATTTTAACCGGCTTTCAAAGATATCAAGGAATTTGTACGCATTTTAAAGGGTTTCAAGGGATTTTTATGGAATTTTAAATATTTCAAACGATTTCAAGGATTCAAAATATTTCACGAAATCTCAAAGAATTTTAAAGAATTTTCACAGTTTCTAAAGGATTTCAAGGGATTTCTAGGGAGCTTATTCCTTTTACAGGGATTTGAAGAGATTATTTAAGTACATTGTACAACATCCATAGAATTCGAAGGATTTCTTAGAATTAAAAAAAAATAGTAATATTTCAAGAAAAGTCACGGGATTCTAAAAGATTGGAGAGATTGATTTGAACATATTTTAAGGAATTTTAAAGTATTTCAAAGGACTACAAAGTATTTCAAAGAATTACACAAATTTTACTAATTTTACGGAGAAGTCCAGAGCTTTATAGGGATTTCATGAGATTTCAAGGGATTTCAAAATATTTCAAGATATTACAATAGTTTAGTGTTGCCGTCGAGCGAGAAATCCCGAGAAACGAGACGGGACGAGACGAGTCATACCTGCTGTCTCGGTGTTACTCGTCTCGTTTTGTCTCGTCTCATTCTTACTCGTCTCGTGACGTCCTTACTCGTTTCTCGCTCGGTTTTTTCCGAGAAATGCGACAGATGTGCGCTAGCAGAGCGGCCAGCTCGTGGGAGCGTTCTTTTGCTACTCTGACGCGCTAATGCTAATTAGCGTTCTTCAATGAATAGCTAAAGTCGAAATCTGATTACATATTATAATTTCTTGTCCATTACTGATTAATTTGATATCAAACACGACTATGTTGCGATTTTTCGAAGATTTAACTTCAGTATATTAGTATTTTGTTTTGTTCTTATTGTTAATTTATTTTGTCAATTATAACAACAGAATACATGAAAGAGAAATGTAAAAAGGCAGGTATATTTTCAAGTCCTTTGGAGTTTAAAGAATTTAACACTAATTTCATATTGTACATTTTAAAGTGGAATTAAAAAATTTTGTCACTATGTGAGATCTTGAAATTTCAGTGAAAGCTTATAAAATCTTTTAAAATTGTAGCTAAATATTGGAAATATTTGTTAAATGTTAAGAAATATTTTTGAAACTTTATGAATTCCTTCAAATGTTTATGAAATCTGTTCTACTGATTTGAAAAAATGAAAATGTTTGAAGTATTTGCGCAATCTTTCAAATGATTTGAAACGTTTGTGAATTTCTTGAAATCTTTTAAAGTATGTATAAAAATCGATGTGAGATCTTGAAATTTCAGTGAAATCTTATGAAATCTTTTAAAATTGTAGCAAAATATTCGAAATGTTTGTGAAATATTAAGAAATATTTTTGAAACTTTATGAATTCCTTCAAATATTTGTGAAATCTGTTCTATTGATTTGAAAAAATGAAAATATTTGAAATGTTTGTGCAATCTTTTAAATGATTTGAAATGTTTGTGAATTTCTTGAAATCTTTTAAAGTATGTAAAAATCTATGTGGGATCTTGAAACTTCAGTGAAATCTTATGAAATATTTTTAAAACTTCATGAATTCTGTCAAATAATTTTTAATTTTAAATGTAAATTCAGGAATTCAACTTTTTTTTCAGAAATTTACAAGATTCACATTTGACTTCGTACAGAAAGAATTTGAGAGGATGATGGTGGAATGGCTAGCATTAAAATATTTACCATTTTCTTTTTGTAACGATGAGGCATCTTCATCTGAGTATATTTTGAACATAAAAAAGTTTTTCTATGCTAAAAAAAATATTCGTAATTTTTAGAGCTTTCATATATTTTTCATTATCAGAACTGCATACAAAAAAATTAACTTTATCCATATGAACTCAAATAAAAACCTGCCAATTTTAAAAATTGGGCATATTATGCAGATTAAGAAACAAAAGTAACATTCACGATTTTTCCAAAACTCTGCGATTAACAAATTTTTTAATTTTATTCCGACGACGCCCAACCGTAAAGATATATACGTTATGAGGGACCCGAAAGGAAAATTTGCAGTGCTAATGCGTTTCTGAATTATACAAATTTTTATATACATGAATATTCAAATATACATACCTGAATAAACAAATATAGATACATGAATGTCGTAGGGGAGAATTATAAAATCGACTGTGTGATGATCATGTGAGTTTCTAAAAATTATTACTGACTGATCTACTACTTTTTACACATTCCAATTTCATAAAATTTAAAAAATATGTAGTAGTCAAAGCGATTTAAGGAGGTGCGCACTTTCGATTTTGTAAATGCCCCAACAAATATATTTTATTTACCAACCGTAGAAATTAGGTGCCACAAAATTTTAAAATTCTACTTTGAATTATAAAAAATTAAGTTAGTGTTAAATTCTTTGAACTCCAAATAACTTGAAAATATACCTATCTTTTTACCTTTCTGTTTCATATATTCTATTTTTATAATTAGCAAAATAAATTAACAATAAGAACAAAACAAAATACTAATATAGTGAAGTTAAATCTTCGAGAAATCGCAAAATAGTCGTGTTTGATATCAAATTAATCAGTAATGGACAAAAAATTATAATATGTAATCAGATTTCGACTATAGCTATTCATTAAAGAACGCTAATTAGCATTAGCGCGTCAGATTAGCGAAAGAACGCACCCGCGAGCTGTCCGCTCTGCTTGCGCACATCTGTCGCATTTCTCGGAAAAACCGAGCGAGAAACGAGTAAGGACGAGACGGGACGAGTAAGAATTTGACGAGACAAACCGAGTAACGCTCCCGGGAAAACGAGACGGAACCGAGTAATGAACGAGACGAAAGCGAGCCAGACTCGGTATTTCTCGTCTCGGGCGGCAACACTACAATAGTTTTAGGGTGTTTCAAGGGATTTTAAGAAAATTCAAAATATTTTTTAAAAACGTCACGTAATTTCAAAGGATTTTAAAGGTTTTTAGAAGATACCAAAATATTTTCACGAATTTTCAAAGATAACGGAGGATTTTGATTGGATTTTGAAGATTTGAAGAGATTTCATGATATTTTAAAAGATTTGCAAGGATTTTAACAAATTTTAGAGATTTAAACAAATTTCTACAGATTTTAAAGATTTTTAACAATTTTAAGGATTTCAAAACATTTTACGGGATTTCAAAGAAATTTAAGGGTTTTCCACAGTTTTTAAAGAATTTCAAGGGATTTCCATAAAGCTCGATCGTTTAAAAGTGATTTCAAGAGATTATGTATAAACGATATTCATATAATTCAAGTGATTCCAAGGGATTTTAAGAGATTTGGAAATATTTAAACAGAAGTCTCGGGATTTCGAAGGATCCTCAAGGATTATAAGAGATACCAAAGCATTTTCACGAATTTTGCAGAATATGTGAGGTGATTTTCATTGGATTTTGAAGATTTAAAGTGATATGAAGGGGATTCATCAGATTTAAGCTTTGCAAAGATTTCAAAAGGTTTTGAAGGATTTTAATTGGATTTCGAAGATCTTGAGGATTTTGAAGGAATTTCATAAAATTTCCAAGGATTTCTGAAGATTTCAAGCAATTTCTGAAAAAAAAATTTTAATAAATGAAATTTAATTGAATTTTAGGGGATTTTTAGCGATTCCACAGATTTAAAAGGATTTGAAGGATGAAGTTACATCAAAAAATTGCACAAGATTTCAGAATTTCATGAAATCTATGACCAAATTTAATTTAATTGAATTTCAAGGTATATCAGCGATTGCACTAATTTTAAAAGACTATAACGTATTTCAAAACATTTGATAAAATATAAGGATTTTTTTATATCTCTAAGGATTTAGAGAGATTTCAAAGATTTCTTAGAAATTTGACGAGTTTTTTTAGAGAACTTCAATAAATAAGTTTAATTCAATTCATTTTCAAGGGATTTCAATTGATGTATGCATATTTTTGAAATTAGTTTTCACGCTTTCAAAAGATTTCAAAGAATTTCAAGGGATTTTTAAAGATTCTGAAATATTTAAAGAGGTATAAAAAATTGTAAGGCATTTCAAAGAATTTTGTAAGATCTCCAAAGATTTCAAGAATTTTCTAACAAACCGTGGAAAATAAATGAAATTTAATTGGAATTCGAAGGATTCTCAGCGATTCCACAGATTTTAAAGAATGTTTAAGGTATTTGAAGGAATTTTAGAAGAATTGAAGGATCTCATTAAATTTCCAAGGATTTCAAGAAATTTAAAATGATTTAAGGGATTTTATAGGACCTCAAATTATTTTAAAGATTTTAAGAGATTTTACAAAATAGTAAGAATTTTAACAGATTTTAACAGATTTGAAAGATTTGAATGAATTCAAAAATTATATCAATGGAATTGACAGATTTTTGTTCCGTAAATTTCTTCTGTGCAGAATCACTTTTCTTGTCTACTTTCATATGAGCTATTATGAGTGGTATTAAATAAATCGTTCCTCAGTAGTTTTCATACTCCTTACATTAATTCCTTCAATATTTTATTTTGCAACTTCGTGCAATATTTTGCAGCCACACAAGGAAATCAGTGCCATCCAGTTTAATAATTTGTAGAAAACATTACAGGCGTCGATCGAAATTCTGAAATACACA
The DNA here is from genome assembly GCA_932178445.1 of Andricus quercusramuli. Lineage (NCBI taxonomy): Eukaryota > Metazoa > Arthropoda > Insecta > Hymenoptera > Cynipidae > Andricus > Andricus quercusramuli. Next base: position 94,972 of record CAKNXH010002386.1, on the reverse strand, counting down.
AATGGATAGTATATTTTATATAATTGGCCACTGAAAAATGGTGAAATACAGTAATTTGATCACCATTGGCCACATCAGGTTATAGATTACTGATTTTGAAAGTACAGTTATTAGCCTCTAAATTGTATAATGATTGACCGGAGCCAAAACTGGTTTTAACTGTTTTTTATCATCATTCGTGAGACAAAGTGACAAGCAATTATATATACATATATATAGTCTATAAAAAGTTTAAACAATTCTGAATGAATTTTTAAAATGATATTAGTCATTTGCTTTGCAGATGTTGTGGCCGATCATTATGTTTCCGCTTAATTCACGATGGCGATGGTTGGCCAAACATTTATAAAAATACATACATAATTCTGAGGTTAGAATAGTTTTTTTTAGTTTGACTTTCGAGTATTTTTGCATAAAGGCATGTTTAAATGAGGTGTCCAATCATTGGGAGGGGGGAACCACCGTACCGATTACCCTATAGGGGAAACCACCCTACAGTAGATAGGGAAAAAATCAACAGCATTTAACGGCATCAGTTTCCAAAAATAAAGAAAGATGATCATTGTTAAATAAAGCTTACATATTCAATTAAGTATTCTTATAGAAAAAAATATCACGAAATTAATTAATTAGCTGTATTAAACATTTTTATTAGATCAGGTCAAGGGTACGATTTTGACACCTTTGTCCATCAATAGATAATCGTTTCTGGTATTGCTCCTGGGCAAGTTAGAATACTCAATTCTGGATAATTATAATTTATCATTAGTATACTTACAATTAAAATCAATTTATTGAGTAAATAATAGTTGAAACTACGATTATTTTACAAAAAACGCAAAAGTTTAAATTATTGACATTTCTTTATCTCTGATATTTCGTAAGGTTGGTGCGATTGGTACAAGATGTTCAATCTTCATACAATTTAACCTGACTTGCGATGACAGAAAAGTGCAGCTTTTTTACGTACCTTAATCCAAAAAATTATATCTTTTCCGAAAGGCTCCTTGGAACACAATTAAAATTTATGATCTTTTTAATAAATAATAGTTTACACTATTTTCTTAGTTTATCATTTGAAATAATTTGAATTTAAATACTTTACAAATCAAAATAAACAAACAAACACAACCTTTAATTTAAAACAACTGCGAGACAGGCGCAGAGCTGCCAATTTTGACAGAGACATTTCTCGTAATTTTCCGATTATCTACTGTTGGTTATCTACTGTTGGAAAATGTAATATCCAATAAAATGTCCTTAAATATTTATAAATATTAAAGAAAAAACACTTTGTATTTATAAATATTGTTCATTAAACTTTAAGATTTGATTCTAAAGTATAAACATGTCATGAAAATGTGTCATTAAGTTAAAAAGTATGAATAAAGAAGAGGTGAATTTTTTTTTCTTCAGGTTAAAAATAAATTTTTTGCTCTCACGCATTAATTAATTATAAAATTTCAATGAAAGTTCGTCAGAAGATATAGTATCCTTGCTGAAACGTTATAATAACAAAAGTAATGAACATTTGTTGTCAGTTTTCCAATTAATTAAGATTATCTACTGTAAATCATTATCTACTGTAGGGTGGTTTCCCCTATGCAATTTTTTGCCATCCCATGCAATCATGAAATCTGAATAACTGAAGTGTCTAAAAAGTGTTGAAGATTAGAGCGAGGCTTGAGGCATTTTAGAGAAAATACCTTGCATCCGGTGCTCGACTTTGAAAAGATGCATTCTAAGGGCGGCAATAAAAACACACCAATGACTTTCGTACTCCCAGGGTAGCCGCAAAATAGTCGAGGCCAATTTCTAAATATCGAAGGGGACAATTACTTAGCCAATAATAATGGGTATCCCAGTCAATTCTCACTGAAATACCCTCATTGTGTGTTATTCAGCTACCACTGACAGATCCTAAGGTGCTCGCCGACTCCAACAAGATTGTACGATGTACAACAAAGTGACTGCCGTGCCGGCAGATGTACCATCTGTCAAAAATGAACTTCAAGCATCAATGGACTCGAAAAACGGAGGCTCGTCTTCTCTAAAATGACTTTCATTCATTTCTTCACCACTATCAGGGGTTCTCTTCTTTTGCAATGTTTCCTGCAATTTTATACTTTTTTCCCAAATAAATTGAGAAAAAATTATTTGTATAATATTTCATTCTTTTACATCAGTCATATGTTACGTATTTGCAATAATTTCAGATACTGAATTATATTAGACATTCACAAAAGTAGTCATTGAAATACGCCCATATAGGAATGGAGATTCGAACCCCTGACTAGACATTTGGACACCCCAGACAGTGCCTCAGTCCTCACGACCACACTCTGGTCTAGAATTATAATTTCATCAGCAGTATTTAAATTTGCTTCCAGCGGTATTACTGACTCTTATACGGTTTTTACTAACTAGAAAACCCGAAAAATAGCCGGGAAAACTGGGAAATAGCCAGGAATTAAAATAAAACCAGAATCAACTGGAAATTTACCGTAAATATAAATTCGAGCCGAGAATCACATTTTTAAAGGTTTGGAAAACATGAATCCTAAAAGTTTTCAATAAAATAAACCAATTTTATTAAGATTTTAGGCAAATTTTTTTTATCTTAGGAAAAAGTAGTATCTATCCAAAAGATATTTAGAAGGCTAAGAAGCTTTGAAAATCTAATAAGATTTCACATAAGAAATGTTGAAGCTTTTTTAAGAATTTTGAAAGGTTTCAAGAAAACAAAAACTTGATTTTAGTATTCCTGGGAAAATTTAATGAATGATAAATGATTTTTTTCAAATTTCAGGAAAATTTCGATTCATTTTAAAAGAAGTTTGAAAATTCTTTCCTTGGTATAGAAATTTTACCTTCTCGATTAAAAATACATCTGTTTGGTGAAAAATTAATTTGTTTAATTGAAGATTCAACTATTTTGTTAAGAAATCCTCTTTTATGGTTGAGTTAAACTGTAATTTGTTAAAAATTAATTTTCTCAATTAAAAATGTAACCATTTTGTTGAAAATTCGCTTTTTTTTTGTTTGAAAATGAATCTTTTGACTGAAAATTTAACTTTTCTATTTTCGATTGAAAATGGGTCTTTTTCTTTTGAAAATTCATGCATTTTGTTAATAATTCGTATTTTTTTGTATATGAAAGTAATATTCTTGGTGTAAGATTCATCTTTTTCGTAAAGAGAAAATGATTTTTTTTGCAGATTCATATTTTCGGTTTGAACAGTAAACTATTTGGTTAAGAAGTCAACTATTTCATTGAAAATTGGTCGTTTTGGATGAATTTACCTTTTTTTATTCAAAATCAAAATTTTTTTTAATTGAAATATCGACTATTACATTTTTCTTTGCGAATTCATTTTTTTTGGTTAATTATTTAACTGCTTTATTGAAACTTCGTCTTTTTAGATGAATTGGACTTTTGTTTATTAAAAATTAAAATCATTTTTGATTGAAATATCGGCTATTACATTTTTCTTTGAGAATTTATATTTTTGGTTGATAATTCACCTGCTTGGTTAAAAGTTGAAGTACTTTGTTGCAAATTTGTTCGTGAAGATTCACCATTTTAGTAGAAAATTCATCTTTTTCGTTGAAAATATAACTATCTCGTTGAAAATTCATCAATTTAGCTGAAGATTCAACGATTCGCATTAAACTTAACTTTTTTGTGAAAAACTCATATTTCCGGGTTAAGAAATTAAACTATTTTGTAGCAAATTTGTCTCGTTTTGGTAAAAATTTAATCTGTTTCGGTTAAAAATGCAACTGGTTGAAGAAAAATCTTTTTTTGTTGATGACTCAAATATTTTGTTGAAAATTTGTATTTTTTCAAAACTAATCAAAAATTTGAAGAGTTCAACAAGCTTAAAACAGAATGTAAATTTTTGAAGAATTCAAGATAAAAACAAACCCTGCTCTTAATTTATAATTTTACAATATTAATCTATATATTGAAAAATGATAAAATATCATTCCTTAAATCCATTTGAGATTTTCCTTCTGAGATCCAAAAATTGAGAACCTCCATACACTTCCAAAGGTTCGTGAAAAAGTCGATTCTTATGATGTGTCGACCCAAGTCTGCGAATATAATAGAGTCAAAGTGGAAAAAGGAGAGGACTGTAGGAGCAAAACGCCTTCCCACCTCTCTCGAAATTCGAGTGCACTCAAGTTTGAATTTCCGAACAATCGCCAGATAATATGTTCTCTCTGAAATTGTCGTTTATTGAAAATTCGTGACATTAGCTTTTCAAATCATGCATCAAATAAATGATTTTTTTATTTTGTGGAGACAGCCTCCAGAAACCTAAAAACGTATTAAACAACCCTTAAAATGTCTCTAAAAGAATCACAATTTTGAATCCATCTTAGAAAAGATTTCATTTTTTCATTTTTAGTTGGAAATCCCTCCTAAAGAAATAAACAGTTCCTACTAAATTAATTTTTCTCGCAAATAAGGTAGATAAACCATTTGTAACTTGATTGTGCTAACTTCCAATGTTCCACTTTTTGTTTTGATATTTGCAAGTTATCAACAAATTTAAAAGAATTTATTCAATCAATTAATTATGCAAGCTTATATTTTTTAATTTTTTTTCTATATTTATTGTTTTATTTCAAAAATAATAGCTCTGACTTCCAGATAGTGACCATATTTAAATAAATATGAAAAGTTCAAGCAGAAATTTCAATTAAGAATATATTGAATTCACAACAAAATAGTTCAATTTTTAACAAAAAAAGATTAATTTTATACCAAAGAGATAATTTGTTAACTACGTAGTTGAATTTTCAACCTTAAAAGACGAATTTTAAAGGAAATGGTCAAATTTTCCAACAGAAAAGAATTAACTTCAACCACAAACAGTTGTATCTTGAACCAAATAGTCAAATCTTAGAATCAAACAGATGAACTTTTTAGAAGATATTTGTAGTTTCAACTAAGAAAGATGACTATTCTACCAAAAATGATAAATTTTCAAACAAAAAAGAATTAACCTCAACTACAAATAGATGTATTTTTAACCAAAAAAGATTAATTTTCAACCAAAAAGATGACTTTTCTAGATGAATTTTTCAATCAAATAGTTGAATTTCGAACCTACAAAAACATCTTTTCAACCAAATGGTGGAATTTCAATCGAAAAAGATTAAACTTCAATCGAAAACAGTTGCGTTTGCCAGGAAATAGTTGAATGTTCAAGCCAAAAAGTTGATTTTATCAGAAAAGAGTTGACTTTTCAATCCAGAAATACGAATTTTATATCCAAAAGGACAAATTTTTAACAAAACAGTTCACTTCCCGAAAAATAATTACATTTTCAACAAAACAGTTAAATTTTGTACCAATAAATAGTTGAGTTTTCAACTAAAATAATGAATCTTCAATAAAAAAAAAGCATTTTCAATAAATTAGTTCAAACAAAAAAAAACGATTTAATTTTAAATCAAGAACAGTAGACTTTGAACAAAAAGATGAATTTTTAATGAAAAATGTAACAGTTGATATTTGAAACAAAAAATATTTTTATTTTAAATGAAAAGCCGTTAAATTTATCAAAAAAAAAACGAATTTTGAACAAAATAGTTGAATTCTCAACAAAAACAGGTTATTCTTTGACCAAACAGTAGCACTTTTATAAAAAAACGATTGAATTTTAAGGCCAAAAAGGCGAATTTTCTCTACAAAACATTGGAATTTTCTCGCCGAAAATAATAATTTTCAATCAAATAGTTGATTTTTCTACAAAAGTTATTGAATTTTTAACTCAAAAAGACGAATTTTCAACAAAACAGTTGAGTTTTTAAGCCAAATAGTCACATTTTTAAATAGAAACAATCAATTTTTAATGAAAAAAAAGTTAATTTTCAACGAAATGGTACAATTTTCAACCAAATAATCTTCAACTAATAACATGCATTTTTATGAGGTAGTTCGACTTTCAACCAAAAAGATGAATTTGCAACAAAACACATACAATTTAAACCGAATTGTCAAATTCTCAAGCAAAAACGATCAATTTTTAACAAATAATGAAATATGTACATTTTCACCTAAAAGCATTAATTTTCGACAAAAGAAGAAACAATTTTGAAAAAAATAGTTCAATTTTCAACCAAAGGCATAAATGTTCAACTGATAAAATAGATATTTAACAAAGTAGTTTAACTTTGAACCAATCAGTTGAATTTTCAATGAAGAATAATGATAGGCTATCCAAAAAGATCAATTTACAACAAAATACATACATTTTTAACCCTATTTTTGAATTTTTGTATGAAAACAATCCATTTTCAATTTAATTTTCAGTTCAAAAAACTAATTTTTGCCAATAAAGAATAAATTTTCAACAAAATAGTTTAATATTTAACAATATAAATGAATTATTAACAAATTAGTTCAACTTCAACCAAGTAGTTGAATTTTCAAACAAAAAAAGATGAATTTTCACTCAAAAGTTTAATTGTTGAATTTTCAACTAAAAACGATCCATTTTGAACAAGAAATATAAAAGTATATTTTTCAATTCAAAAGAGTTAACTTTTGATGAAAAATAGTTGTTCTTGAAAACTGAGGGAAGAAGAGGTATTCATTTAAAAAAGGTTAAGAGCGGAATAAGAGAAAAAGTGTGAAGTCTGCGTAGCTATTAAAACTACTTGAAATAAAATAATAAATAAAACACTAAAATATTATTTTTTCAAATAGAACCCCCCCCCCCTGGCAGTGTGACTAGCTTTTGAACGGCCCCACTAAGTTTACTTTTCTTAGCGGTGGTTTGTAGTTCCTCTTATAGAAATTCCGTATCTTTTACCATTTTTTTCCAAAATCCCTGACATTTCCCTGATTATCCCTGACCAACAGAAATCCCTGACTTTTTCGTGATTTCCATGTTTTCCTTCAATTACGCTGATGCTGATATGTATTCTCTAACTTCAATTATAAATATACGCACAAAAAAAGTTAGAAATAAAAACTAAAACTGACATTAAAGGTGAAAGCAAGTACTTCAAGTTGTCTATGACAACATTTTCATAAAATATTCCTTCGTTAGTAATGCGTAGTTAAATAAGTCCAAATTCGCTAATTTTAGACTACTTAAACTTATTCATCTCGAAAATCTGATATGATGGAACAATTCTAGGGCCAAATTACAACTGAGCAAACAAAATTACTTATAAAACTCACTGCTTACGATAAGACCGCAAAAATCATGCCAGCTTTTGTTATAAAGTTATAAACAATCAAATAAAAAATCCTCTCTATAGAATGGAAATCCGGCGGAAGTGCCTTTAAGGTGAATCTTAAAAGTGGTGATTCGCCTCCGAAATTCAAGGGGGCGAAGACAAAGGCCCATTTCTTGAAAGGATGAAAAAAAAGGCTTAAAACATGCAAACCTTTACGTGCCAAGATGCCATTGGTGGCGTTTGTTCTTCCTGCGGTTGGGCAAAGATGTTTGGCATATTTGTCACATTCGAATAATTCCAGAAAGGCGCACCTGCCTGAGGGTTTGGAAGAAACACGAAATTCGTGGGGACCCATCGGACCATCGGTAGCGAAAAGTGCGATAAGTCTTTTTTGTTTATTTGGGTCGCGTATCTGCACTCCTAATCGGCCAATACAAAATGAAAAGGCGAACGAAACTCGGTGGAATTTTCGGGCAGAAGTGGATCTCGATACAAGTCCCACGAACCCGATGATGTTTTTTGTGTAGCAGCCAAGTGATCGGTTTAATAGTTTATGTCCCTGTCTTAGTCAAGCAGATAATCGCTCCCCTGGTTTATAACCATGACAAAACTGCGGCTGTAAGGCTCAAACTGACAAACATTCTGAAGTTTTGGGGTCTTTCCATTAGAGGGTGGCTGCGAAATTCCCTTAATTTTCCCGGATTTTTCCCTGAACAATTTTTCATTTTCCCCTACCACTATCATTCAGAAACAAGGATCAGGATGGTAAAAGAAATCATTTTCTTGTGCTCTTTATTTAAACAACACGTTCGTTCCGCAACACTGCTCCGACCCATGTTGCTGATCAATCTCTTAAGCGATCACCCCAAATGAAGAGCCTCACAAAGTCATCATGTAAAGCTCCCCACTCGGACCCATTAGTATCCAAGATCTTTCGTTGCACTTCACTGACACTCTTCTTCATGCATTTCTTATGAACTATTTGTCGCCACACTTTTCTGCTTCGACACATTAATATTTAAAAACATTAAACTTGTAACATTTTTAACATGGAGTCTTTCATATATGGAATGAACCGATAACATTCTAGATTGAAATTGAAAGTTTTCAAATTTATTTATTTATCCACACCAAAAAAGGTGACTTGTCTACGATAAAGGATTTACTTTCGATAGGAAAAAATTACTTTTTCACAAAAAAAACTTGAATTTTTAACAAAATAGTTGAATTTTCAACACAATAGTTAAATTTTTAATCAAATACCTGACTTTTTCACCCGTCAAGATTCATTTTGAACTGAACGATCGAATTTTTATTGGAAAAAGATTGAACTTCCACCAAAAAACTTTGTATTTTCAACCAAATAGTTGCAGTTTTAAGCCAAAAAGACGAGTTTTTTAGAAGACAGTTGAATTTAGAAAAAAAGATGAATTCTCAACGAGAAATGTAGTAGTTGATATTTCTGATGAAAAAACCCAAATTTCAACGAAATAGTTCAACTTCGAACCAACGAGTTGAATTTTCAACAAAATAATTAAATCTTTAACAGAATAGTTGAATTTTTAACCAAAAAGTTAAATTTTCAAGACAGAGATGAATTCTTAATAAAACATGTAATAGTTGATATTACAATAAAAAAATACGATGTTTCTTCCAAAAAAGATGAATTTAAAAACCAAAAAAAGAATTTCAACCAAGAAGATTAATTTTCTACCAAAAAAATACGACTTTTTAACAAAATACATGAATTTTCAACTAAAAATATCAATGTTTAACCAGAAACGAAAGAGCTCAATTTTCATTTTAAAAAAATTCATTTAAAAAAAAATGAAATTTTAACAAATAATCTGGTAAAGAAAAAAAAACCAATCATTCAAATTGATGAGCTTACAAGCCGAATTTTCTGTAAAATAGTTCAATTTTCAACAACGGAATGAAAATTAATTTTGTTGTTGAAAAATCATTTTCATTCGAATTTTTTTAAATTGATTTCTAACCAAAAAAAAAGGAAATTTTAAACCAAAAAGATTAGTTTTCTAGGAAAAAGAGTAATCTTAAAAAAAAGATTAATTCACAACAAAAAATGTAAATGTAATGTTACATTTTCAATTTAAAAACTTGATTTTTAGCACACAAAAAACGAATTTTCAACAAAATAGTTTAATTCTCAACCAAAAAGATTAACCTTCAACCTAAAAAATTAATGTTAAAAAAGCAGTCCAACTTTTACCCCAGTAGGAGAATCTTCTATTAAAAAAGATGAATTTTCACCAAAAGAGTTCAATTTGCAACCAAAGAGATGATTTTTTTATCTGAAATGAAATGATGAATCTATAAGTGGAATTGTTAAATTTTGAATTAAAAATTTTAATTTCGAACCAAAAAAAATATATTTTTAACCAAAGAGATGAATTTTCAGCTGCGTAAAATGATGAATCTTCAATAACAACAAAAATTTTTAACAAAATGGTTCAACCTTCAACTAAATAGTTCAATTTTCAAACGAAGAAACTGAATTTCCAACAAATCATGTAATAGCTGATATTTCAAACCAAAAAGTATTTTCATTCTAAATAAAAAATAGCTCAATTTAACTAAAAACACGAATTTTTAACAAAATAGTTTATTCCTTAACCAAAGAAGATTAATTTTCTGCCAAGCAGTTACATTATTTTCCAAAAAAGATAACATTTCTACTAAAATAGATGGATTTTTAAACCAGAAAGGAAAATTTTCAAAGAACTAGTTAAATTTTGAACACGAAAAAAAAGTTGAATTTTAACGAAAAAAGATTAATTTTAAATCACAAAGGCCAAATTTTCTGTTCGAATATACGAATTTTCAACAAAAAGATGGATTTTCAACGGAAAATATATAGTGGATATTTAAAAAAAAAGGAAATTTTTTAACAAAATAGTTTAATTTTCAGTCAAAGCGTTCAATTTTCAAAAAAAAAAAAAAATGTTAACAAAATAGTTGAACTTCTAACCAAAAGTTGAATTTTCAACCTACGAATATGAATTGTAAAATGAAAAGACGAATTTTCAAATAAATAAAAAAAATCAGCAACTTTCTAGCATTACTTTAAGTAACTTCGAATAATTATTACCTCACTACAACTGGAAAATTCAAAGAAGGTTGAGAATTTCCGAAAAAACTGTAACTTTTCTTGCATTTTTCTAAGAGAAAACTATTTAAATCAATAAAATTGTTTAGACATTTATTTTTGTTGATTTTGTTCAATTATTACCTCGACTAAGTCAAACGTTGACAAAAAGTTGAAATTTCAGAAAAAATCGCGACTTTCTAGCATTGCTGTACGAAAAGATAGTTATAAATAATAATACATGTCTTAAACAATCATTTTTGTTAACTCGCATTAATTATTACCTCTCTGTAAGTGAAAAGTAGAAAAAAGTTTGAAAATTTCAGATAAAACCGCAAATCTCTTGCATTATTCTAAGATAACATTGTTCTAAATAATAAAACAATTTAAAAAAAATCATTTTTGGTTAATTTAGTAAATTATTCCTTCGCTTAAACTGCAAAAAAAATCATAATTCACGCCAAAAACGGGCAACCCTCAATTTTTCACTTATTGTGGTTTTCTTGGGGCCATAATGTAAAACAGGCTTCTAGGGCTGAAATTCAAAAATTAATTTTTGTTTAGTATTCTATGGCTATTTGCCAAGAAAAACATTGAGACGCCTAATATTGACGATTGTGTTCAACATTTACAAAAAAAGTTTTTATTTTTCTATGGTAAATAAGTGCTAAGTGAGAACATGAAAATTCCCCCCAAAAATTTGCAATACTTTTTTGCACTACCCTATTGTCCATTTTCCGAAAAAGCGGAGGAGAAATGGGCAATGTTTTCACAAAAATAGGGAATACTAAATTCAATGGTATATATACTATGTAAAAATATATGTATGTAAAATTAATGGATTTGATTTTTTTTTAGTTTCATGCTTGGTTTCATGCCAGACCCAAACGACGAAATAATTTACCCCCTAGTCTTTCAACCGATCCGGTATCATAAATGGGCAATTCGTATACAAATATGATACTCAAGTGGCAACACTCCATAACAATGAGATACGAAAACTGGCTCAGAATCTAGCACCCCTATGAAGCTCCTTCCCAAATCGCACCCCATGACAATCAGGGGACAAGGTGGTTCTTTGTAATTTTCGAACAAGTGTAACGGATTCAAGAATAACCGAGGGGTGAAAAATAAGTGGGTAGTCATACCACAAACTTCTTTCAAGGTACATTTAGGTTCCAATTTCACCTATGAGGATCGAATACATTTTTAAGGACCCAATTAATTTAATTGCAAAAATAAAAACAAGAGATTTTTATAATTTTTTGGAAAAGGATAAATAAGCTCCCAGGGCTATTAAACCATCTTCAACCATAACAAATTCTTATGTTTCACGGTATTAAAAAGAAAAAATGAAAATCCAACTACAGAAATGATAAAAACACACCTTCCAGTAACATAGAATATATCCTCAATTTTTTATTTATATGGAGAGCTTTACTTCATTTCTGAAAGTTTTTTTTCAACTTTTCTGTACCGTCAAACGAGGTAATTTCGTACATCTGAGTTAAATTCCGATATTCCTAAATTAATAGTTTAAATTACCCAAGGGGGTTTCAATCAGAATCTGGAATCAGTTCAAGCCTTAACTGGTTCTAGATTCTGGTTAAAACCGCCGAAATTTATTTAAACTATCACTTTAGGAATGTCCGAATTTATCCCAGATTTCCGAAATTACCCCGTTTGACGGTACATTTGCATTTTTCATCTTTTCTGAAGAGAGTTAAAAATTTTGAGGTAAAAATAAAATTATCTTTATATATCATATGCGGGAAAATACGAATTCTTTACGTATAGGGGTAGTTTGTTCTTGCTCAAGGGTGTTATTTACCATTTACACAGTTCACGGTATTATTAAATATTTGTCCATACTTATTTCATACGAAGTTTGTTACATTATATGAGAAATCTCTCATTAAAATTTTTAAAGGCGTAAGTTTTGACTGGTAAGTGTATCTCATGTCAACGTAACCCGTTTAAGGAAAGGCGGTGGGTCTAAAAACTAAAGTTGGTAACGAAGGGGGAAGGGTTATAGGTGGTAATAACTTTACGAACTTAGATAACATTAGGAACTTAAACCCAATAAGAATATCCAACCATATTTTCAAGTAAAAGTTCATTTTTTTATTGAAAGGCTACTCACTTTAATGATAATTCATCTTTTTTAGTTGAAAAGTAGATTAAATTAATTTTTTATTGGGGATTCATAATTATAGTTGAAAATTCAACTATTGGCTTTTAAAAGAACTTATTATTAAACTTATTATGTTAAAAAATCTACCGTTGCATAGAAAGTTCATCTTTTCAGCTTGTACATTCAACAATTTGGTAGGAAGTTAAACTATTTGGTTGAAAATTTAACTTTTTGGTGGAAACATAATATTTTTTGTTTGAAAATTCAAATTTTTTGTAGATAATTCATCTTTTTGGCTTCGAAATTAAATAATTTTGTTGAAAATTCATGTATTTTGTTCCAAATTCGTCTTTTTTGGTACAGGCTTAATCTTTTTGATCGAAAATTTTGTCGAAAATTCGCTTTTTTTTTGTTCAACGTTATTTTTTTATCCGTGTTTTTATTAAAATTGTAGCTATTCCATTTTTGGTTAACAATTTATCCTGTATATTGTATAAGTTAAAAATTCAACTATTTGGTAGAAAATTCATCTATTTTGTTAAAAAGTCGTCTTTTTGGGTAAAAAATTATTCTTGTTTGTTGAAAGTTCAACTTTTTGCTTAAAAATGCAACTATCTGGTTAAAAATTCATCTTCCTTCACTGAAAATGATCTTTTTTGTTAAAAATTTATCTTCTCTGATTTAAAATTCCACTGTTTTTTAAAACATTCTACTTTTTATTTTAAAAGCTTTACTCTTTTGTTGAAAATTCATCTTTCATGGTAGAAAAGACATCTTTCTTGATTGAAAGTGAAGTTTCTTAAGACACTTGAACTGTCTTCTAAAAGTTTGTCTTTTTGGCTTAAAATCTTTAATGCTGGGTAAATCTTTGACAAATTCTTGGAAAACTCGTCTCTTTTACTGGAAAGTTCATTCATTTAATTGTTAATGCAACTCTTTGATTAAAAATTCTTTTTTTTTTAATTCGTCTTTTTTATGTTGAAAATTCATCTCTTTGGGTAGAAAATCTTTTATGGTTAAAAATTCAACTATATTTTGTTAAAAATGCAATATATTTCGGCTTGAAATCTCAGGAATTTGAAGTGTTCTGTATTGAATGCAATATGCTATCTTCATTTATGTTATTTGAAAGCATTTATAAACGTAAAATCTGTGTTTAGCCAACGGCTATGTTACTTTCGGGGGATGTCAAAAAAGCCCAAAATTGGTAACGTAGTTTATGAATGCCCAATAATTGGAAAAATGTTCCGTGTGAAAAGAAAGTGGCTTGGCGTCGCCGGGCCTTCAAAAAAAGTATCCTGGAGGCGCCAGGCCTCGACTACTTCAATGTGTACGACATATTTGCATAAGAAACTGTAGGGAGCTCCAAACTTATTCATTGTTCATGAAAAGGTGTTTTCTTTTAACGTCTGACGGTGTGTTTTCAATTTTTCTGTACTTTTTCATTTTCATGCCTTTTCTGATGATGGCACAATGGGCTTAATAGCTTGAACGCCAGGGGGGGTCCATCGGGGATCACTGCCCGCCTATAAAGTATAAACTAACCTATTCTGACTACTATTTACGACTTTCGAGCAAAAATAAAAAGTCTTTTATAGATCATATGAGCAAACCTGATTTTTTCATATTTGGGGGTCGTTTAACATCCCTAGGAACCTATGTGCCCTTCAACAACATTAACTTTGAAAGGATCTTTGTTAAATGAATTATTATTGAAGGAACTATTCTATTTTTTTAATTTCAATTTGAAATGAGATAACATCCAAAATTATTAGGATGAATAATAACTTGAAAATGATATTAAAACAAAATGAAAGGTAACATTATATAAGGGTTTCAGCCACGAATGTTCAAAAATGAGATTATCGGCTCAAAAATAAAATAAAAATCTGATACATATCCTGACAAAACAGTTTTATCATAATCTCATTTTACTCTCATTCTACAGCTGATGACGGCTGATAAGTTTTTGAGCGAGAAGTAAATTCATACCTTTTTTGCAATCATTAATTGAATTTTTTATTACTTATAACTCTTTTAAGACCAATAAAAAAATTTGTTTCATAAAGTTTCGATAGAATTTTTCATGCCCTTTTCATTGGTGGTGAACATTTTTTGAAAAAATAATTATTTGACCTTCAAAAATGAAGATCAAAAATAAATGTAACATTTTTCAAACTTGGACCATTTTTTCGGCTTGTTTCTACACACTTAACTGAAGCTGAGCTTTTCTTCTTCAAGGACCTTCAAATTAGAAAGACGGCTGACATTTTTTTATTTATGAAAATAAGCATTCAGTAGTTTTTTGAAGATATCATTTGTTTTGATGATTTAAAACTCTCTTGCTGTAATTTTTGACCAAATTTGGTAAACAGCTGTGATAGGTTTTTCACGTAATTTTCTCTGAATATAAGCATTTTTTTAAAAATGAATATTTGACCTTTAAAAATAAATTTCTAAAATTAATTAATTTTTTTCCCAATTTCGACTGTTTGTTTTTGGGTGTCATTTTAGACTTATAGGGAAGCTGAGGTTTTTTCCTCTGAGAAATATTCTCATGAAAAAGTTTCTGTAGACAAACTGATATTCATATGCGATTTCTCAACCGATTTGGAAGTTCTTTTTTTTAAATTAATGTTAATAAGATTCTGCAAAAATTAGTCATTGCTTATTTTGAAAAAAGATTAGATTTTTTTTAATATAATAACAAAAATGAAAAAAAGAAAATTTGTTCGTTTCTGTTTTTGAAAAATATTTCGTTTTAATCCGAAATACCTAGAACCAATGAAGAAATCCTTCCTAAAATTTGTCTAATATCTTATCAATTGTTTACAAATTTGTTGAATTTGTTACAAACGAATATGATGAAAACCGCTTTTTAATTGGATTCATTGAAGATATTAAAAAATTTGTCATTTTATAAACAATCATCCACAGTAGGTATTTATGATGAAATGAATCACGTTTTTTCTACTAAAGCGGCAAAAATTATACGGAAATGTCACTTAATTATCAGATTCAGTCATCCAATAACAAATGATGATTGTTTCAACAAACTTACTTAACAAATGTATTTTTCGGCTCTTTCCGAAGGTAAAGACTTGTTTTTTGTTCAACGTAACCAGCTGTTAATAAATAATTTTTAAACTTTTTCTTTAGAAAACTTGATAACGATCCACTATTATTAGTGTCATTAATAATTTTATAGACACATTTTTGTCCTCTCATAAATTCAGAACAAGTGAATGCCGACTTCGGTTGTGAAGTCAACGTCTGAAATAGCCGAAAAAAGTTCGTTGATGAGGACTGTTTAAACAATTAAAATTAATAATTATCATTTGTTATCTATTGGAAGCACAGAGCCATTAGTGAATAACAGCCTGCCCATACCTTAACGAAACGCATTATTTCCTTAAAAAATGTCTGAGATGTTAAAATTTGTTTAAATAATTCTTGTCAACAAATAAAATTGTTATTCGCCATTTGCTCTCCTTAAAGGATATTTAGCGGTTACAAATTAGTTATTGACACTTCATTATGTTAAAAAACCCAAGGTTTTACCACAAAAATTAGCCAAAGAATGCATTCGTTAATTAAATTTGTTTGAACAATCATAAGTTACTGTTAGATTACTAAATCTGATAAGTGAGTGAGATTTCCCTATAATTTTTGGAACATTCAGTAGAAAAAACTTAACTTATTTCAATATAAATAGCAGCTGTGGATAATTATCTACAAAATTTGTATATAAAATAACAAATTATTTATTATTATAACATTTTCGGGGTAGGCCGATACTCTTCTGAAAAAAATGTTCTTTTTCATTTTTGTTATCAAATATAAAAATCATTTTTTTTCAAACCAGCCATCACAGATTTATATAGAATTTTATTCGTTTCAATTTTCAAGAAAGAAGGTTTAAATCGATAGAGAAATCGCTTCTGAATATCAATTTGTTCACGTACATTTTTTTGTCCCACTGTGTGGCGACACACAGTGGTCAAATCCCAGATTTTGAACTTTCTCTTTTAAGAATGTTTTAAATAAAATTTTGAAGGTCTTCACACACTCAGATTTCTCAATTTCATTATGTGTACAACAATATATAAACAAATATAGTGACAAAATATGCAATTTGGAGAATATTATTTTTATCTAAAAGAAAATTGCTTTGACAAACTCATTCTTGATTAGAATTAATGCAAAAATACGTAATCATTATTATGATTGATAACTTATAAAGTTATATACAATGTTTCAACCTATTAAAATTCATTCGCAAACCAACCGCAGCTAAGCCAACGTTCACCATTTTAGATTTTCTTGATTTTCGTGTAACAAGCATGAAATTCTCCAGAATAAATACACGAATTAGACCAAAGTGGACTATTCCGCATCTCGTAAGATGGTTATAAGTTATCGTATACGCAATAGCAAACGAGAGAATCATCACAATAAAATCCATTGAAACAATCGATCAAAAAATGACCATACAATATTCCTGAAATTTTTCAGTATTTTAATTCAACGGGTTGTAAGCTTGGCCGTTAAGGGGTACAATATATTTTTTTTAACAATGTTTAATAAAATGTAAGTTACGAAAAAACTAATAGCAATTCAATTCTACATAAAATCACACAGAGTTGGAGGTAAATTATTTATTTGTTAAGGAAATGTTCATTATGTTTTTAGGTGGGTTCACATCAGAAATTATTCTCCTAATCCTTTAAACTGAAAAGTACTTTCTCATTTTTTTAAATTAAAAATACGATTTTTGAGAATGTTTTCTATCTCTCCAGTAAAATAGATAAAATGTGGGTAGTAGATGTGAGGACAGGCCTGTCCAGCGAGGAGTAATTCCACAAATTTTTATCGAAACGACTCAAATCGCAGATGTGTATTTTCCAGCTCCTTCATATTCTACTTCACGAAGGCAGTCACCACCCGAACTTTCCAGTGATCAGGGAGAAGTGATGGTGGAAATGCACCATCTGGAATTTGAGTGAATTTCTCCTCGCCGGACAGGCCTGCGTCGGGCAACCCTTCAAATGTCCACAACCGACTCCAGGTGAAATAAAATGAACTGACCCAAAGGCCAAGAAAGAAATGAAGATCATAATTCAGATTTGACTCTTGGCACTTCATAATCATGAACCTCTTGACAAAGACCGCATTTTCAAGACGACAATCTAAGTAACCCTCAATGTCAACAGGGCATGAAAATATACCCCACTCGAAGAACGAGTTTCACACGCTCGTGCGACAAACAGTCTGCGGTGATAATTTTGGGAATGATAAACGAAGTATCTATTCAAATACAATTTTAACCCCAGTTGAGTCGCAAGGGGTGCCCGGTTCCGATGGTTCTTTCCTTTACTTTTTATGACAAGTGTAACGGATGTACACGTGGTTGCTCCTCTCACTTCCATCATGTCTCCAGAAGGTAATGAATTATTCTAGAAAAGGGAATAATACTCGTTTTGTATTTTTCGAGTCTCTTTTTTTGCAACTCGCTTCCACTACTCTTTTCAACAAATTCGTTCAAGCGAATAATTTCCAACTCGAAATATAATTTCGATGTAAATAAACCGTACAAAGAAGTCTACAAGTATATATTTACATCTCTGAAAAATTCTGCAATTAATTTTCCTTCAAGGGTAAAATAAACTAAATGTTTTATCATCAATCGTGCGCTACGCTGGTGTTTAGTTTTTCTATTTGAAGGGGGAAAAAATTTTCAATGCAAAATAAAATTTTCAGATAAATATTTATTTTTTATGTCTGTTCGTTTTAGGGTTTTTATAAATCTAACTTACAGCCAAATAGCTGAATTTCTTACCAAAAAAGGTGAATTTGCAACAAAAAATGTAATAGTTGATGCTTCCATCAAAAAGTCTTTTAATTTTCAAATCAAAAATAGCTAATTTAATCGGATTCATCAAATTAATTATCCACCAAAAAGATGAATCTGCAACAAAAAAGTGAATTCTTAACAAAGCAATTCCACTTTTAAACAATCAGTTGGGGTTTTAACCAAAAAAAGATAAATTCTCAATTAAAATTTTAATAACTAATGATGTCTTCTTTGAGTTTTCAACAAAATAGTTGAATTTTCAAACAAACAAGATTTTCCGTCAAAAAAAAATATTTGACCATATTATAATTTGAGGGGGAAAAAAATTTCGAGTTTATTTGTTTCAAGGTTATATAAATATACTTTCTCTAGGTAACTTGAGGAATCTCAAAAAGATCCTTGAAGATTTCATATATGTCGATATAGTGTCTTAGAATATTTCTAAGAACGTTTTTATTTTATTTTAAAGGATTTAAAAATGTTTAGGAAAAATTTGAGTCAGCTCAAAGAATATTTTCTTGCAGAAAACTCGAAGAAATTGAAAAATCTTTTATAAAATTTTGGAAATCTTTCAATGTTTTAAAATATTTGCAATCTCTTAAAAACTTGTAAAATCCCGAAATATCTTTTGAGCTGATTCGAATCTTGAGAAAAATATTTTTTATCAAATCTTGAAACCTTTAAAAATCCTTGAAGAGCTTCAATTTTTTTTGAAATCTTTAGCAAACTACATTTTGTTTAAAATTTTTCGAAATCTTAAAAAATTTCTAATTATCCTTGGTATTTTTTTAAAACTTCTAAATATCTTTTGAAATGATTGGAATATTTTTCCTAAAATTGTTGAAAAATATTACAAAATTAAAAAAGTTCCGTGACAATCTTTCAGATTTTTTTCGAGATTTTTAAAAATCGTTTGTAATTTTCTGAAATCTTCCTTAATTTTCCTTAAAATTCATTTATCAAAATAAAAAATCATCTGAAATTTGACCAGAAATCTTAAAAAAAAATTTATTGTCTTGAAACCTTTCAAAATTCTTAAAAAGCTTTTACATTTTTTGTTCGGAATCTTCAAAATCTACATTTTGTTTCCAACTTTTTCAAATCTTTGAAGGTTTGAATTCATTTTAATTGCATTTCAAAACTTTAAAATATCTCCTAAACTTGCTCGAATTTTGTCTAAAATTTTGCTTGAAATTCTCTAGAATTCGTTCTGAAATGTTAGGCAATCGTTTGAAATCTAATAATTGCTATATAAAAAACTAATTTCCTGTGAAAAGTATTAATCCATGTAACCTGATTATTATTATTATTATTATTATTATACCATTAAGCCATTTCCCTTTCGGGGTAGGCGTGACTTGCTCGGTTGGGGAATAGTAAACAGGTGACTAGGTATAGAGTAGGTTGGTATATGGGCATAAGGTATATAGGAGTTTTATAGGTGTTAGGGATAGGTGTTTTAGATCGATCTGGAATTCTCGTGTCATTTATTTAGATGACACGTTCATTCCGCAACACTGCTCCGACCCAGGTTGCTGATCAATCTCTCTAGCGATCACCCCAAGTGAGGAACCTCACAAAATTGTTATGTATGGTTCCCCACTTGGGCCCATTAGTATCCAAAGTCTCTGTTTCAGGCGCCATTCACACTATTGTCACTCTGTTTACAAACTATTTGTCGCCACACATTTCTGTCCTGGCATACTACTCTAGCTTCCTTCACGTCCATGCATTTCTTCACGCAAGCTCTTCTGTTCCTATGGCTTCTTACGTCTCTTCGGATTAATGTCTCATTCACAGATTCTGACCATTCTTTCGGCGGTCTACCTCTGGGCATTCTACCATTTACTTTACCTTTATACACTTGCTTCGTCAGTCGTTCATCTTTCATTCTTTCAAGATGTCCGAACCACCTTAGCTGATTTCTTTCCCATATGTCAACTAGTGTCTCTTGTGTACCACATTCTTTGAGGATTGTCTCATTTCTGACTTTGTCCATCAGTGTTTTCCCGCATATTATGCGGAGAGGTTTCATGCCGATCGCGTTGATTTTGCTCCTGTCCTTTTCTTGACAGGTCCATGTCTCGCTACTGTATAGTACAGTTGGTACGAAGATAGAGTTATGTATGGCCATTTTAGCTTTTTTTGATATGTTTTTATTTCTGAGGATGGATCCTGCTCTACCGATAACCTGCTTACCCTTATTTATGCGCCTATCTAACTCCCCATCTATTTTTCCGTCGCTAGTGAATAGGCTACCCAGATATACGTACTTGTCAACTTGTTCTAATCCCTCACCATTTAGGACAATGTTGCACATTGTTTTCTCGCTTTTTCCCTCAAACACCATGATTTTCGTTTTATTCACGTTAATTTTGAGGCCCATGTTCTCCATGCTTGTATTTAGTTTATTCAACATTCTTTGCAAGTCCTCGATTGATTCTGCCATAAGAATCTTGTCATCTGCGAAAGCTAACCCACGTACCTTGACGGTTTCGAGATTTACACCTTCTTCGTCGAAGAGGGCAGTTCTTAGACATTTATCCATGAATATGATAAATAGCCACGAGGACATAACGCATCCTTGCTTCACCCCTTGCATAATATCGAACCAGTCGCTCAGTTTCCCATTTACCCTTACACTCGCTTTACTGCCTGTATAAATTGTTTTTATTGCTTGTAGGAGCCCTCCATTTACTCCATACTCTTTAAGGATTTCCCAAAGTTTAGTTCTATTTACCTTGTCGAATGCTTTTTCTAGATCAATAAATGCACAGAAAACTTTCTTTCCTACTCTCAAGCTCTTTTCTGTGATCTGTCTTAGGCTAAATATCTGATCTGTACATGACCTTCCTGGCATAAATCCACATTGGACTTCCCATATCTTCTCTTCTGTAATTTCCATTACCCTACGGATAAGTATTTTTGAGTATATTTTACTTACGGTACTTAGTAGGCTGATACCTCTGTAATTACTGCAGTTGCTTTTATCTCCTTTCCTTTTGTATATTGGTACGATAATCGCTTTTCTCCAATCGTCTGGGACTTCTCCCGTTTCGATACATAAATTTATTAATTCGCACAACCTGTGAGGTATGTACTCACCACCGTATTTAAGCATTTCAGCGCTAATATTGTCTATACCCGCAGCCTTACCGTTTTTCAAGTTCTTAATTATATCTCTGACCTCAGTGACACAGACTTTTTCAATTGGGTTTTCTAGTGCATTATGTTCTATGTCGCAGTTTTGTTGCCCTATATCTTCACCTCCTAATAGTTCTTTAAAAGAATCTTTTAAAGCGTCTACTATCCCGTCTATATCATATAGCATTTCGCCTTTACTGTTTCTCATGCTAGCAAACTCTGTACTTTTACTTTCCTTCAACTGTTTATATAATAGTTTCATAATTCCTTCAAAGCAGTTTTTTATTTTGTTCTCTTCTTCTGTTCTGATTTTCTCTTTACTCTCTTTGACTAGTCGTTTAACTTTCCTATTTTTGTGTCTGTAATCATTTTTAAGTCTAGTTTTCTCCTCATCGCTAAGACCTGTCATGTTCAGCGTTCTATTGCGCGCTTTTTTCTTTTCTTTTTGGGCTGCCGCAATTTCCTCATTCCACCATGCATCACCAGATTTTCTTCCTACAAATGCCGTACCACATATTTCGGTCGCAGTTTTAACAATGATATCCCGTAATAAAGTCCACGCGCCCTCTACATCTTTATTGCTTATAAGCGCTTCCCACGTACTGTTCAAAAATTACCAATCTTCTTAAAACTAAGGTAATTTTTGCTTCAAAATACCCATGTTAATTAACACAACCTATAATTGTGGAAAGTTGTGAACCTTCTTTAATGTACGATTTAAAAAAAAATTAAATATATGAATGTCTAAAAAAAAACACTGACATAACATGACATTAAATTGTTCACAATCGTTGATCTTCTTCAAAATCTAATCATTTTTGTTTAAGATACTAATTTTTGGTGTAAAACTGTAGCATAACCTGAAACTGTTCAGAGTTTTGAATTATCTTTAAGAAAATATATGTATATATTTTTGCCAATACCAATATCCGATGAAAAACACTAACATAATCCAAAATAGTTGAAAAATTCTAAATCTGGCTTAAATTATAATGACTTTTGTTGAAAAATATCAATTTTTGGCGTAAAATGCCTACGTAATCTAAAACATTGTTCAGAAATAATGAACCTTTAAAATCTAATAATTTTTGTTTAAAAGAGTCAATTTCCAGTAAAAACGCAAATAAAACCGAAAAACGTAAATTGTCAAAAAAAATTCAGTCAAATATTTTATTTTATTTAAAATATCCATTTCCAGTGAGAAAGGCTAGCATACAATTGTTGCATATTGGTAATGTTGATGTTTTTTTTTTCTAATTCTATTTCCCGGCAAAAAAAACTGACGAAACTTGAAATTTTTAGAAATTATAAGCCATTTCGGAAACACTATGGTTATATATTGAAATTCTTTCTCAAAAATAGTATTAAGAGAATGAAAATGCGCAATTTTTTCTCAGTCCGCATAAGGTTTTCTATGATTTGTAGATCTAATTTTCAAAATTTCAAATTTGAGATATAAAAAAACTTAAAATAATCCAATAATTTTTGTTTTAAAAAGGCAATCTCCAGTAAAAAAAAAAAGGCGAAAATAAAACCAAAAATTTCAAACTGTGAAAAAAAAAATTATTCAAGTAATTTTTTGAATAAAAATACCCATTTCCCGTCAAGAAAACGGACACGAACTGAAATTTTTAGAAATTTCAAGTCTTCTTGGAAACTTTATGCTTCAGTATTATAATTATTTTTTTCAAAATTGAACTAGAAGTATTCAAAAGCACAAATATTTCTCAATTCGTACAAGGTTATGTAGGTTTCCTATGGTAAATTTGAAAGGAAAGAAGAAATTTGAAAGGAATAATATGGAAAGGTGCTTGTGGAAGATTAATTTTAGTGGTAATCAAGAACTGTCATCCCTTTCAAAAGAAACCTTTCAATATAACGGACTGAGATCGAGGCTCTAATAACTATTATTACAATTTCTTGACTTTTGCGCTAAAATAATAGTGACACACCCTTTTGTGACACCTCATCTGTCACGATGAGCCATCAGGCTCGTCTGGGCGTCATTAAGCTTCATTTACAATCCACACCTCATTACAATATCGCCTCATGCATAAGTCGGGAAAAAGCCGCTAACGATCCTGAGCCAGGCATCGAAAAAAACTACTTAACACCACGGGGATGCTCGATTGCTCGCCGGATCCAATGCAATCGCTCATGATTTCGCTACTTTTTGCTCATCAATTTAAATGCGTTTTTTCTCGCACAATTTGTAAGATACCTCCGAAGGATTTTATAAATCTACGGTCGCTAAAGTTACGAAACGAGGCGGAGAAATCGTTGGCAAACAAAAAAATCTCTGCAACCTCAGTGTCGAAAATCAGAAATTTAAGGATGTAAAAGCGAAGGAAGATTTAATTAAATCTTTCACAGAAAAAATTGTGAGTACGAAATGTTGCAGGTAATCATTCCAGCAGGGTAAATGCGAAACGGATACTCCAGACTGAGGTAAACTTTCCGCGGTTACAGGCTTGTAACGTGATGCCTCTAGCGGAGTCTACAGGAGATATCTGCGAAACACCACGGAAAATTTACCTCAGTTTTCTGTACCCACCTTGCGCTTATCCTGTTTGACCGACCACCTGCAATATTTCGTACCCTCAGTTTTTTCTGTGTCGACACAACGGTGTGGGTGAAATTAAAAGTTTGAATGAAAAAAATAATAAATCATTTGCGAGTGTGTGTATTTTCCTAGAAAAAACTGACGGTATGAAATGTTGCAGGTAATCGGTCAAGCAGCGTAAGCGCGAGATGGGTACTCAAAACAGAGGTAAACTTTCCGCGTTAGATCGCAGATGTCTCCGACGGACTCCGCTAGAGGCAGCACGTAACAGGCCTATAACCACGGGAAGTTTACCTCAGTTTTGGTGTAATCAGCTGTTAAATGTTGAAAATTTTTATTAAAAATGTCTCCAGACAGTTTTTAGAAAGCAGCGGTTTTGTCCGAAGAAAATTTTCTTTTAGAAAGCCTTCTTCTTCAAATATCTCATAATATTCAAACTATGTGATCAGATTTATGAAGATATACTAAATCAAAAAAGTCTGAAAATTGCGACTTGCAATCTTTGAACTGGCTTCTTTAAAAGTTATACAATATTTTTCACTAAAAGTAGTTAACCGAAGATTCCAAATTTATCGTGTAACCATTTTTTTAAAGTACTATTTAAAAATCGTCATTTAAAAGTCATTAAAAAACCACGTGATTTGAAATAAATTTAGTTTGCATATTATGTAGTTATTATGTAGATTGTAAACTTTCTGAAGGCTTGTAAAATTTCACAAAACTTTTGAAGCATTAAATATTTCACATTTTATCAATGTATCAAAAATGCATGTAGCATCGATTAATAGATTCGTATTACTAATTATTTAATCTATTGATGGTTTGATTTATTTGAATAGAACATCATTCAAAAATTAAATAACATTTCCCGTTTGCTATTTTTGAAACATTACAGTTCAATGTTTCATGAAATATTTAATGTTTTCAAAGTTTAAAAAACTTTTTCATCTCTACAGAGACATTAAATCTACATAATAATTACATATGTACATGAAAACGAAATCTCATTCTCCACAAGTTAAATTTCTCAGAAGGTAAAGTTTGCAATGGGTGCATGCGGATTCTGGAATCATTTTCAAACATAGATTTTCAAATGATACTCGAAATAAATTTTTTACGCGTCTAAAATATTGCGTAACTATAAAAGCTTCAAAGTGAGTTGCATTTACAGAAATTTTTAAATTTTCAAAGCAAAAAATTAAAAATGTTTTTGTCTTAACGCTTCTCAGTTGTTTATTTTAAAAAATTCTTTTAGGCCTGAAGGTCGAATAGTATCACATGAAATAATTCACAACTTAATAATTTATTACATTTCTGATTCAAGCTTAATAAAAATTGTCATTAAAATCAAGAAACATTAATACAGAAAATTTTGAAAATTCCAATGCTATAAACCTTACTGGAATATTCAAAATTATTATTGTATCATTTTACATTTGAATTGTTGTAACTTGTACAATTTCAATTTAAAAGCTGAACTCTGAAATTGAATCCTTCAAGTTATTTCAAATTGGAAGACCTAATTGTCTCACATGTTTGAATCGAAAACTTTCCGAAAAAATTTACGAGAGTTCTTAGAAAACAAATTGGTTCTTGAAAATATTAAAATCTGTTTAAAATTTCGTGAAATGAAATGTTTTTTAGGCTTTTTTAGGAAAACTTTATACTTGAATAAACACGTATCATTTAAATAATCGTGAAATTATTCAAACAAATCATGTTATTGTTATTATTGATTCAACAACGCATAGCGCCTAGAAAATACGTTCATTTCACGACTTACCTGAAAAAACCAAATGTTTAAATGAGTTCAAATTGTTTCAACAATCAAAAATTGGTCAAAAAATTAGTGTGTTCTTAAATTGACGAATAATGATCATTTTTGGAAAAAAAGTATCAAAAAACGTTAACCAGCCGCAATATCATGCAAAATTCAAATTTTTCACTTATGGGATTTTCTATAGGGACCCATAAATGGCTTAAAGTCATTCACCATCAGAATTTATGAGTGATTCTTATTTTCAATGATCAATGGGAAACTTTATGATCTTTGCGCCACACCTAAATATTAACCAATTTGGCTCAAATTTAGAGACCATTTTTATGGGCTTTCGAACAAAACCGAGGGACGAACAGAGAAATTCTAGAAGACAAATTCCACCAAGTATACATAAGAACCACCCTAATGCATAAATCTTCTAGTTTAATAGTTTATAATTCAAGCATTTGAAACTAAAATTATTTAATTTTACCCACTTTGAGTTTGAAGTTGTTGATTAACTGATTTTGACGGCTAATATTCTTGTCAAATTGTACAATTTTGACTATTTTATTATGCTTTATTTATATATTTATTATAATGGGTAATAATGCAATTTCTAAGGTTTTAAAATAAAAATGATTCAACTAACGCAGACCAGGAAAAAGCCTATAGTTTCATCTTTTCAAAAAATAAATAATAATACCTAAAGTCAGAGAAAGTTCCTCAAATCTCTTGCCTATTTTAAAATTACATTCTGACCATGGAATGAAATATTTTTAGACAAGCAATAGACCACCCAGAGATGTCAAAAACGTAAAATCGAAAGAGGAAGGCGTCAGTTCTTAGGAATGGATAACGTCCCATTGTATTGTATCCTTGAATTGGTATTCTTTTTCTCAATATGTAATTCTTAAAGGACCCGAAGGTCTTTTTAAGGTAGTCGAAAACCTGGGCACGTCCAATGGGAAGACCTGGTCGCTTCCTTTGATACGTGAAGGGTCGGGGTTTGTTGTCTGATAATAATATACACTTCCGTCACTCGCGCTGTAACACTTGTTATTGGCGATTGGTCGATTGGATAAAGCCTCTGCACGCAAATTGACGAGACACTGTCTAGACGTGTCTGTCACGTCAATTCCCTATATCACGTCACGTCTACGAGACAGAATGAGCGCTACGTGCAAGGTTAAAATCAAAAGGGTTGATCTTTGCTGCATATGTTAACTATATAATAGACCCTGAAAATCGCATCTTCCTTCCCGAAGGGGAAGTCGCTCGTCAAAAACCTGTACGGAGTAATCCCTATTACGTCTTATTACGCATTATTACGTATTGATACAGCTTATTAAGCTATTACACAATTACGCAAAGATCGATCGAGAGATAGCCAGACGTAGGAAAGAGGGTAGGAAGATTAGGGTCCATATCATGTCACATGCGGCAAGTCACACCTGCGGCATGTAAAATCTGCGGCATGTCACATCTGCGGCATGTCACATCTGCGGAATTTCACATCTGCGGCATGTCACATCTGCGGAATGTCTCATCTGCGGCATGTCACAACTGCGGCACCTCTACCTAGCGGCATCGCTCACCAGTGGAATGGGATTCGACCAATATTATTTCTGTGGCCAGTCACAGGGGTGCCTTTCTGCCCCACACGAGACATTGGAAAAGGGGTAGGGATTTGAATAACATTATTTCTTGGCCAGTCACAGGGGTGCGGTGAGAGATCCCGCAAAAATGTCAATTTTACTGTGAGAAATACCGCGCCGGAGAGAAGCCGCTAGATAGAGATGCCGCAGTTGTGACATACCGCAAATGTGACATGCCGTAAACGTGACATGCCGAAAAAGTGACATGCCGCAAACGTGACATGCCGTGGATGTGACATGCCGCAGGTGTGACTTGCCGTAGAGAGACTTGACGCATGTGAGATGATATGTCCCCGGAAGATTATCGGCAGTGTAGGAGCCATGGCTAGAAGAAAAATGAAACAAATAAAGCTAAAATTGCTATATATAATTCTGTATTTGCACCAACTGTACTGTACAGTAGCGAGACCTGGACCTGGATATAACGCGACCATTGCGGTAAAACGCTAGTGGAAAAAGTAATTAGAGGATTCTCAAGAAATGTGGTGTAGAGGAAACACTGTTTCACAAGAACGAAAGAAATTTAATGATATTGTTTGAGCATATTGAGAGAATGAAAGAAGAACGACTGAACAAACAAATATATTTAGGTAGAGTAAATGGTAGCGCACCCAGAGGCAAACCGAGGGAAGAATGGTGGGAAAGTGTGGATAAGACCCTAAGTCGAAAAGATATAAAAAAGTAACAAAAAGACAAGAGCTTGCATGAAACAATGTATGGACGTAAAGGAACCTAAAGTTGCATGCTGGGACAGGAAATTATGGCGAAAAATAGTTTAAAAGGAACGTGTGAAGTGTCATTGAAGCAGGCGCGAATCCAGAGAAGGGCTTTGGGGGGGGGGGGGGTGCATCCAATAATTCCCCTTCCCATCCACTCTCAAAGGGAGGGGGTAATAATAATTTCAAAGTCATTTATTCGCTTGGAATGTTTATTATAAATTATATAAATATATATTAATTACAAATCTTATTAACAAAATTAACAAATGTTTTAATAAAAACCATGTTTTTATATTTATAAGCTGCGTCTTGCATGTCATGGTATAATCATTATCCAAAAAGTATAAAATATTCATGAAATATCCGAAGTCAAGCATAAACTCTATTTCCACTCTTTGCGATATTCATATTCCCGGTTCACATCCGGACTGAGGCAGGTTTTTTCTTGTTCTCAAAAAATGATTGATCTGAAGTAATCGTTTTAACGAATCAAAATTTGTATTAATCATAAATGTACTCTATTATTTTCCATTCTCTAAATTGAAAAACGAATCAACAAATTTATAAATTTTCAAAATTATATCATTTTAACCAATTTCAAGTTATAAACATTAAAAATTGAAAAATTACCATTTTTTCAGATTGGACACTTTTTAAATTAGAAGTTACATTATTTTAATTTTAAATCATCCTAAATGAATAATTGTTCAATTGTTATTTAAACGTCAAAACTTGTTTTGAAATCTTTAAAAACATTCTCTCAAAACTATATTTTTTTACCAAAAAATCAATTTTTTCCAAATTCATAACTGTTCAATTTTTATTTATTAATCAAAATTTGCGTCCGCTTTGATATATTCTTAAATATTCTGTTATAATTAATTTTTCAAAATAAAAATCATTCGAAACTTTCCCAGGAATCTTAAGGCAATATTTGTATTATCTTAAAACCTTTCAAAATCCTTAAAAATTTAAGATTTTATTTTATAACTTCTAAATATCGTCACTTACTCGAATTTTTTCTAAATGGATACATTTTTATTTGTTATTTACACATCAGTATTCAAAATTTAACACTTGCAAATAAAATTTTTCAAATTAGAACAATTAAAATTAACATTGTATTGAGGCTTTCTGTTTCAAACAATTCAGTTTCAAATTTTTTAGTGTTGGATATTTCATTTATAATTATTCATTTAAAATTAACAGTCAAACATTGCTGACTATTAAAAAAATTTTCTTTTTCTTAACTACAAATTTTCAAATTGAACTTGTTAAAAATGGTATATTTTAGATTGAAACAACAGATAGTTTATAAAGTTTCAATCGGAAGCTTACATTTGATTAACAACTAAGGCTTTCGAATTAAAACAGTTCAATTTTTAACGTCAAAATCTGTTAATTGTTTAATTATATCAGATTCAGAATCGCCCTATAAATTTAATCAATTATTGTTCAATTGCTAATATACGAACTACAGTTTAATTTTTAAAATCATTATCCAATTTGAATGATTGAAAATTTTTACAACTCAACTTAGCATTTAAAAAAAAAAGTTGAAATGAAACTTATTTTGAGTTGCATTATGTATCTTGTTACATGAAATTTGTGATATTTCAAGTGATTATGCTTCTCGAATGATAATACGCATTTCGTGCTTGGTAGCTTAACATTTTTTCTTCAAAGAACTAATTAAAAAATATATACATAGTGCAATATAATAGTTTGATATAATATAATAGTATAATAATATAATAGTTCAATAATTCTGACATTGATGTCTTTTAATTAACACAGGAAAAACTCTGAGATAAATTCTGTTACATCTAATTTCAAGATGGGGTTCCATCTCACGTCACATGCTGCCAATTGTTTTTACAGTTTTGCGGCAAAAACAATAGACGATAGTTTCGTACCCGAAGTATTTTTTTTTTAACTAATTTTTCCATTTCTCTAAATATGCAGCTAAGGTAAACATTCCATATAGCAGCAATAAAATTTCGTAAAACAGTGGAATAGTTCAATATCAAGGGAAGAAACTGTTGAAAATTTATTATTTATAATTTCAATTAAACAATAAATTGTAATTTTGGCATCAGTTGAAGTAAACCTTAAACCGGAACTAAACTCAAATAACTAGTTATAAATTACAGTAAACTTTTGAAGTGTTTCATTTTGTTAACAATTATTATTGGTACAAACAATAAATAGTTCTTAAAATATTTAAAATTAAACTCAATAAATTACCATTTCTTACTGTAAAAAAATCTTTTTTCCTAATAATTCTTCTTTGAAGATGTCTTGAAAGCTAGTTAATATTAATATTGTATCAAGATTCAACGTGATAATGAATATTGGTTTGGACACAGAGCTTTCCCGAAAAATGTTATTTTTTTTGCTGTGGCTGTAAAGGGTTTTCCCGCCTGAAACCGGCAACACTCGGACTATAGTGTACGCTGGGCTGCCTATGTTTCTGGTTTCTGGTTTGAGGCGCAAAAACACACTCCATTTCCAATTACAAAAGAAGCAAGAAAATTTTCCGGAAAAAGCTCTCCGTCCAACCCAGTATAATTGTATTCTAGATTAAGTGGTAAAAATATTGCGTTCAACCATTCATCCTTTCAGCCGTATAGTAGATCAAGCAAAGCCGAGACTCGTTTGAAGCGCCTTAAGGTTTTCTATAACGTCATTTTTCGATGCATAGTACGAGGGTGGTCCGATAAGTACTTAGCTTTACCGCCCCATGGCACCCATATCGCAAGAGAAATTTACTATCGTGTAGTACATTGTCCTAGATGGCTGCTGTCCAAATTTTAGCCGAATCGGACTCATAGTTTTGTTTTGACCGCGTGTGTAAGCTGTCGTGTCCGCAGATTTTAGAAAAATGGAGAAAGAGCAATATCGGTCGGTGATTCGATTCTTGTTTTTGGAAGGGAAATCGCGCAGCGAAATCAAAGAGCGCTTGGATGCTGTCTACGGTGACTCTTCTCCTTCGATGGGACCGTCAAAAATTGGTTCAACGAGTTTCAACGTGGTCGCACGTCGGTTTTTGATGAGCCACGCCCAGGTGCCCCGAAAACGGCTACCACGGAGGATAACGTGACAAAAATCCACGATCTCGTATTGGCAGACCCCCGACTGAAGCTGCGCGAGATAGCAGACACATTAAGCATCTCAAAAGACCGCGTGGGTCATTTCCTCCCTGAAATTTTAGGCATGAGAAAGCAGTCGGCGCGATGGATGCCGCGTTTGCTGACTCCGGACAACAAGCGCAACCGTGAGACCATTTCAGAGCAGTGAGTTTCTGCGTCGTTTCGTGACCGTCGACAAAACATGGATTCACTGATACACACCAGAGACCAAGATTTGGTACCGTGCAACTTCTTTTTGTTTCCAAACTTGAAAAATTCACTCGCCGGGCAGAAATTTCAGTCGAATGAGGAGGTTATCGCCGTCACGGAGGCCTACTCTGCAGACCTCTAGGAAAAGTATTTTTCAGACGGGTTAAAGAAGTTGGATCATCGCTGGGTCAAGTGTATCGAGCTAAGAGAAGACTACGTTGAAAAATAAATCGCCACTTTTCCAAAATTTTCGTTTTTCTTTTGTAGGCTAAGTACTTATCGGACTGCCCTCGTACATAGAACCTTCGTTAATTACACCAGATTCCGATAAAACAATTATTCATTTACAATAATTGCCGTATCTAGCTATATCATAAATTATTTGAGATAATTATACACTTTATACGTTTTTATTTCCGACGCAGGACTGCTGCATGTTACATTATTGCCAATGGCAATATGACAGAGAACAAAAAAAAAAAAAATTATAAACAAGTTGAATCCAATGAAAAAAAACAACTAATTTTTAACAAACTGGTTTAATCGTCACCCAAATACATGAATTTTTAATGAAGTATTTAAGCTTTCAAGCTGAAAAGTTGAAGTTTCCAGAAAAAAGTTGACTATTAAACCAGAAAAGAACATTTTTTAGCAAGAAAGATCGTACTTATTCATGAAAATAGTATATTATGCTACATGAGTTGAATTTTTAACAGAAAAAGATCAATTACCAACCAAAAATGTGAAAGTTAAATTTTTAGTTGAAAAAATTTATTTTCAACCAAAAATGAAACGAATTTTCAACAACAATTTTTTTCAAACTATAAAAAAATAAATTTTTCATTGATTTTTACATACTTCTGACAAAGAATGCAGTAATTTTAACAACTATAATATTAATTAAAGAATCCAGTGCAAAATTGATAATTTCATGAAAATGTAAAAAATCAGGTTAAAAAGTGGCAAATGATTTTATTTTTCTTCAAATTTCTTCCCATAATTTGTAAGAAATAATACATAATTAACTTATAAAATATTCCTCGATTGCACAGTTATCAAGAATTTTATAAACAAACGACATATTACACAATATTCCAGACTTCAAAAATAGAAAACCGGTACAAGAAAAAACAACAAGAACATTTTCCGGAACGCAGTTCAAAGAAGCAGAAGTAGGAACTACTATCCGTCCAAAAAGTTTAGGCACCGCGATTTTGGTACAGATTTTCCTGAAAATCTCAGCGGAAAAAAAGTCTAAAAATATGGGACCACATGCATGTTGTAGCTGAAGGTTTTGTCAATCCAGATATGTAGTTTCAAAATTTTGAGATGAATAGCAATTATTTCTGGGCGAGTCAAAGATGAAGAAGCGTAATTATCCCATCATCATTTCAGAATACTCAACTTTGAATGGCTGCAAGTCAGTGAAAAAAAGTATGAAATATCTGCAAAAAATATATGTGTTTTGTTGATCCTTTCTATGCTCAATGGTGATATTCAGAGTCGGAAATATTCATTTGTTAATAAGTGATTGTCAAAAAAGTGGAGAGGTGTCATCTCCGGAACTAAGAAACGTACAGAGATGATTCTTGAAGGAACTTACCCATTTTTAGCTTCTGGCAATGTTTTGCGTATTATCAATGAGCAAAAAGTTGCACTTGAATGTTTAAAAAATTATTTTCTTCGTGGAAGAATACAAAAGGCTTAACGATAATCGAGGCTACCGCACTCTCAGCATGGGACTTGTGCTACTGCTACATGTGCACCACGACCCTGAGCCCGGATGCAAAAAAAAAGGGTTCCCATAACTGTCAATATCTCTAAATAAATAACAGGCAGGCAATATTTTACCAGAAGTATCGGATATTTTAACAATGATTGTAATATAAAATATTTTAATTTTTAATTTGTTCATAGTTTCGTAACTAATATTCAGTGATCCAAATAAATCCGAATTTGAAAGAAACGCAAATTATTTTTTACTTGTCCACATTGTTCATCAAAATCATTAATGTTCATGTCATTTCTCTAGGAGTAGCTTAAAAAAAAGTTTGATTTTTAACCAAAGGGACCAATTTTCTACTCAAATTAATGAACATCAATTATTAATGATTAATGATTAATGATCATTAATGATTTTCATGAACAATATGGATGGGTAAAAAATAATTTGCGATTCTTTCAAATTCGGATTTATTTTGATCACTGAATATTAGTTACGAAACTATTAACAAATTAAAAATTGAAATATTTTATATTACAATCGCTGTTAAAATATCCGATACTTTTGGTGAAATATTGCCGGCCTGTTATTTATTTAGAGATATTGACAGTTATCGGTACCCTTTTTTTTGCATCCGGGCTGAGGGTCGTGGTGCACATGTAGCAGTAGCACAAGTCCCATGCTGAGAGTGCGGTAGCCTCGATTATCGTTAAGCCTTTTGTATTCTTCCACGAAGAAAATAATTTTTTAAACATTCAAGTGCAACTTTTTGCTCATTGATAATACGCAAAACATTGCCAGAAGCTAAAAATGGGTAAGTTCCTTCAAGAATCATCTCTGTACGTTTCTTAGTTCCGGAGATGACACCTCTCCACTTTTTTGACAATCACTTATTAACAAATGAATATTTCCGACTCTAAATATCACCATTGAGCACAGAAAGGATCAACAAAACACATATATTTTTTGCAGATTTTTCATACTTTTTTTCACTGACTTGCAGCCATTCAAAGTTGAGTATTCTGAAATGATGATGGGATAATTACGCTTTTTCATCTTTCACTCGCCCAGAAATAATTGCTATTCATCTCAAAATTTTGAAACTACGTATCTGGATTGGCAAAACCTTCAGCTTCAACATGCATGTGGTCCCATATTTTTAGATTTTTTTTCCGCTGAGATTTTAAGGAAAATCTGTACCAAAATCGCGGTGCCTAAACTTTTTGGACGGATAGTAGGACTTTTATTAGAAAATGTACTGGTTTCAATTGAATCATTTCTATTTCCATAATTCGTGAACCTTCCATTTGACCTTAAAGTGACCTTTTTAATTTTTTTGTATCCAAGGAAACCGCGTCCTTTGTAGTGGTACCATTCATGCTGAAAGAATAAAATTTAAAAATTAAATTGAAAAAAAAAAGAAATTTAATGAAACAAATTTGTAGCTCCAAGACTGATTTTTGTTGCAGGGAAATGGTACTGTGAAATTAGCGCTAGATTCACACTTTGTTTTTTCTCTGAAATTTCTTTTCAATACAGAAATGTAATTATTTTAGTTTTTATCCCCTTTAAACCTTTTTTTACTGTTTTAAATTTTTTATTGGTTAAATTAATTTTAATATATATTATATTTATAATACAATTTTTCAGAAAACCGAATGAAACTATTTTCAGTAAATTTACGTTAAAAAACGTTAAAAAAAATTACGAACAAATTTTTGAAAAAAGTAGTAAAAAATATTTAAAAAATCAATATTTCAAATTTTAAAAGGTTTTATTGAAAACCTCTATTAGATGTGACCTCCCGCAATTTAAAAAAAGTCTTACGCCAGGGACTCTTAAGTACTGTAAAAAATAAGATTTTCCCGGAGATGTGTTTCTTGCACCTGGTGCATTGATTCAAAAAAAAAGTTTTAAGTTTTATATTTAAATCAAGTGTAAAAAATCAGATTTTTCCGGAGAAGATGTGTTTCTTACACCTATAGTGCATTGGTTCAAGAAAAAAGTTTCAAGTTTTATATTTAAGTTAAGTAAGTTATCGCGAGTTTTCTGTTTAAAGAACAGTGTGTGTGAACGCGTTCACACCCTTGCACCAGGTATGCGAAAAATCAAATCACAAAATCAGTAAGAACTTTTAAAAATGATTGTTAAACAGTAAAAAAAACAATAAAAAAACAATCAAAACAATCACATCGCATCAAATAATATAAATCATTATTAGCGGATAATAAATTAAAACCAATTCGCCTGAACATTTGGTCATGGAAGTGGAAAACTGCAGAAAACAAAAACTCCTGGACAAACGATTTTGGATGACATTCGATAGCATCGAGTGCCCCAGTTCATCCTCAGCGTCAAACCTCCCGCTCGACAGTAGATAAACGTAGTAAAAAATGCGACAAGCGAGAATCATGAACGGCCACCCACCCGAGCGTTTACCGCGCCCACCCGTGCTTAACATTCGAGATCTCGAGGAGTCGAGAATCATCACCTAGCTACTGTCTTCAGTTACATTTACAAACTATTTTTCATCTTTTAACTATTTAAATTGATCTAAAAGGAATGAAATAAAAATAGTACTTTAGAATCATCAACCAAAGGTGTGACCAACGCTCTCTTTGCAGATTAAATCGATTAAACTTTCTGGCAATGGATTTGAATAGGACAGAGCGCCCGAAGTGTCTCATAAAGCGAGAGGATAATGCGAGTTGTAAATCAAATACAGGTCGAGATTTCTTCGATGAAGGCTTCATAGGCGTCATAAACCATCCCGCATGCACGACGAATTAATAATATTTTATTAGAGTCGAAGGCTTTACAATTTTGTGTATTGGAGAATTAAGGCGCATATGAATGAAAAAGAGCAAAATACTGCTACTTTGTCGTCGAATTTTTTAAAGCCAACTTTGTTCTCAAGAGAACTGTTGTGCGGTTATCCCTTCCGTCGCATTCACACGTATAAAAGCTGGGACTTTTATGATCGGTTCTGTTACAATGTTGAGTCTTTGTATCAAAGTCAGTTAAAAAATGAAACGGGAAGAGAAATCTCAAAGCAAAAGACTCTACGAAGATCAGAGGGTATTTTTAGTGGACGTGTGGGATTTGTGATTTTCGAGAGCTGCTCTTCTGTTCGAAAATTTGTGTGAAAATATAAAAATAAAAAGTAAACTCATTTAGTCATGGTTCTAAAACTTTTCAAGTATCTAGGAAATATTTGAAATTCGATTTTTATAATCTCGATATTTCAAATTTTAAAAGGTTTTGAAATTTTATGATCAAAGTCAATCTTGAATAGATTTTAAAGAATGTTTGATTCTGAAGTTTAAACCTGGAGTCTTACTAGCTACAAATTATCTATAATGATATTACTGAAATATATAAAGCAGTAAATAAACTTGATTGAGGGTCAAAATGTAATATTTTAGGGAACAATTTTTAATTACACTTTCTTGTAAAAAAATGCAGTAGACGAAATCCCACTGACAGTGGTTTAATACACGTCACAACATCCTACGTGTTTCCATGATGAGGAAATAAACCAGGATGCAGGTTCAAAACCGCGAGAAAGGTAGTACAATAGGGTGGTCCAAAATTTTTTTTTTCGAATTCTTACGGGGACACCCCCCAAATTTGTTCGAATCCACACAAAAATAATTCTGATTTTTTTTTTTGGAAAAAAAAATGATATTTAGGGGTGCCGCAAGCCCCATGAAGCTTAACATGTATTTCCCATAAGAAAAAAATACGTTTTTGTAAATCTTATTCAGAATCCTCAGTATTATCTCAATCGAGTTGAAACTCAACATTTCTCTTCACAATTAGCCATAGAATACGAATAAAATATCACTTTTCAAATAACAACACCATAAGTATGTTTTATAGGGTCCCAAAGAAACCCCATAAGTGAACAAATGGATTTTGCGAGTTTTTGGCGCTAATTAGGATTTTTCGCGGTTTTTTAAATGTAAATTGTTTCTAATACATAAAATATTACTTTACACTGAAAATGAGATGTTTTGATGGATTGTTTGCACAATTTATTATTGTTTCTTGCAATTTTCTCATAGAATGAAGTTAGAAAGACGCCGTTTTTCCACAAATTTTCCATTTGTTGTCCAATGTTCAATAAGAGGGAAGTAATAGTTCATCAATGTTAACAAGAGTGATTGCTTATACAATTTATTATTAATGTTGATAACATTTTCTTAGAAAAATGCTATAAAATTGCAAACAAAAAAAATCACTTTTAGTCAAATTCTTAATTAAGATAAGTTAAGTAATTAAATAGAGTCAAGAAAATTAATTGTTCAAACAATTTATTATAATTATTAAGAATATTATATTTGAATAATGCTAGAAAGATGCGTTTTTTTTTTAATTTCTGGCTTTTTGTCGAATTTTCATTTCGAGTGAAGTAATAATGAATTCAAGTTAACAAAATAATTGTTTAAACAATTCATTATCATTGTGAATAATATTCTATTTGCTTAAATGGTGGAATGTTGCGGTTTTTTCTCAAATTTTCAACTGTTTGTCTATTTTTCATTAGGCGTGACTTAATATTTAATTATATTTAGCAAAAAAAAATTTTTTTAAAATTATTATTGTTTATTATTATTATCTTCATCTATATCAATGCCTGATAGTTGCGGTTTTTCGGCAATTTTACCTTTGTGTCCTTTTTTCACTTAGTGAGGTAATAATTAATTAAAGTTAAAAAAAAAGTTGTTTAAACAATTTAATATTGATTTCTGCCTCTTGTGTAAAATAGCTTTTTTCTTTAAATTAATTTTTTTCTAAGCATTAGGAATAAAGCAAAAATAATTCACTTAAAACAACAATACCATTCGAAAAATCATTTTTGTTGTGGTTGACTTATTACTTGTTCATAAATAAAAAGGCGATACAAAGTGAAAGATTTTAGAAAAAAACCGCCACTTTCTAGCACTTATCTAAGAAAAGATAATTATAAACAACATAAAATTGTTTAAACAACTTTTTTGTCAACTCTAATTAATTATTACCTCTCTGAGTGAAAAAAGGACAGAAAGGTAAAAATTGACGAAAAACCGCAACTGTCAGGCGCAATAGATATAGTTGAAGATAGTCATAAACAATAATAATTTGTTTAAACAATTATGTTTGCTAAATCTAATTAATAATTAAGTCACGCCTAATGAAAAATAGACAAACAATTGAAAATTTCAGAAAAAACCGCATCTTTCTAGCATTATTCAAATATAATATTATTTATAATTATAATAAATTGTTTGAACAATGAATTTTCTTAACTCTAATTAATTACTTAACTTATCTTAATTGAAAATTTGACTAAAAGTGATTTTTTTGTTGTTGCAATTTTGTAGATTTTTATAAGAGAATATTATTAAAATTAATAATAAATTGTTTGCACAATCACTCTTGTTAACATTGATGAACTATCACTTTTTTTAAATTGAAATTTGGACAACAAATGGAAAATTTGTGAAAAAACCGCGTTTTTCTAACTACATTTTATGAGAAAATTGCTAAAAACAATAATAAATTGTTTAAACAATTCATCAAAACATCTAATTCTCAGTGTAAAGAAATTTTTTATGTATTAGAAACAATTCGAATTTGAAAAACCGCAAAAAACTCATAATTAGCCCCAAAAACTCGCAAAACCCATTTTTTCACTTATAGGGTTTCTTTGGGACCCTATAAAACAGACTTATGATGTTGGTATTTGAAGTGATATTTTATTCGTATTCTATGGCTAATTGTGAAGAGAAATGTTGAGTTTCAACTCGATTGAGATAATATTGACGATTCTGAATCTGATTGACAAAAACGTCTTTTTTTCTTATGGGAAATACATGTTAAACTTCATAGGGCTTGCGGTACCCCTAAATATAATATTTTTTTCAAAAAAAAAATATATTAATTTTGGTGTGGATTCGAACAAATTTGGGGGGTGTCCACATAAAAATTAAAAAAAAAATTTCCAATGCATTTTTGGACCACCCTATTTTACAATCCCCAAAAAAACCCTCAAACTAAAATTTATTAATTTTATTAAAAAATTGAATTAAATCTTCTACATAAATTATAGTAGAAATAAATGTATAAGTTAATAATAATTTTACTTATAACTAAAATAATTAAAATTATATTAAATATTTAAATTATAATACATTTCTTTATTAAATTAGTGTGTATATCAATAATAATAACAATAAATTAATATTCCACTAAAAGATAAGATAAGACACTTAGAAATAAATATTTTATTAATTATTTAAAAATATTTAATTTTTAATATTAATTATATCAATTGACGACTATTAATTATTATTCTTGTATTCCCTTGTAATCCCTCCTTACGTACAAAATATTCAAGGGATTCTACGGGATTCCAAAGGATTTTAAGAGATTTAAAAAATCTGAAGGGATTTCTAAAGATATTAGTTTTCTGTTTAAAGAACTTTTAAAAATGAATTAAGTAAACTTTCAAGGGTTTCCGAGCGATTTCAAAGATGTTTAGGGATTTAAACGGTTTTTGTATAGGACTTTAATGAATAAGTTCAATTTTATTTATTTTCAATGGTGTTCAAATGATTTTTACTCATTTTAGCACATTTTTACGGATTTCCAAATGAAAGATTTACAAAAGATTTTAAGAGATTCGGAAGAATTTAAAGAGATTCAAAAAATTGCAAGGGACTTCTAAGAATTTTGTAGGACTGCAAAAGATTCTTAGCGATTTCACAGATTTCAAGGAATTTCACAAGAATTACAGGATGTTATTGAATTCCCAAGGATTTCAAAGCTTTCTAAAGATTTAAACGGATTAATGGATTATTGCGATTTCTAAAGAAAAGATTTAAAGGAATTTTAAGAGATTCAAAAATTTTCAAGGGACTTCTGAGAATTTTGTAGGATTTCCAAAGATTTCAAGGAAATTTTAAAGAGCTTTGGAAAATACATGAAATTAAGTTTAATTGCAAAGGATTCTTAGCGATTCCAAAGATTTATATGGATTTGAACGGGTTTTATAGATGACTTTGATGAATAAGTTCAATTTAATTTATTTTCAATGGATTTCAAATGATTTTAACTTATTTTAATAGATTTTTACGGATTTCTGAAGAGAAGATTTAAAGGGGGTTTAAGAATCGGAAGAATTTCAAGAAGTTCAAACAATTTCAAGAGATTCAAACAATTTTGAGAGATTCAAACAATTTCAAGGGACTTTTAAGAAGTAACAATTAACATTTCTATTTAGATATAGTGAATTTTTTCTTTGACCAGGAATTTTACAACTTTTTGGAAGGAAAATCTATGACTGAAATATTTCGAGTATCATAACGCAGGTTTACAAGGCTAATTTAAAAATTCATTTAAAAACATTCCACTTTGGAACTTCATTTTCAAGCGCTAATTTTCAATTGGAAAAATTTTAAAATGCAGTTTTGAAGAACTAAAAATTAAAAGCGTTAAAGTTGAAATTTTTGATTAAAAAACTTTTTACATCGACCAACTGTGAATATAAATTAATTAATGATATTTCTAAGTCAACGTTGATTCGAGCATTCAGAATTAATCAATGATTGATTTTACAAAACGTTTGTATGCAATTTCAAATTCTGTTCAAATATTTTTTCAATCCAAAAAATTTCCATTTTTAAACAATTCAATTTGAAATTTCTTAATTAAAACAAAAAAATTAACAGAAAAGGTTCCCTCTTACAATTCAGGAAAAAACTTAAAACCTTCCTCCCTTCTAACTCAATAAAAATTAAAGAATTTACATTTTCAAACATTAGAATTTTAATTGTTCCATTCAGAAAAATTTTAATTTGAGAGTGAAAGTGTTAAATTTTGATGTATAAATAAAAATTTAACAATTATTAATTTGAAAAAAATAAGAATTAAAATAATTTAACTACCAATTTGAAAAGTGCGATTTTATAATTGTGACGCCTGGATTTATTAGTAATTTTATTCCACCACTTTCATAATTCACATATTCCAAGGAGTACTTTGATACCGACGCGACAGACAAAAAATTTAGGTTGAGTTAAAAATAAAAATTCTGGAATTCGAAATCGCTAAAATGCGTAAGAGTAGCAGATTGGGACCCTAAAAAAGTATACATAATTTGGAATTGATATGCAGCTTAGTTACCCGCGTTCGAAAAAAAAATTAAAAAATGTCTTGTTTGCAGAGTTTGCAGGGAAAACATTCCTAACACCTGTGTAAATAAACGATACATTTTTTTCGGCACTAAAAAATTTTCAAGTGACAAAAATACACTAGGAAAAAAATCGCCAAGACCCAGGAATCGAAACTGGAATTACAGAAAATTTGCAATTTCGTATTTGATAAAAATTTTCCCAGAGAATTTCGTATTTCTATACTAAAAAAGAACAAAAATTATCATATTATTTTTTATTCAGCGACCATATATTATGTATACACTATTATACGTGTATGGTAGTATTATCAGAGATTACAGAAAATAATACAATGAAACTTGGCAGAAGAAAATTGTTTCATGAACTAATAAATTTAAATTTTGAATAAATATACATTAAAAAGTATATATCGTACCTTTGCGAGAAGAATAATATTCAGGTTCCGGCGTTTTTATAGTATAATAAGCTTTCGGTAGTAACGCTATCTATTTATAAACATTTATTTACAACTCCATTTATGATTAAAAATAATAAAACAGATAAAAAAACTGCGTTCTATTAAACACTTAAACACTATTGGCTCCTTGCGTTTCCTGTGTGGCTGAAAATAAAATAAATTTTGTTACGACAAATATTAAATTTACTAGATGTTTATGATGAATTTTTTCACATTAGTGATTTAATTTTCCAAGCCGTGAACTTAATAATTATAATTAATAGCTAAGGATAAGTATGTACTGGTAAACTAATTTTATTTAAAACTTGTATTCTTTAGTAGTTTTGATTATCAAAACGATATTAATTAGATTTTACATTTACGATAGTTAAAATTGTTTCAAGTAGTCCAAAATAATAATAATAGTAATATGTATTGCTTCTACTTGTCTGTCAAAATAGCTCAATTTCAACAGAAATAAATGTAAGCTTTAGAAATATTGTTATGGTCATTAAATGAACCAGACAATATTAAATAACATTGAATATGGGAAACGTTTACATTTTATGTAATGTGCGGTTACCTGTTTTGAGTTAGAATACAAGATTCAAATTCTTATTAATCTATGAAACAAATATTGAAAACTAAAACTGAATGTAGATGTTTCTGTTAAGGGGCCTTCGATAAATTGTGTGGGTGTATATTGATACTGTTACATA
Source organism: Andricus quercusramuli (assembly GCA_932178445.1). NCBI lineage: Eukaryota > Metazoa > Arthropoda > Insecta > Hymenoptera > Cynipidae > Andricus > Andricus quercusramuli. The sequence continues at coordinate 52,433 of CAKNXH010002386.1, read as the reverse complement.
ATATTTTGTAACAAATAAACTCTATACAAAATCCATGTATATAAAATTATAGTATAAAATAATATTTATTAATTACAATAAAAGATTGTAATAACGTTATAAAAATTTCAATATCAATACAATCAGATTAGGATTTTGATTTTTTTCATCATTTTGTAAAAAAAATATATCCATAAATATAAAGTTTGTTCACAAATTTTGAAATTACTACTACCCGAAAAATCATTCAACATTTTTTAAGTTTATCGGGTGATGAATAGATTGTTGAAAAAATTTCAAGCGATTTCAGGGGATTTCTAAGAGTTTACAATATTTCAAAGGATTTTCAAGGAATTTCAACGATTTCACGGGATTTCATCAGATTTCCGAGGATTTCAGTAGTTTAATGGATTTTGAAGACTCTCAAACAGGTATTTTAATTAATTGTCCGGGATCTCAAAGGATTTCATAGAACTCAAAAAATTTCCATGAATATCCAAGGATTGTGAAAGCTCTCAATAAGATATTTAAATGAATTTCTCAAGATTTTATAAGACTTCAAATATTTCAAGGGATTTCAAGGAATATCATCAGATTTCATGTAACTTCACGGGATTTTATGATATTTTAATGAAATTTCAAAGAATTTATACACAAGAATGGAGGCATTTAAAAGCATTTCAGAGATTTTCAATATTTTAAGATATTTTTTCTGAAGATTTTGAAATATTTGAAAGATATTTAGAAGTTTAAGAAATTAAAAAAAAAATCCAGAATAATTTAAAACTAGAAAATATTTGAAAATTTTTTGTAACAAAATGGACATTTTTGAAGTTTTTAAAATAAAAGTTGTGAGGTTTTCAAGGAGTTTGAAAGGTTTTATGATAGTAAACTTTTATGTGATTCCAGGGAAATGTTTTATTGATTTCTCATTTTGAAAAAATGTATTTAGGAAAATATTTTAAAATTTTTTAACATTTTAAATGATTTCTGGAAAAAATATGAATATTTTTTTATTTCATGAAATTTATTTTAGGAGAATATTTAAATATATTGCAAAACATTACAAAATATTTTCAAAATTTTCAACAAGCAATCTGGAAAATTTCAAGGCAATTTTTCTAATTTTGCAGAACTTTTTCAAAATTGTATGATAAAATTCGCATAATTTTTAAAAATATTTAGAAGTTTTTTGTCTGAAATTGTCTGAATTATTTTTTTTTTATCGAAAAACTTTGGAAAATTATATTGATATAAGCTTAAAGGAAATCAACGAAGAACTTAGAAAATTAATAATTATTCGAAATTTTCATTTTGTATTAAAACTGATTTTTCCTTTCGAATTATAATTTCCCTACAAATTTTTTTTCTTGAATGAAAACTATTTTTGGGTTGAAAATACAACTATTTTGCTAAAAATTAATCTCTTTGGATTATTACAACCCTTTTTTATTTAAAATGGAAATATTCTTTTAGCTTTAATATGAACTATTACATTCTTCATTCAGAATTTTGTTGTTGTTGAATATTCAACATCTAGGTGAAAAGTTAAACTAATTTATTGAAAATTCACTTGCTTGGTTCAAAATTCATCATTTTGTTGATAATTCGTCTTTTTTTAATTAATTAAACTGTCTTAGATTTGAAATCGAAATCTTTTTGAATAAAATATCAACTATAATATTTTTCAGTCAGAATTCATCTTTTTTGCTTGAAAATTCAACCACTTGGTTCAAAGTTGAACTACTTTGCTAAAAAGTAATTTTTTTGGTTGACGGTTTATCATTTTAGTTGAAAATTAACTTTCTTATTAAAACTTCATATTTTTGTTTAAAAATTAAACTATTTAGTGGAAGATGAACTTTCTTTTTGAAATTTTGATTTGAAATAAATTTGAAGTTTCAAAAAATCTTTTTGAATATTTGTCAAGAGTTTTAAGAAAATTATATTTACACAACCTTAAAAATAAACAAACGAATAAACTTACAAAATAAATATCAAATCGAGACTTTTATTTTATATTGATAAAATTGTATAATGTAATTTTATGTTACATTTTATCATCGTTTATTAGCAATCATTCTTTTAAATGTTTATGTCATTTTATGTCCCGTTTAGCTTATAGAAAAATCAAGACAAATGCATAACAAATATTAAATAATTGGAGATACGTACAAGTAATTTTAAAAAATGGTGAAAAATTAAGTTCTTGAGGAACATTTTTCTTCAAGAAGACACAGCAGTCCCATATAGTAAGTAAATAAATTGTATTTAATGAGACATGACTGAAAATATTTGGAAAAGTTATGCAAAACACAGACATGGTCAAAAAATGTATTACGTAATTTATGGATGGCCCCTAAATTAAAATCAAATTCAAGAATATCTTTTTAGTTCATCTTGAAGAATGAAAGTATCAAACCAAAGAAAATTAGATTTCTTTCTGATCTGTATATTTGCAGGGATAATTGTTGTTCCCCTTACCTTTGTAGGAATATTCTAACGCAGTGGCGATCGTTCTCATATCGCCTTCGATACTTCGAGCCCAATTTTCAGCATCTCCAATTTCCTTCAAAGCACTGGAAAAAGACTCAACCAGATTTAGCCAGGACTGACTTTGTTTAGCAAAATTTGTTGCACTACTTTGCAACTGTTTGGCTTCCGCGTCGAGTTTCTTTTGATTCAAATATGCTTGGGCAACCCTAAAGGAAAATATATTCATAATAAATGTAAATAAATAAACATTATCCTACTTATCATCCCCTTCGACCACTAAATTCCCCCACCCCTAACACAAGTTAACGGAACGTGTGTAATTGAAAAAAAGGGTTGCTGCAAAATACTAATGTTATATTCCCCAACTTTCCCTGCCCAATTTATCATTTTCCCTAAACGTTACGAATTTTTCTTTCAGGTTAAATTTTCAACTAAAGAAATTAATGTTCAACCAAAAATATCAATTTTCAGCCAATAAGATTAATTTTCTACCAAAAAAAAAAGATCAATTTTCAACAAAATAGTTACACTTTTAACCAAGGAAATTAATTTTTAACTAAAATTGGGAATCATTAACTACAATGAAAAATGAATTTTCAACCGAGAAGATTAATTTAATGATATTTACAGTTTGAAAAATTAATTTATAATCATAAAAAAACAAATTTTTAACAAGATAGTTAAATATTCAACCGAAGAAATGAATTGTCAAACAAAAAGATGAATTTTTCACCAAGCAGATCAATATTTCACTACAAGAGACGACTTTGCAACAAAATGAATGAATTTGCAACCATATAATTAAACTTTCCACTGAAGAAGATAAATGTTCAACCAAACACGGAGTCGTTACATTTACAACGAGAAAATAATAATTCTCAATAAAAAACAGAACTTCTAATAAAATAGTTAAATTTTTCACACCAAAAAAATGAATTTTCAAGTATAACGATGAACCTTCAACAACAAAAATTAATTTTGAACCAAATAGTTGAATTTTCGATCAACGAGATGATTTTTCAATCATAAAGATTAATTTTCTACATAAAAGACGAATGTTCAACAAAATACATGCATTTTCAACGAAAAAATATCAAATTTCAAGAAAAAATCGAATAGATATATTTTAAACCGAAGAAATTAGGTTTCAACAAAATGCACGAATTTTCAACTGAACAAGATCAATTTTGAACTCAAAATGGAACAGTAAATTTTTCAGTTAAAAAAATGAATTTTCAACCAAATGAAAATGAATTTTCAACAAAAAAGTTAAATATTCGACTAAAGAAATGAGCTGTCAACCAAAAAGATGAATTTTTCAACGAGAAAATTAATATTTTGACAAAAAAGACGAATTTTCAAAGAAATTCATGAATTATCAACCAATGGAGACGAATTTTCAACAAAATAGTTTAAAATCCTGGATTAAAAAGGGGCTATTCAAGTATTGCAAAAATATGCTCACGAGGGGGGGGGGGGGGTCAGGAAAAGGGAAAAGTATGCTGACGTAATACTTGAACGACACCAAATAATTAGTTTTAAACAAAGTAGTTGCATTTTTAGCCGAAAAGATGAATTTTTCAAAAAAATATGAATTATTCAAAAAAAGACAAATTTTCAAATAATACAGATTTTTCTATCAATAAAGAAAAACAAATTCAAACAAAATGTGTAATTTTCATCCTAAAAAGACGAACTTTGTACAACACGGTTAAATCTCAACAAGAAAGTTAATATTTGACTAAATAGTTTATACAACATTATTGAATTTTGAAAAAAAAAATAAAACTGTATGTTTATTTCCTCAGTTTCTATATTATATACGAATATATTTTTCGAGGTCAACATTTTTATTTAAATAATTTAGTATAATCTGTAAAATATGTTAATTATTTTAAAGAAGTATTTCAGCTGATTTCAGCAAATATGTTCGGTCTTACGGTCAATTATAAAGTCAAAAAATAAAATCATCCGAAATAACATGTATAAAACATTTATTTCTTTAGAAATTCTCAACGTTTCGACCAACACTGCGGGTCTTTTTCAAGAGTCGATACACATATCTATAATTTAATAAACTAATATGATATTTATGAGCGTAAAGGTCGCATAATTAGTGTCGTAAAAAGGATATTGGTTTTAACAAAAATTAAAAATTAAAACATACCTGAGTCATAGAGTAATGTAATATTTTATATAACAAAATCGTCATTAAAAAATGTTCAAAAAGAATAAAAATTTCGTCTAATTGAAACCTCAAGAATATTGGAGAGGCTCCAATAATTTTTGAAAGTGTCACATAATTGAAACGATGTTTACAGACGGACGATACAAAACTGACTGTTATGAAAAGTCGTAATTATAGATGTGAAAACTTTAATAAACCTCTGATGAAAAGGCGCACCAAAGCTTGAGAGTAAAATTGAACGAAAATTAGATGAAGTAAAAAGAATTTTGTATAAAAAAGTTAATGTAAAATGCTTTGATAAATTTGATTTATATTCAATATTTCAGTTTTTAAATTTATTTAAGTTTTGATATGTTTATTAATAAAAATTGATTCAATAATACGTATTTTAAAAGTATTATTTTCTCTAGCCAAGATTTTAACATTAACAAAATCAAAAACATGATTAAATTCCCATGAATGTTGTGACAAACCTGTGTTTAAATTACCAATTCTACAATCTCTTTTATGTTCATAAATTCTACTTTTCAATCTCCTGCTAGTCTCACCTATGTAGTGTTTATTACATCCAGTGCATTTTATTAAATAAACCACATCAGACAGATTTTCTATTGTTTCAGAATCTTTTTTGTTACTCAACAATTTTTCTAAAGTGTGGTTATTTTTGAAAAAAACGTTTATATTAAATTTTTTTAAGGATCTCCTTAACCTTTCAGAAAGACCTTGAACGTATGGTAAGGTAACTTTTAGATCAGTTTTTTTGTAATTTTCTAACCACTTCTTTTTTTTCTTTTCTATAATTGAAGTGTTGTATATTTCATTAATACGTTCTTTGATGACATTATCTATTAACGGCAAGGGATCATTGTTTAATTGTAAGGTGGCTTTTAATTGGTCTAAATTTTCTTTTCTATATTTTATATCACTTAATTTTACACATCTGTCCACCAAACCTTTTATTAAACCTATCTTTTGACTGAACAAATGATGGGATTCATAATTTAAGTAACAACCGGACCAAGATGGTTTTTTAAACCAATTCGTATTTAAATTCCCATTGGGTGTTTTTTGAATTTCCAAATCTAAGAAACTTAACGTGTTGTTTTTTTCATGTTCCAAAGTAAATTGAATGTTTTCATCAATACTATTAAAAACATTTATAAGCTCTAAGATTTTGTCAGCTGGAACAATTGTAAATATGTCATCTACATAATGTTTATATAAAATTGGTTTGAATGATAATCTAGACAAGGCTCTTTTTTCAACATCTTCCATAACCAAGTTTGAAACTATGGGAGATAAAGGAGATCCCATTGGACATCCTGAAAGCTGTTTGTAAAAATTATTATAAAAAAAAACTGTATTACTAAAAACTGTTCTAATAGCAATTAAAATTTCATTTTTTGATATTTTTGTTAAATTTCTATATAAATTCAATTTTTCTTCTATACAATCTAAAGCTAAATCCAGAGGTAGGTATATTATCAAACATTGAAACGACATCTAACGATACTAATGAATGAGTAGAAGGTATTATAATGTTATTAATATTTTGTTTTAGATCCCAACTATTTTTTATAAACGACTCAGTTTTTCCTGAAACTGGTTTTAAAATATTTGATAAATATTTTGCTAGATTGTAAGTTGGTGATCCAATTGTGGAAACAATTAATCTCCAGTTTAAGCCTGGTTTGTGTACCTTTGGGAGTGCATAAGCTTTTGCCACAACACTACTATGGGTCTTCAATCTATATGCAACCGATTCATTAATATATCTTTTATTTTCCCATCTGGAAACAATATCATTGCATTTATTTTCAGCTGTTGGAACTAAATTAGTTTTTACGTTTTTGTATAAATTATTAGTTTTTAAAATGTTTTCTATAGTGAAATTATAATCATTCCTATTCGCTGCCACCATAATATTTCCTTTATCGGCTTTTACGAATAATAAATCTTTGTGTTTTTTTTTTAAATTTACAATATTTTCTGTAATTTTATTATTATTTTTAGATTTATTATTCCTATTATGATTTGAAATTAATTCAGTTACTGTCCTTCTAATATTTAATTTATCCTCGTCATTATCTAAATTTTGTATGGAGTTTTCAATATTGGCAATGATATTGTTTACAGGAATACCAAATTTTTTCCCCAAGGCTAAAGATTCAGCAATTTCATCAGGGATCTTTCAACCACTGAAACTTTTTAATACAATTATTTCTAACGTTAAATTTCAACTTTTCTAACGCCTTACATTGCGAATCAAAGAAAAAATGTAAGGAATCTTCATTAATATTTCTAAATAAACGATATCTTAAATAATTAGAAATGTGACCTAATTCCTGAATACTTTCAACTACGTTATTAATTTCGCAATTTAACAATTTTCTTTGAGTGTTTAGTTTAGTATTCTGTAATTTAAATGCGACTTTAAAGTGCAAGTTGTGAATTTTAAACATATTCGTGTGATTTAGAATATGAGCTGGAATAAGGGCTTCTTTTCGACATTTTATTAAAAACGTACGTAGAAAGGAAAAGCAGTTTTGGATCTACTGCATCTACAATTGTTTTGTATATTTGAAATTATTTTAAATACTTTTCAGGACTTCCAATTTTTTGTAGGCAATTCGATGTTTTCCTTTCTTTTTAAATATTTAATTGAACTGAACAGTCACAATGAATCTACCCTCCTAAATTGTGAACGAAATTCACGGTTGCGCGAAAAAAATAAGGAATTTTCGTTTTCGGGTACGAAAAATCAGGACAGAGCACCAAAACGCATAAAATTAGGACAGCGATAAAAATTCAGGACGTCTGGTCACCCAAATACAAACAAAAAGAACTAACCCAACATTTAGATGATCGACTAAAGCCTGCGTTAAATTATTTGCAGCTTGCACGGCTTCCTTCCGTTTTTGCTCTACAAAGAGGTAATTATAATTAATATTCTATTTGTTTTAATAAATCTTATATGATTATATTACAAAATATATAACCTATACAAAAGATCAAATGGAATATTTACCTTGTCTCTCTTTTCTCGCAGCTTGTTTACTTTGATGTTCTTTCACGATGGATGATAACATTTTGTTTGAATAAAACTACAGTTAAATAGTAATTAATATTTCTCGTTAATTACTTTTCAAATAAACAATTTATGCACTATCTTTTGCTTGCTTATTACTTTGATATTCTAGTTTGACAAAGACGTATCTAACCTCAACATTTTAACGTCAAAAGCAGAACTAAAGAGAGGGCGCTGTTTACCATTTGGCGGGATTTTTCAAATGTGAATAGTTAAGAGAATTCATCCACAAACTCTTTCAAAACTACTTACTTTAATTATTATTTTATCATAGAATTAACTGAATCAAGAGGTTTAAAATAAGAAAAATATTGTTTAAGTCTTACCGTCTGATTTTGAGTTATTCGGTAAAAATAGTGTATTTCGAAAAGAAGGCCAAACGGGCGTTTTGGTCACTGCGAGTCCAAGGCGAAACGGAGTAAATGAATATTAATTATTTAAATAATTGCAAACTGGCTTCCACAAAAAATACCACTCCTATTATTTAGTTTAGAACATATTTTCATAAAAACTAATTCAAAGTGAAATTTCATTCGCGTAATTTATTAATTTTTTTATTTCAAATTAAGATTTATAAGTACTCAAAAATTAGAGAAAACATTTTTTAAATGTTTATTTTTTTGCAAAGAGCCTAATAGACTTTTTTTCTTAGACTTAAAATAATAGGGAGACATCCTTCTTGTTAGAAAATAACAATTAATTTCAATATGAATTTTTTCAAAATGAAAAAGTAATAAATATTATTCGTAAGTGCTATAAATGTCTATTTTTACAAAGAAAAAAGGAAGATAAAAGTCTTAAACAGAAAAACAAAAGTGGAAGTGACTCGCTGTCAGGGTTTCTTATAATCTAGAAATGAATAAAAATGAATATTTATCATGAAAATTCTTTTATTCCAGAATACTTATTTTACAGATTGAAAAAACTGTTCCCGAAGTATAGACAAAAATATCATCCGTCACTACCCTTCAATGATAGGAAATTTCATTGAAACAAGACTTAAAAAAACTTCCCAAAAATAATAATTTACTTTCAAATTAAATTTAAAATCACATGGAAAATTTCTTTTCAAAAATGGCAAAAATAAATCAACGTCTATTATCCTTTAAAAGTCCCATTGCCAATAGAATAAACACTACGTAGCAAAACCTTCTTTCCGCAAATAAAAAGACTCCTGATTTTTCTTTGGTTAAAAAAATTGATTTAATTTTCAAAAGTAATATTCTCTGCTGCTGATTTAATAAAATCCCACATTTTTCTCACAAAAGTCGACTTAAAACTAAGGTATTTTCGAAGATTACTAATTAATCTATAATATTCGCCGACAGATGAATGTAGACACAGCTTCTTACTATAATAAAATGTGAATTTATGAAGATTTGGTAAAAACAGTGATGCGTCTATAATGCAAAGTATACTTTCGATAATACCGGCAATATCGAGATGGAGGTAGGATGGTGGAGGGACGGGATATGGAAAAAGGATGAAAATATTTATTTGTTCTTGAAAAAAAAGCTCTCTACGTTGTTATATAAAAAAAAAACGGATAAAGAATATGATCATTATAATTTTGAGCGCACATTCGGCACTCACCCCTACCTAAAAAAAAAAAAAATTTCGATGACTCTTGATTACTTTCGTTAATGTTCGGCCTGTTTCACCCCCAACCACCGACTTGTCCGGGTCAGGGGCTCGACGCCCAACGATTCTTTTTTTCTCTTGAGGCTTGCTCGTAGCTCTTCAAGGCCGGAATTGAATGGGATTCGGATCATATTCTTTGTCACAAGCGCGAAAAACCTTCGGATCTTGAAATTCGAGTTAGAGAAACATCTTCAGAAATCTTGTCTTCGACTTTTCTTTGCAAAATTTTCATATTTTCAGAGTGAAACTTCAAACTTCCCTCTATCATCCAATACCTCTTGATTCAAAACCTTATAAACAAACAAACATGTTAGAGAACATACGCCTACGCCTACACTTTTATTTGTTTATTTATCACCTTAAATAATTTACTTATGAGGTACCAACTTTATCAGATAGTCATTTACAGAAATTGGTACCTTACTGCACAATTGGCTGGAATACAATTAAGCAAACTATCGCAGGAAGTTGTATAAAGACATAAAAAGCTATCCATCGTATTCCAACCTTAACATCGTAGTTTTTACGATTACAATATCTGAAAGCCTTATCATCAAACTCGCGATTCATCAATGTCAATGTGTGAAGATAAGGCTTCGTATCCATTCTAACCTTCCTATTTTGTGCTGAAATTTTTTCGAGGCCCCGTCATGGTCAATTTGGGTAAAACTTAAATGAATTGTCGAATTCATTGAACGCAGTCAAGCACAATTAGGAAAGGTGAGAATAGCGACAATTAGAAAGTAGAGTTTGACCCCTTATACAGTTAGAAGAAAAGGGGGTCAAAGGGTCAAGTCACACAAATGGCTCCCACAACACCTGGCCCCTCGCATCACACTCGTGTCACTTAATACCGACCTGAAATTCATTAAGCAACAAAAACTATGATTTTTCGACCCAGGTTATGAGGTGCACTTAGTAACTATCGCATTTCTCGATGCTCCTGTCTTCCACTCTCGTTACTCACTCATTAGATGATTAATTTTTTTTTCCATTAAAATCTAACAATGTAGACAGTTTACAAAAATATGATCCGGGTCTTTTGACAATGTTGGAAAACTTGATATTAACAGGGTGTTTACTGAAAAGTTCAAAGAAATTGAAGTAAAAGTCGCTTCAGGGTTGCTACAAGACTTTTTCAGGTTTACTCTTTTCAAAAATTCATTCAATTCTTTTCAATTTTAACATATTATACTTGTCATAAACTAATTTACCAAGCATTTCTTGTATCAGGTCTACAAATTAACTGGGTGCCTGTACTTTGATGTCTCGTAACTCTTGGCCAAACTTGAAATTTTTCCCGCCCTAAGGTAAGTTTTAAAGAGCGAACCTTAAACTTTAAAACACAATATAATAGGTGGCGGCCCTGCGGACTTGACCTCAAAAATCATTAATGAATACAATGGTGTCCAACTACGAACATTTGAGACGCTGCATTCTTTTTACATTCCAATTGGAAAAATGCAGATTTCACAATGGTGATTTTCAATTGGAATGCCAAAAGAATGCAGTGTCTCAAATGCTCCTTGTCGGATGCAATTGTATTCACTAATGCTTTTTGAGGTTAATTCCGCAGGGCCGCCACCTATTAGATTGTGTTTTGAAGTTTAAGGTTCGTCCTTCCAAACGACCTTAGGACGGAAAAAATTCAATTTTGCACAAGATTTACAAGACATCAAAAGTAAAGGCACCAAATTAATTTGTAGACCTAATACAATTATTAATCAATGCAAACATAGTGGACATTTTTTTTACAACAGGCTACAACATTCTACGAAAACGTTATTTTTACAGATGAACGTAGAAAATGATAGATTTTGTAGTAGTCTGGCATAGACAATTACAAAGTATCATTTATGGACGAAGATTTATGGGTAATTACACCTTTGTATGACATTTTACGAAAATATACGTCTGGAAAAACTGAATGTAGTTTTTCATGTTTTGTTCTTAGAAAATTACAATTTTCAACACACACACACACATAAATAGATATAATTTTCTGTGAAAAAATAGAATCTCCAACCCTATAATGAAAGTTTAGTTTTTAAAATAGGTTTTTATAAAAAAATTAGAGCTTGAATGTCTAAAATAATAACATCATTTGTTCGGGAGAGATGTTTGTAATTTACATTAATTTTGAAATTCAGGAATAATTCAGATAATTAAAGTCGCAACAGAAAAATTAAATTTTAAATCTTATTGGGTTCTATTAATTGCGTTCACATTAGAGAAAAAAAAACAACGAAAAGGGAAGTTTCTCGAAAACAGGGGGAAAATATAAATTCTTAAAAAAAAAGGGAATAGTGGATAGAGTGCGATGACTGCAATTGAATGTGAAATTAATCCATTTTAAACGTTTTCAGCTAAAAAATTTCCAAATGTTAAATCTTGTAAATTTGAGAGAAGTGCAAATCTGAACACGGCTTCACGAAATTAGAAACTGTCCAATTACAAACGCTATTAATTTAAAAAATTTCGAAGCATAAAGCTTTAATGTGAAATATTAATTATTCAATGAATTTTAAACAATTCTCACGTATATCGACATAAAATAAAATAAAATCAATTCGCAAATTGGAAATTCGCCTTGTACGTACTTAAATAATAATTGAAGACTTTCAAATAGTCCAGTCATTTTTTCAAAATTTCATCACTTACCGAATTTTTTTTTAAATTCCACAAACTTTTCAAGATCTTGTAGCAACCCTGCGCTTCTTTTTTCAGAAATATTTTTATTTAGAAATAGTTTCTACTTCATTTGCGTGTTCTTAAAAGTAATGGATCTGAACTTTAAAGACCTATTTACAGGCAAGCTATTCAAAAACCCATAGCCAATGTTGCAATATTCCTTGAAATTTTCGCTTTTTGTAAACACAAACATATTTTATCTATTTGAACAATCAAATAAGACAATTACATTTATAATATTCAAAATCAGAAAACACCTAATTAACCGTTACAAAGCCTATTACTGTTTAAAAAAAAAAATACTTTAAGTCTATAACTCAATATTTCACAGCTCTTGTTTTTTTATCGTAAAGAATATAATTAACGCCCAAATCTGTTTCTGACTACCCTTTTTATACCAAGAATTTATCACAGCTGATTAATTATAATGCATTAGTTTACAGAAAGCTAGGGACTAAAACACAATAGCAAAAATTAGTAAACATTGTCCGCTTATGAAAATTGAAAAACTATGAGTTTTCACCTCGAAGGAAGTGGTCACTCGCTAATTTATCGTAATGACTCTTCGAGACTTTGAGCAGAAAAATTTACAGTAATTGAAAATAAGAGACTGGAAATCCGTAAAGAATGAATGATTACATCGTCTCATATTGATGTAGACTGTCTGCGTTGTAGTATGAATTTTTATGCGAAGGGCGATCGGACTTACGTGGTGAGTACGAGCGAGACCTGGACCTTTCGTAGCGAGAAGAGCGTTTTCGGTAGTAAGGACTTGGTGAACGACCTCGGTAGCTTCCTCTGTGACTACTCCTGTAAAAAATAAAAAGTATATTAAATCCGCAAAAATGTATGTAATTAAATAATTGGCTTACTAATTAAAGACTTGCAGGCCTCGGAACTCACTTCAAAGATTAAAAATAGTATAAATAGTGTCCCAAATTGGAAAACTAGTGCCAAAATTGTGTAAAAAATAGTGTCATAACATTGTTCAAGTATTAAATTTATATGCAGTCCGAAATTCAGAAGTGTGCATTGGAAAATTAACTTTATTTTTTAAGAAAAAATTCCAGTTTCTAACCTAATAGTATAAAAGTGTTAAAAATGAACTTCAATGTTTACTTAAAATGTTATTCTCTAGTCTATAAACTATCAAAATTCCTATTTACTTATCGCAGGCTTCACATCCTTTCCCCCTTTTCCTCCTTTTTCCACTTCAACGCGAACTGAATAAATAAATGGAACCCAACAATTTTGTTGAAAATTCGTCTTTTTGACTTGAAAATTCAACAATTTAATTGTAACTACTGTTGTAGTCTAATAATTTTTTGGAAATTCATTTCTTTTTGTAGAAATTTCACCTTTTTTGATTAAAAAAAAGCGACTACCTGGGTAAAAATGGATCTCCTTCAGTTGAAAATAAACGTTTTTGTTAAAAATTCAAGTACTTTTTAGAAAATTTGTATTTTCGGCTTGAAATTCCACAATTTGGTAGAAAATTTAACTATTTGGTTGCAAAGTTATATAACTTGTTGGATTTCTTTCATTTTGAGTAGAAAATCGAGTTTTTAGTTATGAATACAACTGTTTCGTTGAAAATTAATGTTCTAGTTTTTTTGGTTGAAGATTCATAATTTTACATGAAAACTCAAATCTCATTTTATGTTAAATGTTATGTTATTAAACAATAAATTAAATAATTAATACACAATTGTTTAAATTATTTAATAACAATTGAAATTCTTGATTTAGAATAAAAGTTCTCAGCTAGATAATACAGAAAAGTCATCGGCCAGCAAGGCTTTGTGAAAAAATTGTATGTTTCTGTAAAAACACATGAATATAATGCAATTGTTCATATAATTTTTTAATAAGAATGACTAATACTTATGCCTTACAACCTTTTTCAATGTGAAATAACATTCTGGTGTATTTAAAGATGATTTTTCATGAAGAGATAATATTTAATCCTATAAAAGTTCTATAAATGTATATTTGTTTATAACAACGAAGCTTTTGCTTTAATTATTTATTCTTATGATATTAGTATCTATGCATCAATTTCTGTTGTACTTTATTGGATTACACGAAGATAAAAAAAATTTAGAAAAATATTGTTTAGTAACATAACATTTCACACAAAATGAAAATTGAAAAATTGGCCTCGAAGAATTGTTGCGGAATTTTATGCAGAGTATCATCTTTTTTTAAACTTTAAAATCAACAAAAAATTATGAACTCTAGCTTAATTTGTCCGTGAAAATCCATTTCAGGACCACTGTGGGGCGGGTCAAAACTTACAAATCCTAAAAAAAGGGCGATGTGTGGTTCAAAATTGGTGAAAAAAACTTTACGTAATTTAATGCACAGCCCCTAATCAGCTATTGAGATAATTTTTCGGTATGTTGTGATTCGTTGATCCAAATTAGCCAATTATAGTGTTTTAATTCCATGAGATTTTTGCGGCAATTTATAACTCTTTCTAAGAGATTCCACGGTATTTCAGAAAAATGTTTAAAATATATTAAGATACTTCCTAATTACGTTAAAACACTTTATCCGTTCATTTTAGTTGAAAGTTGAAAGGAATTGAACCTCACATATTCAAGAAATATAGAATTCCATGAGATATTTGCGGCTTTACTAAAGCAAAACTTCTTCAAAAATCTTTAGAGATTAAAATTTCGATCATAGGAACTCCTATTTAATACGGCGCTGCTGAAGGCTGGTGACTTCAACATAAATCACCAGCCTATTAAGACTCTCGGTTTCCTTTCTCATGCCCCCCCCCCCCCCCAAGAATAACAGAAGTTTTGGTGGGACTGACGTTACAACTTGACTCTTCACCATACGACAAATCACTGCATAATTCGGACATGATTTCGGCTCGCAAAACAACTCTCGCGCATACAGGTGATAGTTGGGAGTACAATATAAACATGAATAATACGAACAATAAAGTAGCCTCGGAATGGACTGAAAATTTGATTGACGAAAAGCATGCACACGGGAAACGTAAAAGTCGAGTTTAGGGCGATGAATGGAGACTGGGTGTTTGGAATGCTAGAGGAGTGAGTGATCTTATGGTAAGAGAACTACGAGAAACTATGCACATAAGTAAACTAGATATTCTTTGTGTACCTGAGACGAAGAAAACGGGTTGCGAAATTAGAAACATAAAAAATGGGGTGTTGAAAGGCGGTTGTGAAATGTGGTCAGGAGCAGATAGCGAATCACATCGTAGTCAAGGGGTCGGTTTAATTATGAATGAAAAAGCAAGACAACATCTCATAGATAATTTTGTATCACCCAGATTGCTATGGGCTAGAATGAAGGTAGGAATCAGAAGATTATTTATCATAGCGTGCTACGCTATTCTATACGCCTTCTGGGACACTTTAAATGATACAATAAGTACTTGCGATCAAGGTGAAAGACTAATTTTGTTAGGACATATGAACGGACGTGTCGGCGTCCAACGTCGTGCTAGGTAATTTTGGGGACCCAACAAGAAAAATTATTACGCGGAAAAATTAGTTAGCTTATGCTTAGAAAAGGGCCTATTTATTACAAATACTTGGTTTCGACATAAAATGATCCACACTTACACCTGGTGTAAAGGAAATAATCGCAGTATAATTGACTTCGTTATTGCAGCTGAAAGACAAAGAGAACTAGTTGCAGATACAAGAGTCATGAGGGGGGCCGAATGCAATAGTGATCATTACCTTTTAGTCACAAAAATGGACTTAGGGCGGGGATAGAGAAGAAAGAGAACCAAACAAACGAAAAAAACGCGAATCAAGGTCGAAAATTTACAAAGAAACTGGAAGTGCGAATATATTTTCAGAATAAAGTAAACGAACGCATAGATAAGGCAATTTGGGAGCCGCTTGAAAGCAATAAAGATATAGAGGGCGCGTGGGCTTTATTACGGGATACCATTGCTAAAACTGCGATTGAAGTGTGTGGTACGGCGGTGGTAGTAAGAAAGTCTGGCGATGCGTGGTGGAACGATTAAATTGAGGCGGCCCCCCCCCCCCCCCAAAAAAAAAAGAAAGAAGCGCACAATAAAACGCTGAACATGACAGGTCTTAGCGATGAGGAGAAATAGACTCAAAAATGATTAGACACAAAAAGAGGAAAGTTAAACGACTAGTCAAAGAGAGTAAAGAGAAAACCAGAACAGAAGAAGAAAACAAAATGCAAAACTACTTTAAAGGAATTATGAAACTATTATATAAACAGTTGAAGGAAAGTAAAAGTACAGAGTTTGTCAGCATGAGAAACAGCAAAGGTGAAATTTTATATGATATAGACGGGATAGTAGACGCTTTAAAAGACTCTTTTAAAGAACTATTAGGAGGTGAAGATATAGGGCAACAAAACTGCGACATAGAACATAATGCACTAGAAAACCCAATTGAAAAAGTCTGTGTCACTGAGGTCAGAGATATAATTAAGAACTTGAAAAACGGTAAGGCTGCGGGTGTAGACAATATTAGCGCTGAAATGCTTAAATACGGTGGCGAGTACATACCTCACAGGTTGTGCGAATTAATAAATTTATGTTTCGAGACAGGAGAAGTCCCAGACGATTGGAGAAAAGCAATTATTGTACCAATATATAAAAGAAAGGGAGATAAAAGAGACTGCAGTAATTACAGAGGTATCAGCCTACTAAGTACCGTAAGTAAAATATACTCAAAAATACTTTTTCGTAGGGTAATGGAAATTACAGAAGAGAAGATATGGGAAGTCCAAAGTGGATTTATGCCAGGAAGATCATGTACAGATCAGGTATTAAGCCTAAGACAGATCACAGAAAAAAGCTTGAGAGTAGGAAAGAAAGTTTTCTGTGCATTTATTGATCTAGAAAAAGCATTTGACAGGGTCAATAGAAGTAAGCTTTGGGAAGTCCTTAAAGAGTATTGGGTAAATGGAGGGCTCCTACAAGCAATAAAAACAATATACACAGGTAGCAAAGTAAGTGTAAGGGTAAATGGGAAACTGAGTGACTGGTTCGATATTATGCAAGGCGTGAAACAAGGATGCGTTATGTCCTCGTGGCTATTTATCATATTCATGGATAAGTGTCTAAGAACTGCCCTCTTCGACGAAGATGGTGTAGATCTTGAAACCGTCAAGGTACGTGGGTTGGCTTTCGCAGATGACAAGATTGTTATGGCAGAATCAGTCGAAGACTTGCAAAGAATGTTGAATAAACTTAATACAAGCATGAAGAACATGGACCTCAAAATTAACGTGAATAAAACGAAAGACATGGTGTGTGAGGGAAAAAGTGAGAAAACAATATGCAACATTGTCCTAAGTGATGAGAAATTAGAACAAGTTGACAAGTACGTATATCTGGGTAGCCTATTCACTAGCACGGAAAAATAGATGGGGAGTTAGATAGGCGCATAAAGAAGGGTAAGCAGGTTATCGGTAGAGCAGGGTCCATCCTCACAAATAAAAACATATCAAAAAAAGCTAAAATGGCCATACATAATTCTATACTCGTACCGACTGTACTATACGGTAGCGAGACACGGACCTGTCAAGAAAAGGACAGGAGTAAAATCAACGCGATCGGCATGGAACCTCTGCGCATAATATGCGAGAAAACACTGATGGACAAAGTACGAAACGAGACAATCCTCAAAGAATGTGGTACCGGGGAGACAATAGTTGACATATGGGGAAGGAATCAGCTAAGGTGGTTCGGACATTCCGAAAGAATGAAAGATGAACGACTGACCAAGCAAGTGTATAAAGGTAAAGTAAATGGCAGAATTCCTAGAGGTAGACCGAAGAAAGAATGGTTAGAATCTGTGAATGAGACTCTAATCCGAAGAGACCTAAGAAGCCATAGAAATACAAGAGCTTGCATGAAAAAATGCATGGACGTGAAGGAAGCTAGAGTAGTATGCCAGGACAGAAAAGTGCGGCGACAAATAGTTTATAAACAGAGGGACAATAGAGTGAATGATGCCTGAAACAAAGACCTTGGATACTAATGGGCTCCTCACTTGGGGTGATCGCTAGAGAGATTGATCAGCAACCTGGGTCGAAGCAGTGTTGCGGAATGAACGTGTCATTTAAATAAATAACACGAGAATTCCAGATAAATCTAAAACATCTACACCTAACTGTCTAATAGTGTGGTGAAACCGAGGCCTGCTGTCTTTATAATTAGTATTTGATCAAGGGGTTAATTATTCCTGCAATCTGGTGTACACTCTCTGCAATCTTATGCAATTTCATGCAAACTTTTGCCATCCTATATAATCTTTTATAAAACCTTGTAATCACCCCTTACAATGCAAAAAAGAGAGAAAGTACAAAAAAAATGACTTTTTTATTTATTTAACGTAGGATTTTGATAAATTTCAAGGAATTTTAATAAAGTACAAAGAATTTCCGTAGATTTCAAGCGATTTTGTCGGATTTCAAAAAAATTTCACGTAATTTTAAGAGATTTACAAACATATCAGGAGGTTTCAAGGGATTCCAAAGGATTTCACCAAATTTCGAAGGACTTTCACGGATTTTAAAGCTTTTAAAAGGATTTTTCAAATATTTCTACTAATTTCATCGGTTGTCGAGAGATTTAAAAGTATTTCCATAGATTTCGAGGAATTTCGAAACATTTTGAGGGAGTTTAGAGGATTAAAAATATTACCAGAGTTTTTAAGGAACTTAAAAAAATTTCAAGGGATTTCAAAAATTCTGTGGGATTTTTAAAGATTTCAAAATATTTCTAGTAAACTTTGGGAAATAAATAAAATTAAATTTGAAGAGACTCCTAGCGATTTCAAAGATTACAAGGGATTTTTTTTTTTTAAGAGAACTTTAAGGAATAGGTTTCATTTCATGTGTATTCCAGAGAACTTCCATAGATTTTAAGAAATTTCTTATTTGAAAGATTTCCAAACATGTATAGGAAGATTTTAAGGAATTCCGAACCATTTCAGTAATTATGAGGGACTTCCAAGGACTTTAAGACTTTTAAAAGGATTTTATGGGACTTCTAAATATTTATAATAATTCAAAAGATTTAATCGCTGATCAAGGGATAAAAAATATTTCCACGAATTTAAAATTTATTTGCAGGATTTCTAAACATTTCCCGGGGTATGCTATAGTGAAATTTGGAAAATAAATGAAATAAAATAAAATTTCATGAGATTTTAAGGTATTTCAAGGAATTTCAGATTCAAGGATTTCATTATGAAATCTCCAAGGATTTTAAAGGATTTAAATCGTTTTTTTAGACAGCTTCAACGAATAAAGATTAATTTAAATTATAATTAATTAAATTATATCCAATTTAAATGGATTTTTACTTTTTCCAAAGATTTCCAGGAATTTTTTTGCGGATTTCAAAGAACATCTGAAAAAAAATTAAATCTAATTGAATTTCAAAGAAATTCTTTACGATACTACAAATTTTACAAGCATTTTCAAGATATTTGAAGGAATTTCACAAGATTTAAAAGATTTTATTAAATCTCCAAGGATTTCGAAGATTTCTAGGGATTTTAACGTTTTTTGTAGACCTTTAATGAATACGTTTAATTTTTTAAGAAGAAAATTAGAAACACAATATTATGAAGTCAATCTATGTAAAAATTCTATTTCTGAACAAAAAAACTGAGAAACATTATGAAACTAAAGATCAGTTATTTTAAAAAAACATATTCGAAAAGCTCAATCTTCGAATACGTTTAATTTATTTTTTTCCAGGGATTTCAAATGATTCAGGCTTTATAAGAAATAAATTAACCCTTAAAGTTATCCCCTCTATGTGATAACATAAAGAATGAGGGGGGTCGCTAAAGACCCCAGCAGAAATTTCTTTATTGTAACAAGGATTTTAAATATTTTTGCATGAAAAAAAATTAAAAAATAAAAAAAAATGGAAAAAATGACTCACGATTAAAAAAAGGCTGGATATAAAAGACCCCAGGGATAACTTTAAGGGTTAAATCTAATTTCAAAGGATTTCAACAATTCAAGGAGATAAGGTTAAGATTTGTAGGACCTCCAATTATTTACATTTTCAAGAGATTTTACAAATTTGTATGAGTTTCAACAAATTGTAACGTATTTCCAAAATTTTAATGGACTTACAAATATTTTCAAAGGCATCAACAAGGAAATGCAAGAGATTTCAAAAGGTTTTCATATAGATTTCAATTAAATTTTAAGAGATTTCAAAGATATCAAGGGCATTTAAATATTTTTACTGTGTATAGTTTATTTGAGCAGAATAGCTATTTTTACATACTTTCGTATGAGATTATAAATTATCTACAATAAATCCTTCCTTTTGTAGTTTCTATACGTAGGGGAGCGGTGGCTAATGTGGCGCGTTCGAGTTTTCGAATATTAACGCATTTTCTGCTTGGCGAGGTAGTTTCATTACATGTATATATGTTTTCAACCTTAAATTATTAAAAAATTGGGATAATTAAATTAATTGCCTGATTTTTATGACGAAAAGTTAGTTTTGGTTATTTCGCTTGTATTGTCAGAGTAGCTAAAAACAAGTAAAAAAATTACAGAAGTTTCGTGTAAACTTATACAATTTTTTGGGAATATTCTGTTTCGAGTTTCTTGAATGCTTTAAAGTTCAACATTTTGATTAAAATTATTGAACTTTTATGTAAAAAATCTTTATTAAATACTTTTCACATGCGACTAATATGGCGCATTAGGGACTAAAATCGGCAGGTAACTTGGCGCACAAGTTTGTGGTTTGTTTTGCTCGGGGAATTTTGTAGAAATAAAGTGCCGGTTTTTGGTTAGAAGGTAAGAAATATTTACTCAAAGTAATAACATTTCATTTCTAATATGCATAAAAAAGTTTTATCCTAATTATTATCGTGTATTTTAGAGTTGTTTTAGAATAATTGTATTTTGAAATCGTTTCACCACTTTTCGGGTTAGGTTTGTTCTGACAGAATAAATATTTAGAGGGTTTACAACAGTGATATTATTCGAATGTTGAATCATTATAACTGTTTTGGAAAAGAATAAATTGTACTTATTATTAATTTAATTTTGATCTATTGTTTATACAACGTCTGTAAGCTTATCTTAAAATACAACATTTTTAGTACTCCTCAAATTATTGTGAGACAATCTGTACTGTTAAAAAAACATTTTTTCTTGAAATTTGGGCAGATATAATCCCTCAATTATGTCAATAATATTAAACGTGAATACATTTATCTTATTTTCATCAAATTTTACTAATTTTTCTTCATAATTTGTTTTTTATTTAATAATTATGAACTGAAATCGGAACGCGCCACATTACCGAACAAGGTAGGACAACTTGACGCAGATGCTCTTTTTTGAAAACACATTAATTAACTGTTTTAATGAACTGCAATTGAATTATCTCCATGTATATAGCATTGGTAAGATATTCGCCTAAACAGAATATATCTTGTTACAATATTTGACTTTATATTTGAATTTTAATCGTGCATTTTCCTTTATATGCGCCGCATTCGCCGCCGCTCCCCTATTACATTAATTCCTTCAATATTTTTGTATTATTCATTCTAATGCTGATTACCCTATAATCTTGTTCTGTATAATGATTTTAAATTATATTATTATTATTATACTATTAAGCCATTTCCCTATTATTAATTTTTTATAATCAACGGAATCGTTTGCAAACTCATGTATTATTTTTCAATCCCATGCAATCTTGTAATCTAGTGTACACCAAAAATCCAAGTAAATTAACTCCTCGTGTTTGATTTGATAAAAGACGAAACTTACTCTCTGCGCCGAGGACCACTAAATTCTCTTTCATGCAGGTGCGTGGGTTTTCCCATATAAATTCCAGGAGTAGGTGTGTGTGCCCTTTGCGTAATCGAAAAGTCAACTCTTATACGCCGACCATCGATATCCATTCCCGTACACTGATCCTTCGCTGCTTTGGCATCCTCGGAAGACTCGAAATACACAAAAGAGAATCCTCTCGATCTTCGAGTCTAAAAGAAACACACAAATAGCAGTTAATTCACTTATAAAAACAATAAATATTTTAAAAAAACACAGTAATAAGATAATAGCAAGACAATAATACAGTAAGACTGAAGATTAAAAAGATTTGATTCGACTTTTACAATACTTACAATTGGAAATAGTAACTCAAAATCTTTAGGCCTCAGTCTCACCAAAATGAAATAAAAGTATAAAATAAACTTACAACTTCTGCTGCTTTTGTTTTTTCATACAAACCTAAAAATATCTAATAACCTGCGCATAATAAAATTAATTTCTTAGTCTGTTGCCAGAGGCCTTTAACATATCGCGTAGTTTTCACATACGAAAGTTCTAAATCTCTGGCAGTTACTATTCCCCTTAGACTTTTGTCAAGTCCTGAATAGGGGATTTTTTTATTTCCCTAACAGGCAAAATTAAGGGAAGCAAAATCATTGAGAGGTACATAACTTCGTATTCTGATGTACACGGATTGACTATTCATGGCTCGGACTTTATTATGTAAGTTCTAAGCCTAATTTACAGACGTGCTATTTTCATATTTTATAATTTGGTCAAATTTTGTTTTTAACCCTAGACAGGGCCCGTCAATTTGGCGTATGTAACCCCCGTGCGTCAGTCTGTACTAAATCTTATCTATCAGCAGTAAAATGACATTAAAATAGACGCATCTCTTCATTTTTTAACAATGAAGAGAATGGTGTATATTAAAGTTTATTTATTTAATTTAAAATTAGTAACTTTGATTTTCATTTGAGATAGTCAAATACCCCACGGGCCCGGTCCAGGGTTAAAGGTGAAAAAGTTCTAACCTTCACGCTAATAGTACGGTTGAAATACATATTCGGTCACTTTTTAATTATCGAATTTGAAATTATACGATTTCGGACATTTTCGACTTCAAAATGTTCAACTGCAAAGTGTAACAAATTAAAATGGTACACTTTTGAAAGATTTTTCTTAAAAAATACGGAAATTTTGCACAATCGGAAGATATGCTACTTTATTCAATCAGCGAAAAAGTTAGAACATAATTTTAAAAGTATCGTAAGTCCGAGCCATTACTATTTTCGAATTAAAAATATAACAGGGATCACAGCGCGAAAATAGCACAAAAGATGGAAAATAGGGTAATTTTTCCACGAAAAAGGGAGAAAGTATGGGAAAGATTGGACATTTAGTTTTACATTTAGAAAAGCAGAAATAATCTTTTTATCAGAAATTGTATAGTTCTATGAATTTTCAAACCTTACAAAACAACTTAAAACCTTTTTAACCCCTTTGAAATTTTTCTATCCTAAAGTAATAATCATTATTAAATGTCCAATATAATGACAATCTTTATTCAAATTTAAACAGAAGAATCTTCAATGTGGACGGACAGAAAATCGTACTGTATTATAGTTAATTTCAAAAGCACTTAAGCTTTAAAGTTTAATTTATATCCCAAAGAGATTAGTTTGAGAATATTCGAATTTAGAAAAGTTACATTGCTAATTATGTAAGTTAAAAAAAAGCTCTCACTGCTCGTGGTAGCATATTGTAGTTTTGAATAGAATAATCTTTCAGATGTGAAACGAACAGTTGTATTTTCAAATATCGTAGATCTAAAGAGAATCTAGAAAAAGAGGAATTTGAGAAAAAGGGGAGGCGGGGGGCCGGCCCCCCCGCCCCAGGAGAATACGGGAAAGGCTGTGAATCCTGATATAACATTAAAGAAAAGAATTAGACTGATCGCAGAAGTTATTTATCCCTCAAAAATCATGATATCCGAAATGAAAATAGATTCTTCAGTGAAGAATAAGAGGTTTTATACCTTGGCATCGATGACGACAATGACTCGCTCCACCGGCCCGTACTTGGAGAAGATGTGGTAGATTTGCTGCTCCGTGGTCGAGATGGATAGGCCAAAGACTCCGAGACATCTGGATGGGCACGGGTTGTCTCTGTTTCCAACGTGACGTCTTCTGGATGACATGGGACTGCGGGAGTGTGAACTACGGTACAGGTTTCTGTCTTTCTCGCGTGAATAGCGAGTGCGAGAGTATGATCGAGACCTGCTGCGCGAATAGCGTCCTCCTCGGTATGGTGATCGGCTGCGGCTGCGACTTCGGTGGCCCCCATACTTGCTGCCTCGGTAGGATTTGCGGCCTCTGGATGCGGAACGGCTGCGAGACCTGGAGTACTCCTTCATCGCCCTGTGTACTTCCTTCCTCTCCCTGGACTTCCGGGACCGCGAACGAGAACGGGAATCACGGAGGCCTTCTGCACGCACTCTTCTGGGACTCGCACTGCGACTGCCGCTTCGCTGATGAAGTGCAAACAGAAAAAAACACAATACTTTTATAATATCTTTCTTTAAATATACAGACTTCGAAGAGCTCCATGGAACTGAAAAAAAGTATAAAAAAGTCTCTTTCTGAAGAAAAAAGTATACTCAAAAATACAAAATGAAGTATAAAAAAGTAGCCTTTTTAAATCAGTCAGAAACTAGTTTTTAAATAAAAAAATTAGTGTAAAAATACTTATAACTAAAAACAGAACGTATTTAAAATGAAAATTTCTTTCATACTTCAATCAAAGAAAAAAGTTATCAGCTCACACCCACGTTATCATTTTTTAATGCTCTAAATTGAAACATAAATTAATAAATCAGTAAATTTGACAAATTATATCATTTTAAGAAATTTTAAATAAATATTGAATGATTACAATTTTTTTAAACTGAACGCTTTTGAAATTGGAAGTCACAGTATTTCCATTTTATGTAGTTTCAAATTAATGATTATTCACTTGTCACTTATACATAAAAACTTGTTTTCGTTTTGTAATTTTTTTCAATATTCTCTAAAAATTATGTTTTCAAAATAATTAATAATCATTTTTACTTTTACACGTATCTCGTGCAAAAAAAATTATTATCTTAAAGCTTTTTAAACTCGTTAAAAAGCTTAAAATTTTTAATTCAAAATCTCAAATTTTAAATTATTTAAAAAAAACTTTAAACTTTCCAAATGTTTTTTTTTTAATGATTCGAATTTTTCTCAAACGATTAAAAAATCCTGAAAAAAAATACCTTAAAATCTTGCACATTCTCTTTGTACAATTTTTGTGTTAAATTAAGTTCAAATCATTTCAGAATTTCTAAATATATCTCAAAGCTACTAGAATTTTTCGTGAATTAATAATTGTTTAATTGTTATTTATACATCAAAATTGAACATAATATGCAATAAGAAATTAAAGTTTTTTAAATAGAATATTGAAGACTCTGAATTTAAAACAATTCAATTTCCAATTGTTTAATTTTGAATATTTGATTTTTAGCGATTGCTCGTTTTAAATGAACAGTCAAATATTACTGAATACTAAAAATTTCTTTTTCTTAATAAAAAATTCTCAAATTAAATGGGTTAAAATGGAATATTTCAGACTGAAACAATATATGAATAGGATTTGAAATTTAATAAAAGCGTTCAATTATGGATCTATCAATTTGATTTGTTTCATCGAAAATCGTTTATAAAGTTTCAATGGCTTTCGAATTGTAACCGTTCAATTTTTACGTTGAATACTGTAAATTGTTTAATTTTGAACAAACTCAGTGCCGTCTTGTAATATCAATTATTATTCAACCTCTAATACTCGCACTACAGTTGAATTTAAGAAATCATTCATCTTAAGACTTTTTTTTATAATAAATTGTTCAATTTCAAACGCTTTAAATTTCTTATTTTTCAAGACTATGTCTCCAAAACTGCATTTGTTTTTGCTTTAAAAAATTCTGATTTCTATTGGGAATGGTGGTCGATCATTTCTCCATTTGGTGCCAAAAATCAGAACTAGAAAGAGTATGTAAAATTTTGAAGATGCATTTTTATTTTACAATATATAACTTAAAATAAATAGTACAATGGATTTTTTTAAACATTTGTCAAAAAATTCCATCTAAAACAATTTGTTTTTGATAAAGACTTATTTTTAGTATGCAGTAAATACTTTAAACTTCACAAAAAAAAATCGTAAAAACACTTTTATACACATCGCTTTAAAATTCTACCTACTCTTTCTAGTTTTGAGTTTTGACACCAGATGGCGTATCAGTTTAATTATACCGAATAGTGTTTATATTTTCGAATAATTCTTAAAAACCAAATAATTCTGGGAATTCTTAAATGTAAACACAATCAATTTTAGAAAAAATGTTTACACTTACGATTTCACAGACATATCACATTTCTTCTGATTTATTTTTACTAGTAGAAAAGCTACAAATTCCTGATAAAATTCTCTGGACATTCCTGTAGTTAATTTTTTTTTTAATTAAAATACGGGCCCATTAAATATAAGTTATCATCTAGCGGACGTTATTTTAAAAGCTATAACAACTTGTAGAGACGTTCAAGATCTCTAAAAATATCAAACAATTTTTTTAAGTTTAAAGAAACCCATCGACTGTTCTACTTAGATTGATTTTTTCTTCTCTTCAAGTGGAAAAGTTTCCGTAAGCCTACATTTCTTTTAATTTTTTATATCACTTTACTAAAAAAAGTAGCTTTAATTTTCTTTCTATCTTTTAAACTTTAATCCCATGTAATATTCACCCGATTCAGGGTGGCCGTTTTATTCCAGGAAAAGAATTTCCGGCTAGCAAAAATTTTGAAGGGCCACTAAAATTAGAAAATTCAAATTCTTAAAGCAAGACATTTTTTCATCATTTGAAGCAATTAAATTAAAAAATGGTTCAATTCCAATGTTCAATACTTTACATGTGTAACATGGAAGTAATGTTCAAAGTTTAAATTTAGCACTCTGAAATTAAAAAACGGTGATTTTTTTAATTAACAAATTTCAAATTGAATGGGTTAAACATGGAATATTTTAGACTGAAGCAATATTTTAATATGATTTCTAAATGCAAAAAAGTTTCTTGTTAAATCTGAACTACTTCAATTTTAAAAATCGTTAATTAATTTAAATTTACAGTTCATCAAACTAAAGTGTTTTTACCAAAAAATTTCAATTTCAAACGCTTTTTATTATTGAAATCTTCACAACTGCACTTTTAAATTCTTTAAATTGACATTGTACGTTAATAATTGAACTTAGCATTCTTTAAAACAATTGAAATGGAACTTATTTTAAATTGCCTCACATAATGTGATATTTAAAGTAATTAGATATGTTTTCTACAATTGATGAAATTCTCGGTCAAAGAATAAATTGGCTGTCATTTCTCGGTTTACCAGCCCAGCGATCCACCCTGCTGATTCCTACCTTACCGAAATTCTTTGCAACAATCTCACATCCGGCATTGAGATATCAAGTTGAAATTTCGGAAAAAAATTTTTGTCGAAAAATCCAGTATTTCAAATAAATATCACAAATCGCGATTACGTTGCGAAAAAAAGTCGATAAAGTAGGAATCCAATCAGTATTACATGACCTTAAAAGTAAGAAATTTTGAATTCATATTCATACATATAATATAAATACTGTATAAACTGAAATCTAGAAGTCTTCTGCTTTACATAAATTGAATTTGCAAACTTTAATCTATTATCGTCAAAATTTGTAATTACGTAACAGGATATAAAGACTGTGCAAAAATAAAATTAGGAACCTTACGTTAGTTAACTGTCCAATTTTGATAGTTTTCAAGATTCGAAAGATTAGAGGTTTTATTTGGAAGTCATGAATTTTGCAGTTATCGAATTCAATATCCGAGATGGTAATAAAAAGCGATTTAAGAGTTCAGTAGTCCATTGAACTTTGTAATGTTGACGTGATGTGTAATTTTAATTCCAGATTTTCTGGAAATACTTAAGTGACTTACCGGTGACATTTTATACTTATTTTTTTCTCTTGCGTTTATTGCTCCTGCCTACAATTTCTGAAAATCTGACTAGGCGAATATAATCAAAGTACAATATTTCTTCTAAGGAAATAATTTTAATCTGATGACTCACTTGTTATCCCTTGTTTAGATAAGTAACCATAGAGACATTATTAATCTTTATTAAATCGATACAAAAACCCTGATTATTGCATCATGAATTCAACTTTGCTGAAAGGAAAATTAAATCCAAATTATCTTGTTAAAACAAAGAAAATAATGAAAAGACTATGCAAATAGTTTCAACTGTGTAAAAAAACCCACAGCAAAAGTAGAGACAAAATTAATGAGATATTAAAAATGACACCTATTTTTAAAAATAACCATCATATTTTTGAATCACCAATCCAAAACAGGAATGATTCCTGATTTAAAACGAACCTAGAGACTGAAATAAAAAATTGTAAATTAGTACACTTCCAGGAAAATCATTGTAATAACAAAATAGAATAATTAACCCTAATCAGCATTCACATCCTATTAAAAATTGCATCAGAACAAGTTTAAACCTCTTCAAACAAAACCAATAATAATTTTTTTTTCATAAATCATCCAAAATCACAAAAAAATGCTATAAAAAAAGTAAAATAGGAAAACGTGTTTAACCTTGCCACGTAATTTTATAGTTTTATCGACACAATCGTGGAAAATGAGAGGAATTAATCCGATTGAAAAAGAAGTCGGGGCGATAAGATTACCATAAAAGCTATATCTAGAGGTTTAATAATACAGGTGAGAAAGAGGTGGAATAAAAATCAGCTAGGTAAGAGAAACGTTTGGATCGATAGCGGCTCTTCATTCGCCGCATGTCATGAAATTCAGTCACAAAGAAGTAAAAAGCTCAATTTCAGGAAAATCACTTCACTCACCTCGAGATCACTCATTTTACTGAAAGGGTGAAGAACACTTGTGCACTAAATAAAAGAAACTACTTTTTAATTGGACCGAAATGCAAAATACGAAGCGTCGTCGAACTACTGGAACTGTAATGGCGTAGTTAGAAGAAGTCCTCCACCCCTTCGCTCTCTTCTAAAAAAGTGCGCATGCGTGGCGTGCTAAACAATAGCCAACCGTTGCTTAGCGACTGTTGGTAAGCCTTCGTTCGAACAGCGGGAAACATTTAAAAAGTAGCAACTAAAATTTAGGGATATGAGTCAGTGAAACGTTTCATTAGACCAAAGTTTCAGATTCGTCCTCAATTATCAGTATGTATTCAATTCAATTTGAAACGCTCAAAATTTATATCAAAATAGATGAATTTTTAACAGAATGGTTTAATTTTCAAACCAAAAGATAAATTTTCAAGAAAGAAGATTAATTTTCTACCAAAATAGATGAATGTTCTAAAAGATCGTTAAATGTCTAATAAAACATTTCCTCTCCCAACCGAAGAGATAGATGTTCGACTAAAATTATGAATCTTCAGAAACAAGAAAAATTAATTTTAAACAAAGTAGTTTATGTTCTCAGCAATTGAATTTTCAACCAAAAAAGACAAGTTCTCATCGAAAAATGTGATTTCTAATATTACATCAGAAACTTATTTTAAATTAAAAACAGTTGAATTCAACAAAAAATACTAATTTTCAACAATTTGGATGAATTGAAATTTTTTACCAATTTCAATCAGTAGCTGAATTCTATGGTTATGAATTAAATACTTTTACTAATCAATAAGAAAGTTTGACTGTATGTATGTATTTATTTATTCTCTCCCTTTTACGGGTTTGAGGGCCTCCGCTCATTAAAAAGTATTTGATTCATAGCTGAAATTCAGTCATTAATTGATAATTGTGAAAAAAATTTACTGCTTCAAATTTATAGAAAACCGAACAGTCGCATTTATGAATTAAAAAATTAATTTGTTACCAAAAGAGATAAATTTTTAAACAAAAAAGACAATTTTTTAACGAAAAAGATGAATTTTCATCCAAAAAACATCATGCAGTATAAAATAGATAATTCATATCTCGTTTGCAGTCGTCACTAATTGATATTGTTGAAAAATTTTACTGATTCAAATTTAGCTAGAAAAATTAGAAGAAGAAAAAACTTTCTACCAGAAGAGATGGATTTACGAACCAACAACACGAATTTCAAAACAAATTATTGAATTTTCAATCCAAAACGATTTTTCAGACCAAAAAAAATAACAAAAATTTCAACCAAATTGTTGAATTATTAAGCCAAAAGTACGAATTTTATACAAAACACTCGACTTTCCCCTCCTGAAAATATAAACTTCTAACAAAAATGTTAATTTTCAAGCTGATAGTTGAATTTTTAAACAAATAGATGAATTTACTATAAAAAAGACAAATTTTTTACAAGCAAGTTACGTTTTCGACTAAACAGATAAATTTCCAAATTAAATATCATTTTTATATAATTTATATTTATATCATAGTTTATATCATAGTTTATCTATCATTTATTTATCATTATAGTTTATATCATTTTTTAATGTAAAATTCACTTATCAGTCAAATAAATAATTCTGAAATTTTGTAATCTTGCAAAATTGAACAATTTTTCTTTTAAACCTTTCATATTCTTTTTCGAAACTTGAGGAAAGCATTTAAAATAATAATTTGAAGAATTTATTTTTCAGAATAGAAAATGATATGAAATTTTTCCATGAATACATATTAAGAAAACTTGTTTATTCTCTTGGAAACTTTCAAAATTTTTAAAACGGTATTGATCTTTTTTTTTTTTTGAAATTTTAATAAATCCGCATTGTGTTAAAATTTGTTTGACATTTTTTCAAATTTAAAATTATTTGTTGAAAAAAGACCACTTTTCAACGGAATAGTTACAGTTTCAACAAAAAAGAAGGTTTTTCTTTAGCTAAAATTGTGAATCTTCATTTTAAAAATGAATTTTCATGAAAGTAGCTAAATTTAAGTTGAGTGCACTTCAATAAAAAAACACGAATTTTCAATAAAAAATGTAATTGTCGGTATTTCAACAGAAGAACATTTTTTACTTTTGAATAAAAAAAAGTTTTAATTTTAAAAAAAAAAAAACAGATTTTTCACAAAAATTGCTGAATTCGTAACCAAAAAGTAAAATTTCCAGTCCGAAAATACGAATTAAAAAAAAAAGTAATAATAGTTTCCAACCGAGTAATTCAATTTCTTTACGAAAAGATGAATTTTCAACCAAAAACATTAATTTTCTACCAAAAAGAGACGTTTTCAACAAAATACTTGAATTTTCAACTGAAAAAGATATATTTTCAACAAAAAAGGGATTACTTAAACTTTAAGTTGAAAAAATTAATTTTCAAACGGGGAAAACGAATTTTATACAAATTACAGTTATATTCAATCAGAAAATAAGAATTAAAAAAAAGTTGAATCCTAAATCAAAAAATCTAATTTCCAACCAAACAACTGCATTTTTAACCGAAAAGGTAACATTTCAATATCAAGAGAAAAATTTCCGAAGATCTTTTGAACTGATTCGAATTATTCCTAATCTTTTAAGAATGCTTCCGAAAATTTTAGATTTTTTTTTAATTTCCTTTTTTAAAATAGGAAATCACTTCGAATTTTCTCAGGAATCTAAAAAAAAGTGCTCCCTTGAAATCTTTCGGAAATAAAAAAACAATTAGAAGTTTTGTCTGGAAATCTTCAAAAACTCACATTTTGTTTCAAATTGTTTGAATTTTTTTTTTTTTAATATTTTCTCATTTTCAAGTATTTTTAAATCTTTTCAAGACCTATAAACCTTTTGAATGTCCTTTCAAATAATAATTTCAATTTTTCCAAAAATGTTTAAAAGATTTCGCATAAGTTTCTAAAACTTCTAAGTATCTTTTAAAATGATGGTTTTTATCCTAAAATTAAAAAATATTCTCTTACAGCTAATTTTTCAAATTAAAAATTTATTATACATTTTCCCAGAATTTTCAAAAACATGTTTGTATTCTCTTAAAACGTTTCAAAATATACATTTTCCAAAATTTTAAATGTGATTCTCGGCTCGAATTTTTATTCATTTTTACTCATTTCCCGGTTTCCGTTAGTTCAAATATTTTAAATTTTCCCGCCTTGATATCTGAAATTTTTGAAACATTGAAACGTTTCCAAAGTTTCATGAAACTTTACAGCCTTAATTCATAAATTTTAACAATGAAATGAAAGAAAAAAATGAACAAATGTATTTAAATTTACACGTACAACTATTCGAATCTCGAGTGAGATTTAGAATGGTCAAATAGGTAACTGTGTTATAAAATTTTGAAAAATCACCATTGCTTTCTAATTAGGTATTTTCACTTCAACCATCAGCTAACTTCACTTCGTTGAGTGTTGAGGGGAAAACAATGGATCAAATGCATGGGACAAAACTTTATTTTGTGTAATATCTGCATAATGAATAAAAATTATTACCATTTTATTATCTCATTGAATAGTTCTTAAAAAATAAAAACTATTTCTCAAATACATTTATATATAAAAAATGAGTTTTTACGAAGATATTAACAAAATAGGGCAAAAATGGAGCGAATCCCATGCATTTGATCCATTGTTTTCCCCTCAGCAGTTAACGAAGTGAAGTTAGCTGACTATGAAGTGAAAATACCTAATTTCGCAATAAAAAATTATTCACGGGATCAGACGGGATATTTCAAATAACACCTTTGGCACTTGCACTTCCGTTAGTGGCCGGAAATGAACCAGACAGATGCGCAGAATCGATTCGTTTTGAATAACCACGCGCATATCACATACGCGAAGCCGCCGCAAACGAGGAAGGATTCTCTGGTAGTCGACGAACCATTTTTCTGTCGTCAAACGGATCAAGCTTTTTGTGAGACTTGGATCGATCACAAAAAGCGGGATTCGCTTTTCGCATAGGAATTGGCCTGCCACTGGAGCCAGCTGATTTGTGAAAGTCGTTCGGAAAATTGTGAGTAAAAGCCGACGACTTTTTTCTTCTTGGTGTGGCGGTCGATGTGCACCAGACCGGTCTGGCTGGGCGTTTCTGCGGTGTTTTCAGTAGTTTTTTGTCTCCTTCCAGTTAAAAAAACAGCAAGTAGTTCACGATTATCAATCCGAAATGTGTCGTCTTTCATAACCGTTCAAGTCCCTTAGAATAATTTTTGCACCCCAAATTAATCGATGCCTTTCTACAACAGAACATGGCCGCCGGCCGGTTCTCTTCTAAGTTTCTCCACACAAATTAACTCCGTCGCGCAAAACCTTTTTTTATTATTTTTTGGTTTGTAACCTAAAAATCGGGCGTATAAATTGTCTTTCTTTAAAAGGTGATTGTGTGTGAAAATTCGAATTAACAAATGAAAGAAACTTGCTTTGAGTAAATTAAAAGTGTAAAGAATTTGAAAAATATTTACTATATCGTAATATTCTTATTTGGAGTTCTCAGTTATGTCTTTATTTAGAATTCTTGATAAGGTTTATTTCGAATTATCGATAAGGTTTATTTCGAATTATCGATAAGGTTTATTTCCTAGTTCGTATTTTTTCTGAAAACAACACTATTCTTGAAAATAAAAAATAGGTCTGCGTCGTGAACGTGTTTTGAAATTGGTTTACTCTTCCAAAAGTTTTTATTTCAAAACGTAAGATTAATAATTTATTGTTAATTTTTATTACTTTGTGTCAAAGTGACGAAATCCGTAAAGAAAAACGCTCATGGTCTATTAAGTATGTGTTTAATGTATACTTTATTGCAGAATTTCTCTTCATCTTCAGATCATTCCAATATTTAACGTGTTTAGAAAAAATTAAGGGTATTTTTATTTTTTCAAGGTAGCCTCACCATCCACTGACGTACATTTTCGAAGAATTCAATGGAGGTAAACACCAAATATATTTTTGCATTTATCACTAATCCATAATCAGTGTGTCTAACTGATCGGGAAATGACTGGGAATTTGATTCAGTGACCGGGATTTCTCTCGAATGTACTAATATGCTAATTAAAAGTTGTTGCATATATTTCAATACTCTGATTCCGAGTTGCAACAGAGAATTTGCAAAAAAAATTATAATTCGGAGTTGGGACAGGATATTTTTCAATGAAGAATTATAATTTCGGCTTTGAGACAGGGAATTTTCTAAAAGATTTACAATTCTATGATTGGATAGAGGATAAATAAAAAATTCCTTAAAATTTGTAGAAATTCGACATTAAATAAATCATTCGTTTGTATATACTTTCCCTTTTTTTATCAGCTGTCAGTATTTCAGCATTATTTATTTCTATACAGAAAGAGCGAGAGAGAGTACACCAGATTGTAGGAGTGATTATCTCCTCGGAATTATAATATGACTTGTAACAGGAAATTTTTGACACTGAACGGGAAGTTTGCACAAGAATTTAAATTTTGCTTTACAAGGGATGTAAAAAGATCTCTGCAAGTCAGAATTCCTCACAATTTGAAACGTCCTCTTCCAAAATCCAAATTTTGGAAAAGGGGAGTTACTGTGTAGATTTTCAAATTATAATAGAAAATGTCGTAAATGAATATAATTCCGACTTGGTAAGAGCATTTTTGACATGAAACGGGAGTTTTTGAAAATAATCTTAATTCTGATTCAGAAAAAATCTCTTGAACTCTTTTAAATTTACCGGGGATAATTATCAATTGACCGGAAGAAACCTGGGAATTCAAGATCATCGGTCGGGTAGACACCCTGATATTTAATTTACTGATTTGCTAACGAATCTGTTATCATTATTTAAGGCTTTTGATCTAATTTCAAGCCTACGAGTGAGATATTTTCCACGTTTCAACGGAATTTTTGCGCTATTTTAGCATTCCTCTTTTCCATTCGTTAGAAAAATCGATCTGAATTTTAATGATTTAAAATTTAAACACTATAATTTCGAAGTATGCTCGTTTTAGCTTCCACTGTAATAGTTATTTCAGTTTGAAAGATGGTCTTATTAACTCTTTTGTCAAGTTTTTTGATATTGCAAGTTATTATTTATCCTAAAATCATGTTAGAATCAGAGATTTTTTTTTTTGAAGTCTGGGAACTTTTTCAAGCGTTCTCAATTTTAATTAAAAATTAAAATATTCAAATCAATACCGCTGTTTTTTACTTTGAAAAAGTGAATTTATAACACTGAGTTTATACTTATTTAAAACAAACATCTTTATCAGTTTCACTAATCTCAGGAAAACAGATTTTATTGAAAATATAAGTATGTTATATATGCACTGAATTTTAAGTACCTATGAAAATAATTTTAAAATTAATAAAAATTATAATTATTATATTATTATTTTTTAATTATTCGACAATGATAATACTTGTATATTTAAGAATATCGTACGATTATAAAATTTCCAAGACCTTGTGCCATTCTCAAAAACTTTCTCTTTTCGTTAAACGTACTAAATTTGAGAATACAATATTTGAGTTGCGCGAAAAATTTTGGACCGGAAAGTAATCTTGAGTTATACATTAGCAAACGTAATTGTGTAATTTATAGCTAAGCCTAATACATTTAAAGCAAATGCAAATCAAAATTTCACGATTAAACTCGGGACTCTTGTGTCTAAGATTTCATTTTTAAATCTTAACAATAAAAAATTGACAAATTTTTGCTTGATCCATTTTAAACGAAACTATTCAGGATTTAAGGCCATGTGACGAGTGGGACAGGTGACCGGATTCCTTCCTTACCGGCACTTTTATTTGTCAACGTATTTTCACACTAAGTGCCACATCGAGTTGAAAATCTTAGATACTAAATAAGAAGCACTAAGAAAGGTGGCTCTGGTCCTAAATTTCAATAATCATGAAAATTTGTTGTTGTAAATGATTTTTTGTTGTTGCTTTTTTCATGATTATTACAATTTAGGACCAGACCCACCTTTCTTAGTGCTTCTTATTTATTATCCCAAATTTTTAACTTGATGTGGCTATTCGTTTGAAAATAAGTTGACAAATACAAAAAGTGCCGGTAAGGTAGGAATCTGGTCACGTGATCCACTCATCACATGGCCTTGAAGAAAACTTTGAAGCTAAAATTATTTTTCAGGCGAAGAAGTATCACAATAACATTATTAATGATGGTATTTTTAAAAGTATGAAATATTCTTGATAATGAGAACGATTTTAAACATATGAAAATTGTTTATTTAATTTTATTTTAATTTGATAAATATTATTTGCCAATGGCGACCCGTTTTTGAAAAAATCAACTGCTATCGAATTTTTTTTTCAGGCTTGAAATGTTTATTTATTAAATTCAATCTTCTTCTATATTTGTGGCGATTGAATTTCTTAACACTAGAACATTTAAGATTCAATTTCTTTCAATTTTCAACAGTAGAGCATTAAATTGTTGAAAATCTAAGGAGACTGAAAATTCAATTGTTGAAAATTAAACAAAATTGAAATTTGGATTTTCAACTTTTGTAAGTTAAAAAAATTGATAACTGAATTTTCGACAGATGAAAATGCAATTGTTGAAGTTTCGAATTTTCACTTGTTGAAAATTGAAAGAATTCGATCATTGATTTTTCAGAAGCTGACAATTCAACCGTTGAAATTAAAGAACATTGATAATTGAAACAGTTTTATTTATTTACAAAAATTGAATTTTTTAACTGTTGCAAATGCAATGATCAATTTTCAACATTTGAATTTTCAATTGTTGAAACTGGAAGAAAATTGATAACTGAATTTTCAACAGGTGACAATTTTTTCGAAAACGGGTCGCCACTGGAAAATAATGTTTTGGCAAATTAATAGTTATCCAATGAACTCTCAGTAGGGAACTTCTGAGAATTAAGAAAAAATCTCAACTCTGACCATCTCCTTGTAACAATATCCAATTTGTAAAAATAAGTTCTCTAATAGCAGAGGGACAGACATCTTTCCCTTAGTTTTCTCTTTTTTCATGAAAAATTCCCCTGTTTCCATTTTTTAAGCTCATTTTGGATTGTGTTCCCTGGTATTAAGAAAAGTTATATCTGGAAAAATGTAGAGACACCTGCAAAAAACGTGGAATTGTCAAAACGTCTTTCACCTCCTGAATTTTTTTCTTTCTCATTACTGTGATACCTCACGATCATTTTGAGACCAAAATAACAAAAAAAAATCATTGTAGCAGTTTTTGAAAAAACTGAAGTTTTATTGGGGGGGGGGGGGGTAGTCGTTAAGTATATTTTTGTGGCAATAACACTAAAAATGTTAATGATTCACATAAACTCTTATTCAGAAGGCCATAACTGCAGTTCTATTAGAGCTAGAGCATTGTATTTTTTTTTTAGATTTTTAGGGAATTCAGTGTACTTTAATTAATTTCTAGACAACTTTCAGCTGCGATGCATAGGAACTCAGTTATTTTAGAAAAACTAAAATCAACAATGTTTTTAGTCAACTTTTTTGATAAAAATTAAGTTTTGACAGCTATACCTCCTGAACTATTGAAGGTGTAATCTTCGATTTTTTTAGTTTTCATGTATTTTTATTCTTATCAATTCTCGTAAACTGTTTCTAAGCATTCGGATGCACCAAAAAGAAGCTATTTGGTAATAACTGAGTTTTTTCACCTACTTTTAAATTTTTTGAAGGAATTTGATTATCGCAAGATTGTTTTCCATATAGAGTATCTTCTTAGGTGCCAAACTGAAGAAATTGAGTTTTTTCAGAAATGTCTCTGACGAATTTCTGACTTTTGGTCTCAAAATGATCGTAGGTATCATAGTCGTGACAACAGAAAAAAACCGAGACGTGCAAGAAATTTATCAAAGCCTACCGTGTGCTCTTAAGACTACGTTCCAATTATAGTTTAGTTAACTTTGATGATAATTTGAAGTTTGAAATAGATTTTATTTTACTCTAGGAAAATACGATGGATGAAATGCGACATTCGCAGCAAGTCGGGCCCAATATGATGGTCGGTGGTGTTGTTCCTAATCATTCGGCCAATCCTGGAAGAACTCGTGGTAGAACTCGAGTGACAATGCATGCTTTGATGTCCGAAGCATTGCCGCTGGATGAAGCCGCAAGATTGGAGATGAAGGCCTTGCCCGGCAAGACTCCTGTTTCTGTGCTTCAGGAATTATTGTCGCGCAGGGGTACGACTCCAAAGTATGAGCTGGTGCAGATTGAAGGCGCGATTCATGAGCCTACGTTTCGCTACCGAGTCACCGTTGTTGATGTCGTTGGTTCGTATATAAACCTCCAATGCATTCTATTTTTAAATAACGAGATTGAATGTTCTTCACTTTAAAGTAGAAACTCTTCTCGCATTAAAAGAAGAATGGATTACGTTTAAATGAAGAAAGTTTGCTCTCTTTTAAGAAAATCTAATTTGGCTATTCCAAAATGCATTAGTTTTGAAAGGATAAAGAAAAACGATTGTCGGATTTTCATTTTTTGATTAGTTTTCTATTGATTTATTGACGGTTTAGCTCTGGCGAGCAGAGGCAGATTGGTCCTACTTCCTAAGATGGAAATAAATCGGTGTAGGTGAATTGAGACCTTAATCACCATGTTATGTACTAATTGAGTCCCGGGATTTAAACCTGATGTATGAATTCAGTCCTTTTGTGAAACAACCACCACTGCCCACTTCTTGGGCCAATATTTCAGGTTTGCTACAATCTGCCAAATTCGAAATCCCCTGATATACGTAAAATACATGAATTTTCAATGAAATGTGTAGTTGAGTTTTCAACTAAAAAAGATCAATTTAAACCAAAAAGCGGAACTCTCAATCAAAGAATAGAATTTTCAACCAAAAAAGATTTTGCAGTTAATAAAAAAAATCTCGTCCGAAAATGTTGAATTCGCAAGTCCAAAAGATGAATTTCCTGCATAACAGTTGGGTTTTCCACCCAAAAATATCAATTTTTAACAACAAAAGAATGAATTTTCAACTAAAGAAAGACGATTTTTCTACCAAATAAATTAATTTTTAAATAAAGATAAATTTTAGAACTACAAAAGCGAATTTTTAACAAATTAGTTAAACTTCAAACAAAATATTTTTCCACTAAAATGATGAATCTTCAACCAAGAAAATTCTTTTTAAGAAAATACTTGAATTTTCAACCCAAAAGATGAAATTTCTATTAAAAATATAATAGCTCAATTTTCAGGTTAAAAAATAAAATTTTCAACAAAAAAAAACAAAACAATTTTCAACAAATTAGTCAAACTTTCAACAGAAGAAAAAGATTTTTGAATTAAAATAATGAAACTTCAACCAAAAAATGCTATTTTTAAACAAGTAGTTGAATTTTCAACCCAATAGATGAATTTTTGACCATTAAAAACAAATTTTCAACAAAATACATGAATTTTTTTTACTAAAAAAGATCAATTTTCTACCAAAAATAGAATAGTTCAGTTTTCAGCCAAAGAAGATAATTTTTAACCAAAAATAGATTAGTTAAATTTTCAGTAAAAAACAAAATTTCAGACAAATGAAGTAAATTTTTAACGAAATAGTTGAATTTTCAACAACATGGATCCATTTTAAACCAAGAAAATTAAATTTCTATTAAAACGGATACATTTTCCACAAAGAATTGAACAGTTTAATTTTCAGTGGCAGAAGTGAATGTTTAACTATAATTTTGTATCTTCAAGAAGAAAATGAATTTTTAACCGAATAATTGAATTTTTAACCCAACTATTAATTTCCTGAAAAAAGACAAATTTTCAAGTAAAAAAATGATAAAGTTTTAACCAGCAAAATTAATTTTCCTCAAAACATAGAAATGTTCAACTGACGAAGATTCTTTTTCATCCAAACATGGATTAGTTAAAAAATTAAAATTTTCAAAAAAAAAATCAATTTTTAACAAAATAGTTGAAGTTTTAACAAAAGAAAAAAATGTTTAAACTAAAGTGATGAATCTTGAACCAAAAAATTATATTTTTAAGCAATTAGTTAAATTTTTAAACACAAAAGATGAATTTTCGATCAAAAAATACAATTTTTCAGCAAAATACATGAATGTTTAAGCAAAAAAGATAAACTTTCAGTTAGAAAAATAAATTTTCAACAACGTAAAAAACGAATTTTCAACATAATAGTTCAATCTTCAGCCAAAGAAATTATTTTTTAACCAAAAATAGAATAGTTTAATTTTCAGTAAAAATAAAATTTCAGCCAAATAAAGTAAATTTCCAACAACATAGATGTATTTTCAACCAAGAAGATTGAATTTCGATTTAAAAAATTATTTCCCACAAAGAATTGAATAATTTTCAGTCGCAGAGGAGAATGTTTAAATGTAGTTCAATTTTGAACAACAAAAAAAAAGGGTTTTCAACTAAAATTATGAACGTCAACAAAAAAAAAGGATGTTCAACGAAAGATGTAATAGTTGCTACTTCAACCAAAAAAGATTTTAATTTTAATCCAAAATCAGTTGAATTTATAAAAAACGACAAATTTTCAACAAAAGTGTTGAAATTTCAATCAAAGAGAATAATTTTCGAACTTTAATGTTGAGTTTTCAACACAATAATAAATTTATGTTCAACACTAGCTTATCAAAAATTCCCTGACTCTGTCAGCGTTTCCCTGACATTCCCTGAATTTCTGGAATTCCTCGGATCTGTAGCAACCCTGACACTTTTTTTGAGGCAGCAGGTTTCCAATCTTGACAGTAGTTTCAGAAAATATAAATATCTATTTCCTGCAGTATATTTATTCCAGTGTCTCTGATAAAATTTTTCTTTCCTGATTTAATGCAAACTTATGACTGATTACGTTAATAAAATGCATAGATACATCATGATTAAAATAAAGAGTACAGGTATGATTCAACATTTTTATTAGTATTAACTTCCAAAATGTTCATGTATTGCTTTATACTTTGATTGATTCATTATTTTTATATTTTGGAAAGGGTTTCTGCTGTACTGATTTCAGAAAACTACGCAATCTAAAATTCTACAACGACGTGTACAGATTTCATTTTGCAGAAATTTCTTTTTTTCCAAAATACTATTTCTTTACACACCTTGACTTCGAAGCCTTATCTAGTTGTCGCTATGTACCTTTATTAAAATTTCTAAAAAATTCAATTTATTTGGACAACTATTCAGCTAAGTTTATTATCATTTCACATAACGCGCTCAGGGGAAGCTAGTAGTAGAGAGGGCAATCCTCGTCATACCTCCCGGGACTCAATTTTTATGCAGCCGAAATAAATTGTTTCATGGTGGGATGTTGATTTGGTCCGCTAATCGACAATTTTATCAATAATCTGGCTAATAGAATGATAAATAATCTTGTTAAGACTTATCAAATTCAAATGGAACGCAATATTGGTCATCAATAATTGCAGAACGAGATAGGCACTTGGTAAGACGGCTTGCATTAAAAATTAATGAAAATTTGCAATCCCTGCGAATTCCATTTCTTCCAATAGGACCCTACATTCTTCAGTTCCATATCAGTCATCACAGGTTGTCACCTATTCACCTTTTTTCATCTATTTCAAAATTTATTTCCTATTTCACCATAAAGAAGAATTTTCTACGTAACAGTTAAATTTTCAACACGAGGATATAATTTCCCAACAAAATAGTTCAATGTTCAGTTTAAGTAATTTTAAACGAAAAAAATACGAATTTTCAATAGAATACATAATTTTTCAACCATATGGTTACATTTTCTAACAGATTGTTGAATTTTCTGTCCGAAAATAAGAATTTTCTACAAAATAGTTGAGTTTTTATCGAAACATTCATTTTTAACGAGGCAGTTGCCTTTTTAACAAAAAAAGGTAAAGGAAAAATCGAAAACATGAGTGTTCAATAAAATAGTTGAATTTTCAACAACAAATTTTGTAGTCAAGAAAGAAAAAAATTGCAATAAGATTGAGAATGTGAATTATCAACAAAAATAAAAATGAAAAGATGAATTTTCAACAGAAAATTTAATAGTTGATGTCGCAACAAAAAAGTTTTTATTTAAAAATAAAAAACAGTTATATTCAACCAACAAAATCGAATTTTCAACAAAATATTTAAATCCTCAACTAAAATAAAATAAATTTTCAAGCAAACTGTAGCATTTTTAAACAAAAAATTGATTTTCTACCAAAAAAGACGAATTTTCAACGAAATACATTTTGGAACCAAATAGCTTAAATTTTCGAGCCAAAAAACCGATTTCTCTAAAAAAAAAACAGATGAATTATTAACAAAAAGGTTTATTTTCAAATGAAACAGATTAATCTTTAACCAGTTTCATTTTTAACCAATAAAGGTGAAATTTCTCCAGAAATAAATAAATTTTCAAACCAAAAAGATTAATATTCAAAAAAAATAGTTGGATTTTTAACAAAAAAATAATTTTTTCCTTAAGCAAGAAAGAAAAATCAATCTAATTGTTGAGTTTTGAAGCCGAAAAGAGGAATTTTCAAAAAGATAAATTAATTTTGAAACAAATAATAACATTTTTGATGAAAAAACATGAATTCTTTTCCAAACATTTAATAGTAGACTTTTCAGCTGAAAATAATGAACTTTGAATTAAAAATGTTTAGACTGT
The DNA here is from genome assembly GCA_932178445.1 of Andricus quercusramuli. Lineage (NCBI taxonomy): Eukaryota > Metazoa > Arthropoda > Insecta > Hymenoptera > Cynipidae > Andricus > Andricus quercusramuli. The sequence continues at coordinate 9,908 of CAKNXH010002386.1, read as the reverse complement.
CTTATTCGGTTCTATTTAATTCAGTTCCCATTTAATTGGAAAATACTGTAAAGCCTACGATAAATAAATAGGAATTTTTATAACTCATAGACTAAAGAATAACATTTTTTTTTTTAAACTTGATTTTAACTTTTAATTTTTTTTAAATGTTGTGTTAAAAACTGGAAATATTGCCTTAAAAATAAAGTTAACTTCCCATTGCATACTTTTTCATTTCGGACTATACACTTTTAAATTTGGCCTTCACATAAGTTCAATACTTGGAGATTTTTATGACGCTTTTTTTTCAAATTTGTGACACTAATTACATTATTTTTTATCTCTGAACTGAGTCCGAGGCCTGTAATTCCTAAACCGAAAAAATGAAAAATTGACCGAGAGAAAAGCAGGAAATTACCGGGAATTCAAAGTCATCCGTCGGGTAGACACTCTAAATTTTAGGCGTGACCACTAGATGCAGGAAATTTGCCAATACTTTTTGATGCGAGCCTTCTTACCGAGCATCCAATCTCGGAAAATTAGTGTCTTTAATAAATGAAATAGAAGCCATTAGTGTTATGCAGTGCCCAATTCATTACTTTGGTTCTGTATTCTAAATTACTTTTCTACCTACAACTTTATCGTCTTTCCTCTTTAATAAATTTGAAATAAGCCTCCGAAGTATCTATAGCAGCTATGTTTTAGCCCATAAGGACTTTGCGATTGAAGCAGATCCAATCGTTTCAGCAATGGGGACCGGCAGGTCCAAAAAAGAGGCAAAGCACGCAGCTGCTAAGGCTGTTCTGGACAAATTGATCGGTGTGAATACTGATACTGCTGAGGCTCCTCTTCCCAACAGTATCCCGGAGTGAGTTTCATCACAATTAATCTCAAATAAAAAGTAATCTAAATTGCACTTCTGGAATCTAAGAATATTGTTTAATTGCAGTTCCCAGAGCTTGCAAGAACTGCAGGGAAATTACGGCGAGGAGAAAGTGATCAATAATCCCATCGGCTCTCTGCAAGAGATGTGTATGTCTCGACACTGGCCTCCTCCTAAATATTCTATGGAAGGCGAAGAGGGTTTGCCTCACGAGAGGCAATTCACTATCGTTTGCTCGATTCTGAAATATCGCCAGGTCGGCCAGGGCAAAAGTAAGAAACTTGCAAAAAGACAAGCGGCCCATAAGATGTGGCAGGCTCTACGCGATTCGTCTGAGCAAACTCAGGTTGCTCCAGATGAAGACGAGGTAAGAATTATTAAAGAGTTTTACTTTTTACTGCTAGTTTATTTTAAATTCGAATATATTTAGAAAAAATTGAGCTTCGATAAAAAAATGGAAATCTGTCACTGATAATATAAATGCCAATGCTTAAAAATGCGAATGGGCCTAACAAATCGCTTATGTGTGCGCGTGTAGTGAAGTGGAAGTGGTTTCGGCTTCCTACCCTTTTCAAGATACAAGCTGCCTTTCCCTTCATATATCCTGGTATCTATAACGGACAATTTTTCTTTCGTTCTTAACCATGATACTCGTCCTTTTCCCCAAACTATTGCACGCTTGGATCATTTCCACTTCATTTTCAATTGTTCACACATCTTTTGTAACCAGACAAGCATTTTAATCGAACTCATGCATGGAAAATTGGTTCTCATCACGATGAATTGTCCGTTATAGATTGTCCAAAGAAATGCGAATTTAAGTGCTCGATATGCAGATCTTAAAGAAAGCAAAATCTCGACTCTGACAACCGGCCACAGTCACAAAGTCTCGCAATTTCACAAGAACCTTAAGTCTTCCACTGGTGTTAAACTGTACGAGCTACAGGTTTGTATTTTTCATAATATTTCGCTGTTTGCAAAGCAATAGCTGAAATCTGCAGATTTTCATCTATCTTTTAAATTAATATTAGTTATTTAATTCAATAAATTATTTGTTTCAGAACACTTGCTTGAACGACGGGGATGTGAATTTAGTGCAGTTCTTACAAGAAATTGCTTCTGAGCAGCAGTTCGAGGTGACTTATGTGGATATTGAAGAGAAGTCGATCAGTGGTAAGTTTTTGAAATCATGTCTACCAATCGTCTTTATTATTTCCTAAAAGTCCTTACTTACAAAAATATAAGTTTGTCCAAAGTCTAAAAAAGCTTTCTCTTTGGATGTCAAGAGTGTGTTTCAGTGAGAACTAAGTCCACTTGATGATCTAATTCACTGGTGGGAATTTCTTTACAAATCTGTTCATTGAAGCCTATTGCAATTAAATACGGTTTTCTTCCCTTCGTCTTGATATAGTCTTGCAAATATCTGTCGTAATATCCTCCACCGTGACCTAAGCGTTTACCGTCTCTGGTAAAAGCCACTCCTGGTACGATTATTAAATCTAATCCACCTGGAAAATTCAATAAATTCTGTTAGATTTTATATTACATTTAAATTATCCTCCTCCACACAGTGGGATATGTAGTTCAAAATGCGGTCAGAAGTCTTGAAGTAATTAAAGGGTAACACAAAGGCAGTTCGTCGCCCTAAAGTTATAGTACGCCATGTCCCTCAACTGTCAAACTGAGAAAATGAAGTTCAAATTTTAACCATAATATACTCTGCGAAAACGTTGTCAAATGTCGAAATAAGTTCATCGATAAAAAATGATGCGTGATCAAGAACATATTGACAATGTCGACAAAATATTTATAAATTAACTATTTATGATGAAATTCTTGAGTAAAAATTTTAACAGAATTATAGTTTACATTATTCTGTTATATTACATACCTGGAATTAAATGAGTTACTCCCAAATTATTGACTTTTGAGTAATATTCCGATGGTTACTTTTAAAGTTAAATATATTTTTGAAAATTGTCAAGATAAAATATGCGATACGAAGTTGGCATTTTTTCATTTATTGTAATGCAAAAAAATACATGTGATATAATTCTAACTTTTAATTAACGTCACTATTTTAATTAATAATTGTTACAGCTGAGGAAATCAATTGCAGGGAAAAATGTATTAAAAAACGAAGTTTAACCCTAACAAAGCCTAAAAGTAATAATAGTTCAAAATTTTCAAAAAGTGGACATGCGTATTATAGCCAGAATAACTCTGGGGCGACGAGCTGTTATATGTTTTTTTAGTTGCTGATTCCGAATTTCGCATTCAAATTTGCATGCGAATTTGATACCGAAGGTTTTTTAGATCGCTGATTACGAATTTCATATTAAAAATGCAGAATTAAAAAGGGCGGATGCAAAATGGCAAACATGTTGGGTCAGCTGACAATGGATATCATATAAAAATTCAAAATAGCGGCGGCAAAGTGGCGCAACTTTTTACAACAGAAAAGTATTGCATTTACATAAATATTTGTTATAAATAATGGTGTAGTCGAGGCCTGACGCCAGATGCTTTTTTTGAAGACCTGGCGGCGACAAGCCACTTTCTTATCACACGGAAAATTTTTACAGCTATGGGCCATCCATAAACTAA
>CAKNXH010002385.1:151169-242660 GCA_932178445.1 Andricus quercusramuli | reverse complement strand
TTATCTTGAAGGCGTGAAAATTAAATAAAAAATCTATTAAGGTTGTGTAAAATTGCCGATTATGTCAAAATAATACTACGCTAAAAACATTTTTGAAACAATATTTATTTTGAAGCAACTGTTCGGATTTAAATAAAATAAAAAAACAACTAGCCGTTTCCGGAAATATCAACAATTGAAGGGTGGCAGTACAGAACTCAATAACTGACGAACTGGGAATTTTTCAAAAGAGCGAAGAAATATTCTGTAAAATCAAAATTACTATTTGAATATAAAACAAGTCTCCACTCACAAGTCGAAGTATTGTTGAATATAGAGACCAAAAAAGTTTCATCAAAAAAAGTTATCCAATTTCGAGGAAATGGACGTGAAAATTGACAATCTCAAAGTGGCACTAACATAAAATTGGTCTAGGCTCAACCACGGTTTTCGATAAAAAATTCAATTTTCAGTTCAAAATTAAAATAAAATTGCGCTTCTGAGATATTAAGTTTCTAAATGCGGGCAATTAAAATTAAACGTAAAAAATGTGGTCCATTCCGAGAAAATCGGCCTAAAATTTTGAGATTTAAATTTCATTTGTTACCAAACCGGCTTTGGACAGCGTTTCTAAAACAAATTTTCAAATGTTTGCAAAAAAAACTCGCCTCTGAGATAAGGGGCTGCTGGATGAAAATTAAAAAAATTTTGATTAAAAACAATGATTCTATTCCGAGAAAATTAAAGTTAAAGATCGCGATATCACAGTGTAACAAACTTTTTCTGTTATTGCTTAAAGTACGAAAAAAAAGAAAATATTTTTTTTCATCAAATGATAATAATTTCAAATTTTCAAAAATAGCAATGATAAATGATTGAAAAAAGTTATTGCGATTTTAAAATTGTAACTACATTTGATGTAAAATTTGAAATAAATTTTTATTCAAATTATTGTATTCAAAAATGATATTTAAGAAAAATCATTTTACCACAATGTTTCTTCAGTATATCAACTATACAATTTCTCGTTTAGAATTAATTTTTTTTCTGGTTAAAAATTTAACTACTCCTTTGTTGTCTATCTATTTTTGTTGTTGATGCAGTTGATGGAAGATTCATCACTTCAGTTGATAAAGCATCTGTTTGTTTGAAAATTTAACTAGTTTTTTAAATTTTTGTTTTGTTTTGTTAAAAATTAATACTTTTAACTAAGAATTAACCTCATGATTTTTGGTAGAAAATTCGTCTTTTTTGTTAGAAAAATTATCTTCTTGGTAGAAAATTCTTATTTTACTGCAAATTGAACCATTTGGTTCAAAATTTAATTCCTTCGTTAAAAATTCTTTTTTTTTTTACTAATGATTCATCATTTTAATAAAAAATTCATCTCTTTGGTTGAAAATTAGCCATTTTTGGTAGAACAAATCTTCTTGGTACAAAATTCTTCTTTGTTTGCAAATTGAAACACTCGGTTAAAATTTCAATTTTCTTTTTAAATTCTTTTTTTTTTTTGCTAACGATTCTTCATTTTAGTAAAAAATGAATCTCTTTAGTTAAAATTTTAACTATTTTGTTGGGAATACGTTTCTTCCTGATTGAAAATTCAACTGCTTGATTAAAATTTTGGAAACTTATCCTTCCTAGATGAATACTCAATTATTTGGTTGACATTTAGCCATTTTTTGTGGAAAAATTATCTTCTTGGTAGAAAATTCTTTTTTGGTTGCAAATTGAACTACTTGGTTCAAAGCGTAATTCCTTTGTTAAATTTTTTTTTTTTTTTTGCTAATGATTCATCATTTCAGTAAAAAATTCATTTCTCCTGTTGAAAATTGAACTATTTTGTTGGAAATTCCTCTCTTTTTAGTTGAAAATTCAACTCCTTGGTTAAAATGTTGAAAATTCATCTTTCTTAGATGAATACTCTACAATTTCTTTGGAAATTAGCCATTTTTGGTGGAAAAATTATCTTCTTGGTAGACAATTCTTTTTTGGTTGCAAATTGAACCACTTGGTTCAAAGCTTAATTTCTTTGTTAAAAATTTTTTTTTTTCTAATGATTCATCATTTCAGTAAAAAATGCATCTCTTTGGTGGAAAATTGAACTATTTCTCACAAGTGGGGAGTTCATATCTGCGACCACTGTGACGTCATCAGTTGAGGAATCAAATCGTCGTCTCGAGACGAGCCTCCGAAGTCGCATTTCCATCGCGGGTTGTGGACAAAAATTAGTTTTCTTTTAATCATGATTCATAATTTTTCCTGAAAATTCATCTCTTTAGTTGGAAATTCAATCATTTTGTTAGAAATTCGTTTTTTCAGTTGAAAATAAGTTTCTTGAACCAAAAATTTAGGTATTTCAATTTTGGTCGTGATCTAATTTTTTAACTGAGAATTTAACTTTTTCATTTTTGGTTAAAAATGTATCTTTTTCAGTTGAAAATTCAACTGTTTGATTGAATTGTTGAAAAAATTTCTTTTTCATATAAATTCTCAACTATTAGGTAGAAAACTAGCCTTTTTTGGTTCATGGTTGAACTCCTTTGTTAATGATTTTTTTTATCAATGATTCATCATTTTAGTTGAAAATTCATATCTTTCGTTAAAAAATTCAAATATTTTGCTAAAGATTAGTTTTTTTTAAATTGTAATGAATTTTCTGTGTATGAAAATTCAACTGTTACATTTTTGGTTGACATTTATACTTTTTGGGTGAAAGTTGATCTTTTTAAGTTGAAACTTCAACGCGTTCTAACAAATTTTCTGTTGGTTCTGGGAAGGTGTAAATATTTCAGAAGTGGGAGTCAGCACAAGAAAGATCTAATGAAACACTTTGAGAAAGAGAAAAAATTATTTTCAAACCCATAGAGATTCATGAGTCCAATAAAGGAAAATTATCATTTTTCCCCCACTCTGAAATCATTCCCATGATTCCCATGCCATGACTAACCTAAGACTTTCAATAAAAAGTACGGCAACTGCCACTTGCCATACATGAATGAAGTTGTTCAAAAATATATTTTGGTTACTAATGGAATCTACGTAATAATTGATCAAAAAAATAATTGCTTAATTATACTTTTCTCTATAGTATTACGTTTATTTCGCAAATATTTATGTACATAATTCCATTCATTTCTCGTGTTACAAATAATATTATGTGATTGTGACTAATAAATTATAAAGTGAGTTATTCATATAGTGTCTAGTTGAAAACTACATATACCATCTATATCCAACCATTTGCCTCCTTGAATATCGTCGCTTTGCATCGTTGAAATTTCAAACTTGGTTAACATCGTAGCGAGAGCGCATCATTCTCCCTCAAAGTTATACATGTTTCAGGGCTTAAACCCTTGCATGAGTGCTCTTTCACAATCATAAAACTTAACTTGACACATATAGTTCTCAAACACATCTATCGATGTTCCATGTACACTAGATTACAAGAGTACAGGATTACATAGGATTACAAGAGATTACATGGGATTACACATAATTACGTGTGACTGCAGAAAATTCACAGATTACATGGCATACATTTGTAAGCCTTACAAACGTATAACTTGCTAGTTGAAAATTCATATCTTTGGTTTGAAAATCTAACTGGTTTGTAGAAAATTCGTCTCTTTGGCATAAAAATTCAATATTTTGAATGCATTTTTTTTCCTTTATTGACTGAAAAACCTTTCTTGATCGGTAATTCAACTTTTGCTGCAAATTCGTATTTATGATTTGAAAATTCATCTCTCATCGCAGAAATTGAATCTTTTTTGGTTAAAAGGCAGCTGTTTGCTGAAAAATTATTCTGTTTTGGTTCAGGGTTCCACCACTATTTGGTAGAAAATTCATCGCTTGTGGTATAAAGTTAATATTTTTGGGTAGAAATTTATTTTAGGTTGAAAATTCATATTTTTTAGTTGAAAATTCAACTTTTCAGTTAAAAATACAACTATTTGCCTGGAAAGTCATATTTTTTGGATCAAAGATAATGTTTTAATATAGGATTCGTCTTTTTAGTTAAAACTTCAAGTATTTTGCTGGAAATTCGCCCTTTTTGGTAGAAAATGAATCTCCTTAGTTGGAAATTAATATTTTTTTGTTGAAAAATCCACTATATATTATAGTCAAAACGTCAGAAAATTTCGATATGAGGATTTTGTAGCAATCTTGTCTCACTTTACCAGTTGGAATTTAATTTGATTGTATATCAATAATAAAGAATTCATTTTCAAAGCTTATTTCTCACTTAAAAACACACAATTCAACCAGAAAAAAAAACAGAATTGAAAAATTCGAAAATAAATCCTTTTCTTCAAATTACTTAAAAATTGACATTAAAAAAAAATAGTCAAAAACTGTTCCAAGAATGATTTTAATTTTTCTTGGAAATTGTTTTTGAAGCATTCTAAAACGAAACCCAAAAATAGTATAAGGCCTCTCTTGTCACCTCCATTTAAAGTTCGTTCAGGCACATCGTGGCATGCAGGTTCTACACAAAATCACAACTGAGTTTTTTTGTATTCTTGCAATCGCAGAAAAAATATACATCCGTTTATGAAAATCGGTTTTTGAAATTGTTAATATAATCAAAAATAATTTTTATCACTTATTGTAAAGAAGGCAGATTTACAATTCTGGTAAGATTTGGTTTTGGTAAGATCCTGCCTTTTTGCGGAACGCTGACTGAGTCTCAGGAGACGTGATATTTGATGAGAAAGCAATACAAAGATTAGGCTTACTTCACGTTATGGGGCCCCAGAAATAAAGGCAGCATTCGCAAATAAAAAAATTACTAATTGCAAAATGAACAAAATAGTGATGCATATCGATCATTTTTGGACAAAATCGAGATTTACTTGAAACATAGTTGGATGGAACTGAAATGTAATGGAAATCAAGAATATGCAATGAAAGAAGTCGATCGAGACGAGACGATCATATCGACTGAGTGATCCTTCGTCTCGATGTGATGAGTATGGTGTTCAAGTTTTTAATTTAATCTGATGAGATTTTCGAAAAATTTAAAAATCATCGATATGCATCACTAGAACAAATAAATGCAGCCAATCAAACATGCTTTCTTGTGAACACCATGGCCGTGCAAATACGTCCTTTTTACGTGATTTCAATACATATTTTTAGTCGGATCTGCATTCATTATAAGAAATCAACCATTTTTTGCAGAAATGAGATGATCATATATAAATTACCCAAAAAAATAATGCGTAGAAATAATGTGTACCTCAGAATGCCAAAATTCTTCAGCAAACCAGGGTTTGAGTCTTGAAAGGACTATTCAGCAATGATGATCAAAATGACGTGAAGTCAAGTCAAGTCCCATAAAACCCAAACTGTCGGTCGTATTTGCGCGCATGTCAGAAGCAACCTTCCACCCGATGAACTTTGCAGCTTTGGAATTTGACTAATTAAGAGCACGCTTGAATTAACTCGAGATAACGACCGAGTATTCACCACGACAAGAACTATTTCGCTTCTCGGGGGATTTCTGGCTACGTTATTCCTCTCGTTTTACTTGATAGACGCCGACTGGAGTTTCGTAACCATTCGCAACACTGAGTGCCAAGGAAGCACCTGTTGAGGAAGCGTCTTCCTTCTAAGATAAACTCCTTTGACACATTACACTGTTTACCTCTGCGCAAATCGCAGCCGTACTTTTCAATCTAATAACTTTATTCATCCTCTTGAATATATCTACTGTCAACCCATCCTATTTTTCAGAGAGAGAGAGAGAGAGAATACTGTCATCCCGATGAAGAAACAACAACACTGTATTTTTATGAAAAATCTGTTTTTTATATCACTGACTTTGTAATGAAAAGGCAAATTTGATTATGCTGATTATCAATCAAAATATAATCAAAGTAGGCGCCATGCGTCTAAAAAAAGGATTTCGAACCCTATTGAGACGTAAGTGAATCCTTGAAACCTCCCCTGCCATACTTTCCCTCCCCTACTCACATTACTTCATCTACTTCCCCTTTCCACCCATGCTTCCTCTCTACGCATATCAACATTTGCTTCCCCTCCCTTTCCCAACTTCTTCCTCATCTACTTTCCTCTCTCCTTACCTCTCCCACGTTTCTCTTCAATTCCTCACCCCGTCATTTCTCCTAGTTCCGCTTTCCTCACTTCCCCTACTTACCCTCCCTTCACTTCCCCTATTTTCCATTGCCTCACTTTCCCTACATATTCTCTCTTACACACCACCATTTCTTCTACATCCTCTAACTAAAGGGGAACCCCAAAATCCGCCTCTTTTTTGCGCCCAACGTAGTTTTTGAAGGAATGAACATGATTTGACGCAAAAAAGCTCAAAATAATCGTCAATGCATGCTGTAGCCGGGTTTACCCTTTTAACCCTTTTTATCACTGCACAATTGAAAAACTACCTCTAATTGGGTTCTTGATAATGAAGTACTTTCCATTCCTGATAGGGGTAGTTCTTCGGTTTTAAGGTTTGAAATGGTGCTGAGTAAGTAGAATTAACGTGGTTATTATACACGTACACAAATTGAATTTATCTATGGATAAACGAAATAATTCAAAAATATTTTATACGCGTCCTTGTTTATGACGTATTTTCCACTACCTCATAGGGGTTTTTTCCCAGTGTTAAAAGGGGTTGAAAGGGTAAAATAATGACAAACCCGGTTACAGCATGCATTGACGATTATTTTGAGCTTTGTTGCGTCAATTTATGTTCGTTCCTTCAAAAACTACGTCGGGCGCAAAAAAGGGGCGGATTTTTGGCCTATTTTGAGGTCCCTTATTCCCCTCACGTCCCCTGCTACCTCTTCCTTGAGTTCCATTTTTATTCCTACCTCCCCTCCTCTCATTTCTCCTAATTTAAGCCTACTTTCCCTCCCATTGTGAGTTGTGTGATATGAGTTGTGAGTTGTGAGTTGTGAGTTGTGAGTTGTGAGTTGTGAGTTGTGAGTTGTGAGTTGTGAGTTGTGAGTTGTGAGTTGTGAGTTGATAGTAAGGAAATATTCTCACTTTATCTTCTTGGAAAAAAGTACGACGGACCGACGGACAGCCGACCGAAATTATGAGAGTTTCTGTCCAGGCTACGCAAGCCTAAAAATTGTAATTAAATCTCGAGATAATTATGTCTTGATTAGCATATCTACAGCGATTTCCGAGAATTCCTGATATTAGGTAGCACAGGTAAATGGTGAGTTTCTTCACCTCCATTCGAGGGGAACTTTGACCCGCCGTTCTTCATGAAAACTAGCATATATATTTTTTATTTCCGAAACAAAATTAATTACAGTTGATAACTAATGAAATAGTTAGGAATTACAATAGATAACACAGGCCGACAAAAATGACATCATTTTTGTACACAAAGACTGGATAGACTATGTGACCGCGAAGGATTTTGGTATCCTGAAACCGAATCCGTTATCCAAATTTTTCCTGTATATCAGGTTTTTGAGATGTCCTAGCCTGAAAGTGCAGAAATGGCTATTTTTAGCCATATTGAAGGCATATTTAACACGATCAGCAATTTTTTCCCCTAAAAACTGCTAACACCATCGTTTAGTAATTATACAAATCTGCGTTATATATGAACAATCTTTCAGAGATTATCGTAACCGTTTAGTGATATTAGACAAATTGTTATTTTTTGAAATAATTCTTAAACTTTTTATTCTAAAATTTTGAAAAAATTGAACAATTTTTTGAAAAAATTCATAAATATCTTTGTCAAAATTCAAGAAATAAATGTTTCAAAAGTTATTTTGTAATCCTGTTTATTCAATTGCAGTTTTTTTATTAAAAGAAAGGAAATGTAAACGTTATATTTTAGCAAATTTAGATTTCATACCATTCGAAAGTATTATTTTGGCAAAGTTGTAAACATTTGAAATTTAAAAAGTCTAAAAAATAAAATTCAAAACCATTCAAACATTTTATAAAACTTCGAAAAATGTCAAGTTATATTTAATAGAATCTATAAAATTCACATATTGAATATCTCGTCCTTTAATTAATATTATTTGGTGTCAGAATTTGCTGTTACGTTCAAGAATCATAAGGTGTGTTATAAATAATTAATAATTGTACTAAAGTCTGTAAACACTTTTATTTTGCACTCATACAACGTTTGAAATTATCAAATTGATTACTTTTGTATCAGTGATATATTTTTCACAAACAAAACTTAACAATTAATTGTAATTCAATTTTACTAATATTTTTGTATCGTCAATCAAGTTGATCGGTAATAATTAAGTATCCCTATATCTTGAGAGCAAGTTATTAATTTTGAAACAAATTGAAAATCTATTGTTGAATCGCTGTCCAAAGCCGATTTTGAAAACCTATGGAATTTTAATCTCAGAAGCCTCAGTCGATTTTCTTGCAGTTCGCTAATTTTTTACATAAAACTTTATGTACTCGCTTTCAGAAACTGATTATCTGGGAAGCGTGATGATGTTTTATTCTTATACTAAAAATTGAATTTTTTATTGCAATCGCCAGTCAAGCCTGGTCCAATTTTATGTGAGTGTCACTTTCTCATGAAAAGGGATTTTTTGTAAATTTAAGTATCAACAGTGATTACAAGATTTTCGAGACATATCATTGCACCATTTCTTAGACAGGAAATTATCAATTTCATTATAATTTTATTATTAATTAATAATTGGGAAATTATAGATGTTGAGTCTGTATTTGCTAAAAATGCAAAATCCGTTTTTTCATCTTCTGCCAGCGATAATCTCTTACATGTACGTCCCTGGCTTTGAAAAAATGGACTTTACGTCCGGATATAAACTTTTATTGAAAGAGTAATTCTCATGCCTAGAAATAAGGACAACTATTTACGATTAAACTTGAAATTATATTTTATATTTTTATATTTATCTTGTCACGGTCTGACATTTCCCTATTGCAGTTTCAAAGATAGAAGTTCATTTTTATAATTGAACCAAATGAATAATATGATTACTTTTTACGACATGATATTTTCCAATTTATTATCTTCAAGAAAATAAGTTGCTTGATGAAAACATTATGTTTTGAATGGAAGCAATATGTTTTGATAATGATTTGATGAAAACATAATGTAATCTATGGAAATCAAATGCTTTTGATTGAAATCTAATGTTTTGGATGAAGAGATAATATACTAAGATCAATAGGAAATATTTTAGAATATTTTAAATTTCAGATTGAGAGAAAATGCGAATTTTATCGAGGGAGGCCTATAAATTAGTAAATTTTTTTGCTTAATTTTGTCTTCTTAAGGGATTCCTTTGGATACAACATAACCAATTTTGTCAGGGATAAAAGTTTTACAACAAAAACAATATAAATAAATAAGTCAATAGAAAATATTGTAGGAAACTTTGAATTTTGGATTAAGTGTTCCTAGTACCAACAACGAGTGTGTTATGACATTTCGAATTTCTGGATAAGAGAAAAAAATCAAATTTTCCTATTTCATTCTATATACTTCCTGAGACCAGTAGGGAAAGTTTTAAAACATTTTGAATTTTCGAGTGAGGTGGAAATTTCAATTTTCCTATACTAGCATATGAATTGTAACAACACTGATAAAATTTCAGTGTTAAAAGTCAACTTTTTTAATCACAAATGTTATCATTCAGCAGTCATGAACAACACTAAAAAGACATGTACTTTATCATCATAAATTCTAATTCTAGTAAGGCCAGTATGATTCTTTTCAATTTGGAAGCTAATGCATTCGAATTTCTACTGGTTTAAATTTTCAAACAATTTTTCCAAAGTTGAGATTCAATCTTCGAATTCTCTCTCATTCCGATTAAAATTTAAAAATGCTATATTTATCTTGCTACATAATTTAAACGTTAAAAACTTCGTATTACGCTCAATCAAACTTGATATGTTCATTGTTTTGAATTTTATTTCCAACATGAATTTCATGAACATTTCTATTTGATTGAATTAGTTAATTTTTTTTTTACTGAATATGGTAAATCTTTAACACCGTAATTAAACTATAAAGAAAGGTTGCCCACTAAGAATGAAACTTTACGGTAAAAAAACGTATTTCGTCATATTCCATGTATTCGCTGTCAAAAAATTCCCGGTTTTAATTTCCCTGTTTCTTGGTTTTTCTCATCCAGTTCTGCCTCTGCTAATAGTAACTAATTTTTAATTTGTAATCATTGTTTTTGTCGACTACCTTTGACGCTCTAAATTAAGCGATACACAATATGTTTCCTACTGAAAGTTGTTTTGTTGAAAATAATTGGTGATTGTGGCGGCAGTATTTACCAGTAATTAGAATTCTCAAAAAGTTTAATTTGAACGTGGTAGAGCGCAATGGAAAGTTGTCATCATCACGTAGAACACGCTGGCGGCGTAGCATGGCGTACGCGTCTAGTAGTAGACGGGATGCGAAAGTTGATGAAATTTCGCTAATGAAATTTATGCGTAACCCGTGCAGCGAAGGGTCGGAGATTTTCCGTAGACACGAGTTCATGCTCATCTTCAATTATCGAGTACACAATTTCTGCTCTGGTAGAAATTATTTCATGGCACGTTGCTACATTTTTATTGACGAGCCAGTAAAAAAAATCTTTTTCTGCGCAGCAAAACTAAATTCAGGGTGGTCGGACGCTGGGGAAAACCTGGAAATCAGGGAAATTTCAGGGAATTTTGTTGGTCATGAAAAGTCAATGATTTTAAGAAGAAAATGGTAAAAGTTAGGAAATTATTGATAAGAAGCACTTTAAGTAACAGTCAAGAATAATCAGGGCTGTCACACTGTCACTTTTATACGATTTTTCAACTCTGAAACGCCTTTTCAGACACTTTTTCAAGACAAAGTCACTATAGTCACTTCTTCAAATGAAAAGGTTTATACCCATTTATAAATTTCCTCGAATACTTTTACAATATTTTAGGGGATTTTAAAATATTTCAAGAAATTTTTAATATTTTAGGATACTTATAAAAACTCAAAGCCATTTTTAAGTGATTCAAACATTTTCAAGCAATTTGCCAGGATTTTAATAATTTCAAGGGGTATACAAAATTTGTAATGGGATTTGGAATAATTTCCTCGAATTTCGGAAGATATAGAATGATTCCATGTGTCCTATATGTTTTTAGAATATTTTTAAAGATTATGAAGGATTTCATCAGATTTCCGAAAAATTCAATCATTTTAAGGATGTTTTAATGGATTCGGAAGAATTCATTCACAAGAATTGAGGTATTTCGTAGAATTGTAAAGTTTTTCAAATATTTCAAGGTATTTTCAAAGATTTTGAAGAATTTTAAAGATTTGAGGATATTTTAAAGCTACTGAGGAATTTTTAATTAATTTCAATAATCTGATGGATTTCAATTAATTGTACAGATTTTAGGATATTTTTCAAAATTCCGTGGAATTTTCAAGAATTTTAAACAATTTCAAGGAACTAAAAAAAACTTTGAAGGACTTGAAATATCTTAGGGTATTTTGAATATATTTCAATAACTTGATTTGATTCTAAGGAATTTAAAAGATTTTAGGGTATCCTTGAAAATTCCAAGGGAATTTCCAAGAGCTTCAATAAACTCTGAGGGATTTTGAAAGATTTTAAAGCATTTGAAACATTCTAGGGTATTTTAAAGGATTCCAAATTTTTTGTATTCATTTCACTTATCTAATGGGATTTCAAAGGATTTGAAGTATTTTTTTCTCAAGAACTTTCAAAAAGCTTGAAGGGATTTTAAAATATTCAATAGATTCACAAATATTCTGGGAAATATTAAAAGACTCAAAGGAATTTGTATTTGATTTCAATAATTTAAAATTTTTTCAGAATGTTTAAAATATTTCAGGGTATTTTAAAAGATTCCAAGGCTTTTTCAAGTGTTTTAAAAATTTTCATTTCAATTTCAATTTCATTTGGAAAGATACCAAAGAACTTCATAATATTTCCGAGGATTTCACTGATTTTAAGGGGTTTTAAAAGCTGTCAAGATATTTTTATCAATTTTCTGAAATTTCAGGTAATATCATCAGATTCCGTAGAATTTCAATTGATTCTATAATATTTTAATGGATTTTGAAAACTTCATTCAGGAGAAATTAATGGTTTCGTAGGTTTTCAAATGTTTCAAGACATTTCAAAGTTTTTCTACATTTTTTAGTTCTTGTTTAATTCATCCTGAAGCTTTTTAAACTCAGCTACAATTTTTAGGCATTTCGTCGAATTTTTTTTAATCCCTTAATTTTTTTAACTCATTTCAAACTTACTGAATTCAACTAATTTTTTCATATTTTTTCATTGTTTTTAATTCACTTGAATTTTTTTCATATGTTTTTAATGTTTCCAACTCACAAGAATTTTTATGAATATTATTGAATCCTTCTCATTTCCCTTAAATTCTTCGAAATTTACACCAATTTTACTGAAATCAATTGAATTTTTTGGAATATTTGGATTTTCTTTAATTCATTTAAATTCCTGTGAATATAAATTTGATTGTTTTCAAGTCATGAATTTATCGTGAATTCGTTAAAATTCAACTCAAATTCTTATAAATATCTTCGAGTTTCATTGAATTCTTTTCAATGCAAAAGAACTTTTAATTGAGAATTATATAATAAATTGTATTATATGATAATTTTATATAATAATAATATTATTACAATTATAATAAATTAATTAATAATTGAAAAATAATTATTTTAGCACATTAGTCACTTTTTTCAAGTGAATTAGGCTGTCGCAGCCCTGAGAATAATACATTAAAAAAATAAAAACTCAAGATTATTTTATTCCATTCATAAAAGATTCTATATTAAAAATTTTCAAATAATAATGCTAAGGAAAAATAAAAAATCAGTCAGGGAGAAGTCCGGGAAAAGTAGGGACATTTGAAAATGAAGTTTTGCAGCCACCCTCTAAATTGTGTCTGTTAATCGAGCTCGAAACAACAACAATCATTGAAATCTTTGTGAAACCTTTTATTATTTTCGAATCTCTTGAAATCTCTCGAAATCTATTAAAATTTTTTTATATCTTCAGAAATTTTTGAAATCTTCAAATTTCATGTATACTCAATAGTCAAGTGTTCAACCCCTCATTCGGGAGTTACATATTCGACCATGTCTTTCAATTTTTTTTCTTTTTTTTTTTAGGTTTTCGTAGCCCCAGGCAGAAGCCCTTGTCGATTCGGTCGAGTGTCCGTGCGTCCGTCGTACTTTTTTCCCGGGAGGGTATGTGAAAAAGGGAATGGAAGTGTGGAGAGGGGCGAAGGAGGGGAAGTATGGTTGGGGAGGGGAAATGGACAAGGTGGGACGTGAGTGCGGGAAGGGTAGTGGGGGAGGGATTGGGGAAGCAGGAGAAGTAAGTGAGTGGCGATGAGTGTAGGGAAGAGGAGAGAAGGAATAGGTCATGGTTGAATGGGAGTAGGGAAGAGAAGTGGAAGTATTGGAGGTGCGGGAAGGGGAATGAGGAATGGCTAGGGATAGTATGGTATAACGTTGGGGTAAGAGAAGCATGGCAGGGGAGAGGAAGTAGTGAAAGAAGATGAGGGGAGGGTAATGAGAAGAGGGGAGGTTATTGTATGAGGGAAGGGAAGTAGGGGAAATGAGTGGAAGAGAGAGTATAGGGAAAAGGAGTGAAGGTATTGGAAATGTGTGAAGAAGAATAAGGGACGAATTAAGGCATTATTGGGAAGGGGGTAGAATAATGGAGGCATTGTAGGGGAGAGGTGAAAGAAAGGCAGTAGATGAGGTGATGGAAGCGATAAGATGGGAGGGATAGTAGGGCAGGTACTGATAATATAGGATGGGATCGAATATGACAGTACAGGATAGAATAGAAGAGGAATAAAGAGAGAGTGGGAGTGATAGGGTGAGAGGGAAGAGGTGAAGAGGAGAGAATTGAAGAACTCATTAACGTCTTCATGTTAGATTGTGAATATCTGTGTGGACTGTGACGTATGGTGACTTTGTGAAGTTCTCCACCTGGAGTGACTGCTAGAGAGGTTGATCAGTGACCAGTGTCGTTCCATAAAATCGCGATGGTGTGGAACGAAAGTGCTGTTTTTATATGTAATCAGCGAGGGAATTCTAGATTAATCTAACATTTATCCCTTTTCCCACACATCCCTTACTTATTTTCACCATACGGATTACGTCATCCCCGGTGAAATAACGAGGCTAGAACCGGAAGAGTTGCGCTTACCCCGACAGGGATTTGGCTGAGTGGTATAATAATGAGAATAATAATAATAAATAGGTTACGAAACCCTTTTTTGTACTCATTTTGTTAAAGATTTTTTGTAGTGGAACTGCTCATATCTCTAAAATGTCTTGACTTGCTCGTGTCTCATCGCAAAGTCCGATTTACTTCGTGAGCGAGGCAAAGCCACAAAATTCGCTTACAGGAAATGTCGGGTGCTGAGGATCACGCCAGCGCCGGCAATGTATTGCCGACCAACCGACCTCGACAAAGTTTCTGATCCTTTGCCATGTTTGCCTGGGTAAATATGTAGACGCCTAGAAATTCTGTCGCTACTACCAACGTTCGTATTTGAACATTAATATTAAGCCGTAGAAACACGTAAAGTCAGCTCTAACGTATGCACGTCTACACTTGACGAGTACAAAAATTCGGAGGAGCACAAATAATCCTTGAAATTAGCAAGATACAACTTGTTTCCAGGAGTTTTGATTTAGATTTTATATAGGGACAAAATTGATTTCTTAGAAATTCTTTTTTATTCGTACTGTAGATTTATTAGAGTGATTAATTGCTATTTTGAAGAATTTGTGTATCCTTTCATAAGTCAAAATTGTTTCTTTGGTTTTATTTGATAAACGTCTAAAAACACAAAAATACAAAAATTATATTTTAACAGATTAATCAGTCCATTATGCTCTCAATCGGGCAAAATCAGTTGATTTTTTACGAAAATAGGGTAATGATGGGGAGAAAATTCTTTTAAATAAGTCAATGGATATGCAACATATTGAATTCAATAATAGGGCTTAAGATTTCAAGTCAGGATATGTTGAGTTTTCAACAAAATATCCAAACTTTCTATGAAAAAAGATTAATTTTCAACGAAAGAGTTGAGTTTCCAAGCTAAGTAGTCGAATGTCTCAGAAAACATTTTACTTTTAGATCCGAAAAGATGAATTCTCAACCAACAAAGATGATCTTCTAACCAAATTGTTGAATTTAAAGCAAACGAGCCAAATTTTTAACTAAACAGTTGAATTTTGGAACGAAGGACTTTCCTACCAAGAAAGATGATTATTCAATCCAGAAAGATGAACTATAGACATAGCAGTTGAATTTTTGGACAAAAACATGTCTTTTTACCAAAATAGTGGAGTTATCAACAAAATAGTTAAAACTTCAACAAAACGGTTGAATTTTTAAACACATAGTTCAATTTTCGATCTACAAAGATGAATTTTTATCCCGTTAGATGAATTTTCAACAAAACAAAATAATTACAGTTATCCTGACTTGGAACAGGGAATTTTAGTGAAGAATTAAAATTTTGAGTTAGGAACGGGAAACTTCAGTAAAGAACTATGATTTTGACTATTGGGATAAGACGTTTCTGTAAGGAACTATAATTTTGTCTTTGAAACAGGGAATTTCCGCGAAAAAACATATTTTTGAGTTTGGAACAGGGAATTAAAAAAAAATTGTCATTCTGAGATAAAACTGTAAATTTTAGTAAAGAATCACAATTTTAATTTCAGGTTCACTTTAGAATAGGATATTTTTTTAAATTAGCATTTTCACTTCAGGCAGGAAGTACCTACAAAGGATTATAATTTGACTTTCAAAAGGGAATTTCAGACAAGATTTTTCATTCTAATTTAAAAGAAGGGAATTTTGGAAATTAATTCAATTTTGACTGTGTGTAGGGAATTTTCTAAAAGATATATATTTCTGAGATTGCACGAGAAATGAATAAATAAAATATATGAAAAAATAATTACCGTGAAGAATTATAAATTTGACTTTTGAACGTGAAGTTTCGTAAAAAATTATAATTTGTCTTGAAACAGGTAATCTTCAACGTGGAGCAAGGAATTGTAGATATTCCCTGTTTCAAGTCAGAATTCATTAGATGTTGAAAATTGCTTCTACCAAATCAGAACTGTTAAGAATTTTCAAAAATACTTCTTTTTACATATAAAAATTTGCCCCCTATTTGAAAATTCTCTCTTTCAACTTTGAAAAGGGGTAGCTACTATATTTCTGAATTATAACAGCCAATTTGCAAATAAATATAATTCTGACTTAGAATGGAAATGTTTTGAGATTGAAAGAGACTTCGAAAAAATAATTTCATATTTGATTTAGAAGAAGGAAAATTTTAAAAATCCGTTCCCAAATTCAGAATTACAATTCTTCTGCAAGATTCCATGTTCCAAATCAGAATTCATCCAAAAAAAACTTAATTTTTCTAAAATCTCTTGAAATCTTTAAAAGTTGTTTGAGAACTTCCAAATCTAGAAAGAAAATAATTTGTATTTATTTATTTTTTGCTGATGAACAAGGTAAAATACTAATAGAATAATTTTAATCCTGAAAGAGACATTTTAAAGGATCTTGTGTTCAATTCAAATAAGATGACAGGCGAAAGACATGGATGAATATGAAACGGGAAAATAGGAAAAGATGAAATGAGATGTCGAGTTGTCTGAAGATATAGATCTTTTGATCAAGCGCCCCTGACAAATATTTTTCTTTTGTTTATTGACATTACTCTCCAATAAATATTCAAATACTTAATTAATATAAATCTATGGATAAATGAAGCGAAGACTTATTGCAGCGTATATTTTTTTTAGACTAATTCTTGAGACTTGAACACAATTTCTTCCTGGTATAATTTCACACAATATCTTTTCAAAGTGAACCATTTTCGAAAAATGTCAAATTAGAGCCTTTAAAGTAATAATAAAATAATGTCAAATTTAAAGCATTAAATATGCATTTGGGTTAAATTTATAGTCAGGGAAACCTCCCTACAGTGGATAATGCAACGTATAGTGGATAATCATTGATTAGGAGCACAAATACAATAAAAATAGATTATTTTTATTTCAATTTATAAACACATATAGTGTCTCAACTATTAATTGAATTAATTATTTCACATATATCTGTATTTTTAATTGCTGATAATTGATAATAATGAAAATAATTGATGATGTAGGTTACCTTTTCAGTATTTTCAATTAATGAATCATTATTTTGAATACTTATTCTGGCAATATAAGCAATTTACATTTTGAAACGTTCACAATTGCACAATTTAAAACATCATATAATTTTTTCCAATATTATGACTTCTAACTTGGACATTTTTGTAACTCGACAGAGAATGTCTTTTCTTATTAGCCTGTGTCCTTGATGAGGCTAACGTTACGTTACTAAAACGTCGCAATCAAATAATTTTATTGAATAAAAGTCTGGACGTGTCGCTTGATAATTATAAAAAAATTATTATTCACGTAGCCCTAAAAAATTGTTAATCATTCCCGGACGTAAACAATCTCTGTTTTCAATATCGCTTTATCATTGATAATAATATTTGTAAAATATTCGGTTTTCTAGTTTCAAATGATTTTCTAGAAGTTACTCATGCATATTCATTCATTTAACTAGTCTAACAAAAATAATGTTTTGAAATTATTTTCCTTAAAAGTATCAACATAGATTCAATGCTTTAATTGTCAATCTAGATTGAATTCAAGAACAAAAGTGTTTTCCTATTCAGGATAGTTACGAATACAAAAGCATCTCCTATATATTTACCATCTGTTTGGTGTCTAAGAAAGGGACGGAAAATTCGCAGGAAATAGAAGGGAAATGCTTTTGCTGAACTTTATGCATGGAAAGCAAATACCTTTTCCGAGAAGCTCTTTCTCAGCTGTCGACGAGTGTGAAAATACATAGACTACGAAGAATACTAAAAGAAGTTTAAAAGTATTACAGGTTAAGAAAGATTTAGAAAAGTATGTCCTGTGAAAGAACGTAGTGGATGAATGGAAAGCGACTTTTAGGATTCACAGTGCTGAAAGTACCGTTACCTCCTTCAAAACTTTTTAGCTGAAGAGAGAGGCGCAAAAAGAGTCATGTCAGTTCATGCATCAAGAAAAAAAGCAGAAAGTCAGAAAAGAAGATTAATTTAAAGGCGAAAATCTAGAATTAAAATTATAATAATAATTTAACTCCTGACCTTGCCATATTGAATATTCATATTTCCCAAGCAATGTACACTGTGAATCATAGAATAAAAAAGATTTGCCCTGAAGCTTCAACATAACAGTTTAGTATCCCAGATACTTTAAAAGAAGTTGTTTGTACTTTAGAATCTTGAAGTGCAATCAAATTAATATTGGAATACAAAATTTCAAGAATACAAGAGTGATCGATTTTAAATAGCTATTGCATATTCAAAAATGAATTTTAAATTCAAGCATTCCAAATTTTACGAATTTAATGCATTCAAATGTATGTTTTGTGTCTAAGAGATTTTTAAGTAAAAAGCTCTTTCAAAAATTTCAAATTAATATGACTGAAACCTCGTACTTATGACTGAAATTTAGTTTTTATTAAAATGATAGTACACTAAAAAATGAATTTTTGTTGAATTGAGATTTAAATTTACAATTCAAAAGTTCTTGAATTTTCTATTGTTTTTAATAGTATTGAATTGCCAAACTTTCTTAGTTTTCATTGATATTTAAATTTAGATATATAATTAGGATTTTTCAACAATTAGCTCAAATTTGACAAGTAGGCGTGTATGAATTCAATAAATTGTTATATCTGAAGAGGATTTTGCATATAGTGCAAATCATTTTTGTTTCCTTCAATAATACAAAAATTATGATAAATGCATCGGCCGGGACACATTTTTTGACACCTATACGCTGTTTCTTCTACTGAAAATCATCTTTGGAGTAACTTTTGCGTGTTAACAATCTAATCAATCGCATTTTCGGTCACTGTTATGTGCTTTCCACACTTAACATTTCAGTGTCTCGTTACAAGCGAAAAAGTGAACGGGGAATCACTGATTTTGAGGGTTTGGTTGAAGCCATCAAACATGAGCTTTTTCATAGCTCATTCTTATGTAAAATCCCAATTAAACATATAAATATTTACTAAAAGGTACACTGTGGCCTTTTAAAATTATTTTTTACACTTATTTTTCACTCTTTATGATGTGTCCCAACCTACACTAAAAACTGCATAAAAAGTAAGCTATTTGATAGACCTTCGAAACGGTGTAATGAAAGTCTAAGAATATTAACATGGAAAAGAGTTATGGGCCAAAAGCAATACCCGTCCCAACCTTTACTACATTCTCCTACTTTATATTCACATTAAATACACACCTACCGTTCAGTGAAAGCAATGGCCTGATTCTATCTACGAAAATCAGTCAAATCCTAATTTTCAGTTAAAAATTACTTAACTTCCATTCAAGCAATAATTTAGAGTGGAAAAACTTACTGAAAAACTAGTAAAAAATACTTTCTGTAAAATAACATAACCTATGTTTTTTTACTAATTCAATTAATCAATTCAGCGGAAGAACTGCAAAGTAAGAGAGTAGCCTTCTAAGTTTTTATAATATTTCTACATTAATTATGCCCTATAATTCTGAATCAGTTCAAAAGTATTGAAATAACTGAAGTTATTTGAAACCTTAACCCTCAAACGGCACACTTCAACCCAGCATACGTAAACGGCACACTAGTGGGAATTGGGATTTTGTGATTTCAGCTGAACATTTTAATATGAAAATAATTTCCAAAATCTGCGTATAAATATATGATTTTGGGGTAAAATTTCTCGCCCAATCCGTTGGGGCAACTTAAATTTATCGAAAATTATATCACCTCATCACAAAATTGTTATTAAAAAAAGGCTTTCTTGAAAAATAGACATTTTCAACAAAAAAACATAATTTTTTCAAAATTAAAGGTATTGAAACGTAACTAACGCGATTCTTTATTTAAACAGATGTTCTTTCATGAAAAAAATATGCCAATCCGATAAAATTAGATTAAGTATTTTTCCAGATGTGTCAGATTTTCGGTATTTTCGTATGAAGTATATCACGAGTGCAGGACAGCACACATTGTTATTTTTGTAGTATACAAGCATATTATTGCATAAATAGTGTTTTTTGTGTCAAAGTTTGAAAGAATTCATTTTATTATAACTTTGGAAAGCTCTCCATGTGACTGATTGGTAAAAAGATTGATCAGTGAAGTGTGTCAGGGCGGTGATGTGTGATGTGGGGGTTTGTTAGGAAAGAGTAAAAGTACATAGAATATTTAGAGAAGAGAACAAAGTTTTACTACCTATTTTTAGAAAAAATTAACATTATTATATTGTGAAACTATTACTCTTATGACAATCATCATTGAACATTATTCATTAAGACCAATGCAGTCAACGCAGACAGAAGCTCTGTGATCGACGCACATCGACTTCAGACTCTTCTGCTAGTGCCTGCACAACAGTCCTAGAACTTCCCAAACTGTAACGACGTCCTTACTCCGCCATTCTTAATATAAAGAAAAAAATTGTTCAAAAAATATCATCATATCAATTTAAAGTCTAACAATAGCGAGTAATTGTAAACTTTGTGCTTTTCGTGCAATATTTTCACTGGTTCATGAAATGTTATTTATTATTGCTTATTATCTTTCTTTTTGTTTATAAACATATTTATGAACAAATTAACTTACCTTTTTATGAAAGATCTTGTTTCAGGCACAGAAACAACGTTTTACAATTTTTCATAAAACACGACTTGGCACCTTCTAACGGCACACTAGTGCGAATTTGCACCACTTGAAACTTTTACAGTGTCTCACTCGGCTGCTCGCAGGCGGATGACTATCTGTTTACGCGTCATGTATTTGTGGGTGTATGGACATATTTAATGTAGCGGTGAGAGACCTTGAAAATAGTTTTAGAAAAAATATCAGCGCTTTGAAATTTTTGCTGGTGCGAATTCGCACTAGTGTGCCGTTTGAGGGTTAAACCTACTTTAGTGAGTTGCTCTACTTATAATTAGTAGTTTTTACTGATGATTAGTAGTTTCAACTAAACTTTAGTGAAAATTTTACTAATTCAATTATTAGTAAAAAATTAAATACTACTAGCCAAATCAAATATCAAAATTTTGTTTTCTAGAGGAAATTAGGCGACACGCACTTCTCCAATTTGAGACAGCAAATTTTCTGCAAAGTTATAAGTATCTGTGCTTTGAAGCTTATTTCTCACAAAAATACAAATTAGTTCTTAAAATGTTCATAACTTTCGAGCTAATTGAGATATTAAACTCTTCTCTGCAGGCAAATAAGGTACGCCATCTTCTCTTAAAATCTGTCTGAAAAAATTCTACAAAATATCTTGGCCCACATAAAACTTAGGGAATTACTTTTTTATGTAAGCGTGAATGAAAAGAAAATATGGGTTAAAAGAAAAAGTTACGTTTTCTACTAAATTCGGCTTTTCATGTTTTAAAAGATCCAGCCAGAAAGTAAAGCCAACTTTATTAGAAACCCCACCTTTTTTATAGTATCTAATTTTTTTCATTCATGCTTGCATAAAAAAGACTTTCTGTAAATTTTGTACGCGCTAAAACTAATTTTTTGGCCGAGATATATTGTTGAAAAAATGTTATTATTTCAATTCTTCTCGCAAACAATGCAAGATAGGATGAAAGAATAAGAGGTCTTTTTTTATCAATTTTTAAATGAGTAAACTTTTTTTTTTCAAACAAAAAATTCTCGTGGCCACAATTATGATTTGACCCGCATCAAACTCACAAGATGTTTTCACACTAGAAGTGCAAATTTAACAAGCAAAATAAAGAAATCATCAGATTTTTTATACTACGACTTAAAATCCTAAAAATAGTAGAATAAAATAATAAAATTCAACTTTTGTCATCGAAAAAGAAATCCAAATCTGCTCTCCTAATCTGAATTAGTAAAAAACTACTATGATTGTTTGTAGTTTCATACTAGTTCACAGTTAAATTATACTAATTCAAATCGTAGTAAAAAATAAGGCACCACTAATTCTGTTATCAGAATTAGTAGAATTTAAAAAAGATTCCAGCTTGTATCTTCAAAGAAAAATAAAGACCTGTTTTCTTTATCTGGATTAGTAGAAAACTAATTGAAATAGTACGAAGTCGTTTACCAATTGCTTTCTTAGTATTCTAATTACCAGCTCACCACTCATTCAGATTTAGAGATTAGATTTTGATTTTTTCCAAGATAAAGGTTGCATTTTCGTTTAAATCTACTAATTCTACTAATTCCATTAGTGGTACTTCGCTTTCTATTACTGCTTGAATTATTATAATTTAACTATGAATTAGTAAAAAAGTACTAATTATTAGTAGAGATGCTCACTAAAGTGATTGGTAGACAATTTCACTCTATTTCAATTAATATTTTTCCACCAATTCGGATTTAGATAATGTACTTTAATTTATATGTCAATAATAGAAATGGATATTTTCCCAAAATATCAATGTAATCAAACTTTCCGAGAGCTGTGTATTAGCGTGGCCCAACAAAATTGAATTGTTTGTTGTTCTTGTCTCACCTCCCTTTTCCTTTTTTTTTTATTCATCAAAAAAATGTTTCATCCATGGTCCCAGGTCTTTAAACTTCAATAAGCGTTGATGGTTTTTTAATGATGCATGAGTTTTTTTTTTAATTACGCATAAGCAATAATTAAGCAGCGTTGGGCGCGGTTAGTACTTGGATGGGTGACCGTTCGGGGAACACTGCGTTGTGTTGGCCCGTCGTGGGTGTGGTGGACCCACACTGGTAGTATTTATCCACCTAGAAACACTACCCGAATCGGGTAGTGAGGCAATGAACTTTCGAGTTCGAAATGCTATTCAATTTTTTTTTTTTTTAAGCAATAATTATCACAATAACCCACATTTTATTCAGAATACTACCCTTAAAAGTAATGTGAATAACTGTTTCACATGGATGTCGGAAAATGAGCCTGGGACATAGAAAATGATATTGCCTAATCCCTATAATACAAACTAAAACAAACTAGAGTACTACACTCAGACGACAACAAATATTTGTTTGAAACTTCCTGAAGGGGTGGTTTTCTAATTTTCAAAGGTGTCTCTATTAAATTAAGCGTTTTTCAAGTTATGATGTAGATTCATTTAAAAATCAAAGTGTCTCGATAGTTCCGTTGAAGAGAAAAAAGAAAAAAAAAAAGAAAATTCCGTAGTTTGCCTGGGGTGATATAACTTTTTAACAAGTGCCAGCCTTATTATCTGACATCCTAGAATAACAGTTACGCAGTTTTAGCATAGAGACGGTATTTTACGATTTTTTTATTACAGGTGGTTTGATGGCCCTAGCCAGAACTCAAATAGCCTCTAAATTACTAGAAAAAGCTATGAAATACTTAAACAATAGTTTTGAAGTCATCCCTGAAATTTTCCTATGAGGAGTTATGTGAAGAACTGTGAAAAATCAGCAATAAAAGGAGCACACATTTTAACTTTTACTATGTCATTTTTATTCATTTAATGCTGAAAATATAAAAGGTATATGAAAAAAACACATATTAAAAAAGTTCCACCTCTATACATGTTGTTTTTTTATTTTATGGATATTATTCTAAATAAAATTAGGGGTAAAATTATTTTCGACAATGTGTATCATCCCTTTATTGGAATATTTATTGCCTTTATGTTAGATATTTGTAATTTTAACAACAACAAAAGTAATCAACGCTTTTTAGCGTTTGAAGACTTTGGCCCGCGGGTTAAACATTTTTAAGTAAAAAATTGCACAATTATTTTTCTAGCAAATAAAAGAAAATAGGGGGTATCAGACTGAAAAACATTGCATATTGCAAATTATAAATTTATTATAATACGCTCAGAATTTTAGATAAAGCTACACAAATATAACGATTTTGCACAAATAAACTTCACACAACAAAAATCTGTAGATTACCTTGATATCTTTAAAATCGCTTTACAAATTTAATTGAAATTAATTTAAACCTGTTGTTCAAATCTTCTGATATCCCTTCAAATATATAAAGTCCTCTCAATTGTGAAATTCTTTTAAATTCCTTGAAATCTTTGAAAATCCTACCAAATCCGTTGGCGCCCTTTGAAATTCTTCGCTTTCAAATTAAGTTAAAATCTTTGAAATCATTTGAATTTTATCAAATTCTTTGATATCCCTCAAAATGGTTGAAATCTTTATAAATCCCTTGAAAAAAATGTTTGCATTAAAGTTCTCTAAAAAACGGTTGAAATCCTTAAAAATTTTTCGAATTCCTTGAAGTCCTTGGAGATTAAATAAATTCCTTGAAATCTTATAAAGTCCCTGGATATACTTTAAATTCCCTCGAAATCTTTAGAATTTCTATGAAATACTTTGAAATCTCTTGAAATCTTTGGAAAACGTAGAAGTCCATTTTCAAAAGTTGTTATAAATCATTTGAAATACTTTGATTATGAAATAAACTTATTTATTAAAGTTAACTAGAAACCTTATAAAACCGTAGAAATCTTTGAACTTCCTTAGAATCATTCGAGATTTATCAAATTTATGATTTATGATTTATCAAAAAAATATCATTTCATTTATTTTCCAAATATGAAATATTGAAATATTGAAATATTTAGAGACCCTACAAATATCTTCAAAATCACTTCAGAATGTATGAAATCCTTCAGAATTTCTCAAAACCGCACCCGGAAATGTTTGGAAATCTTCAAAATCCTCTACAATCTCTTGAAACGTTTTAAAATTCCTTGAAATCCGTGGAAATCCTCAAGAATCTCTTAACATCGCCCAAAATGTATGAAAATCTCAAAATCCCGTAAAATTGTGCTGAAGTTACTTAAAATCCGTGTGAATTCTCTGAAAAACTTTGAAATTTTGTGAAATTCTACGTTGAATATATAAATAAATCATTTATTAGTACTTTCTCTAGTTTTTCCACCAATTATTTCAATATTTTAACATTCTTTATTTCTATACTGATTTTCCTATGATAATTTTCTATACTGATTTTATATAAAATGATGTTTCTAGAATCGCGTAAAATATAAGAAATTCATTTTAAGAAGATACTTATATACGGATACTGAAGTTTCGTGTAATTTTTTTCGTAAAGACAAGGAGATTTTAAAAAATTGCATTGGATTGCACAGGATTGCATAAGATTTCAGGAAGAGGGTACGCCAGATTGCAGAAATCATTATCCTCTCGGGAGGGAGGGGCAATTAAGATATTTTATTACTCAGAAAAATCGGGTTATCTATTAGAACCAATGTTTGGTTCTTAAAGAGCTGCAACAAAAAGAAACAATTATTACTGAAAAGAACATAAAACGATGAATTTGTTTCGAAGGAGCAGCCAGTTGGACCTCCAAAGGAACCCAATTTTAGTAGATACTTTTTCCAAAGGACCTATTTTTTCTGTGCCCACTTCGAAATTTCATCTAGTCATCCCACAACTTTTACGTTGAAGCACACATGTAATAGAACTCTGACGGACATACTTTAATTAAGAAAATTAAAGTATAAAATATTTTCGCAATTATAAAAGATATAATGACTTGATGAACATCATTCACAGGCGATGTAGCAAACTTGTAAACATAAGGGCGTATTCATATTCAAGAAAATTTTCCTCTCAAGTCATCGATTGATAACTATAACTAGATGTCTATAAATCCTTAACCTACCAACCCCACTTCGCATGCGTTTGGTTTATGAATCCGCCTTCATGTTTTTCTATTGATGTGGTCTCCAAAGGAACCCTTTTGGATCTCCACAGTATTCTATTGCATTTCAAGGTCCGAAGATACCAACTTTTATTTAAGCTGCAACAGTAAACCCCCCAGTTTTTTCTGTGTTTCTTTGAGCCACTCTACTGTGTATTTTCTAAACGATACCACTAATCTTATACTTCTCTCGTTACATCAGAGCAGAAGAAAATGTATTATTTGTTTGACTTTTTTGAAATGCAGGCAGAACCGGCGTTGATGTACGACAGCGTTCAGGTGTTTGCTGTTGGTCTGAGAACCCTCGAGCAGTCTCATGCTCTGAGGCCTGCAAATCTCTCCTGCGAGCTCGAGCATCCGTGGGACGGAGGACTCTCCCTCATCAACTACATCAACTCGGTGAGCTTCTTCCGTTTAACGCCATTACATTTTCATTACGAGCAACAATAACATGAGTTTCCTCTTACAAGCTTGTGTTTTTATGAAGAAAAGTAATAGTTCTACAATCTTTGCCAGCACCTACATGATTTCCACTCACCCAAAATACGAAGTACAATCAGCTCAGTTTCCTCAAGAAAGTCATGGAAAACTTTCATTTTTCACTTCATCTGACAAGGGGAACCTACACCATTGGGAATCTTGTTTGGATTCATACTCCTCACAGTAATAGGTCTCTGAGCAAAAATGCTTTGACTTGGTTTCGACTGGAGTTCGTTTTGGGTTCTTCTTGAGTTCGACTTGAAGACGGTGATGTTTGGCTGCATCTCAAAAATCAGGCGAGGCATCAGATAATGTCTCACTTTTATGGTCTCAGCATAGTGGATTTGAGTCGGCGTAAACTTTTCTCAAGGCAAACCTTTGTGGACTCAGAAATGAGACAGTTAACAGATGCAAAGGATTAAAATTAATAAATTGAAAACTTGCCATTTTTAAATTAATTATTTTTTATTTTATTTACAGTCAGAATGACCCTCTTGGTCAGGGCAGGTATATTGCCCTGGCCATCAGGCAACCCTTTTATTGTATCAAGACAGTTCACGATCAGACAAGATCATGGTCCCAAAACATGAAATAAAATCTGACTCCGTCTCAAAAATGAGACATCAAAACATATCTTCACTTCGTCTCCAATATGTCTTGATTGGGGGTAATTCAAGTCGGAACTAAATCAAAGAATTTTGACTCGGGTCATTACCAAAATTTAAGTTTAAGCTTTGTTGTTCGATAACAAATTTTGGCTTCAGAGTGAAATATCCGCAGTTATTCGTTATACTCAGATGATTTACAGCCATTTCTGACAAAAAAAACATCGAAATTAATTGAGAAATTACTTGTCAGGCGATTTTTGTCCAAAAAAAGTCACTGTGGTACACTGGGATGGAGGCCACCATCGCGGGTGTGCGGTACCACTAAAATGGCGATAACTCGTGATCCCGAAGAGTCGCCGTCAATTTTTTAATGAAAGGTGAAAGTAAAAGGAATTGCATGTTTTTACAAGAAAAAAAATAAACAGGATATGATATTGATCAGAGATAAATTCATAATTTGTGCGGACTTTTTTCTACATTATTATTGAACGCATACTTTTGTCAACAATATCTCCCAGTTTCACTGAAAAAATAACATTTGTAAAATTTCTAATTTTGACGTTCTATTTACTTCAATAATTGAGTCCACAAAATAAAATTATAAAATCAGACTGATTGATGATTTTAAGAATTTAATTCCGAGAATTGAAAAAAACATTGAAATCGGTTTAAAATTATCGCCTGCAGTGGATTGTAAACAATTCCCGATCCACCTGCTCTAACCAGGAGTTGAAAGACTAATTATTTTTCAGTATTTCATTTTCATTCTTTCATTGAACTCCTGGTTCTCCCACCAATGGGGGCAAAAACCGGTGTTTATCAGGTTCACTTAAAAATCCTTTACGGCCAAGTTTCTCCTAAATCATGATACGTACGCGTCTAAAACTTGGCACAGAGATTCATTATAGCTTGAAGAAGATTTAATTGTAAAACTTTTTATACTTCCTATTACGCTTTTCAATATTTGTGCAAAATGAAAATTCTAAAAATGGGGTGTGAATGGGAAGGTTTGTTTAGTGACCATATTTCCCTCTCCATTTTTAAGAATCAGTGCACATCTGCGGGCCTTATTTTTTCTTATAATGATAAATTCGTTCGGGTCCATCAGTGTCTTATTTCCCGGCACCATTCGACCAATCACATCCACTCATTGGCTTACATTGGTTATAGAACATAACACAACACAAGAACCTAGCCGCTTTAACCTGCATTGTTTGAATATAAAGTACCTACTGTCGAGTAATATTTGTTGGTACTGAATGATTGAGTTCAATTAAATACGTGTTTCTGTATAATAATATTGGAATTTATATGACTTCTAAATAATTATTCACGATGACTCGCAGATAATATAGTTTTGAAAGGCAAAATAATTTTTTTCAAGGTTATGCGATAAGACACTTTCATGATATTTACTTTATTCATATGTTGGTGTTTGTTCATATGTAAATACAGAACATTGGTCGAAAATCTAACAAAACTAGAAATTCAATGAAATTTCGTAATAAAAGTGATTTGTCCCAAACGAATGTCGATAGTAGTGCACAGCAGATGAATCACAATAGCAAAATTGGAGATCAGAATCGAGACTCATCTCCACAAGATCAATCTGCACATCTACTCCATGCAAAGATTAGTAAATCTCATCTGCAAGATGAATATGTTCTTCAGGATGAGATTGCGAAAAATATATGTTCAAAGAAAAAACAGTTTGAATCAAATTTGAAAAAAATATATTTGGAACTAGCTGTGATTTCGATCTCAAGTTTTGTCACTTTGTTTGTGTTTATAATTATATAGTGCTCATTTCACGAGCACTTTGCTTTCCGTTAGCAAATATATTTGCTTCTTTATAGAGGAAGCATTAGCGATTTTTTTTAATAATAGACAAACCAAAGTCTTCATTTTCATCCGTTTGCAAATAGAAATTTAGAAAGAGTACACAATTATAAAATAATACAAAAAAAAGGTGAACACAAAAACAAATTAGACAAATCAAATTTTGTATTCGAAATTATAGTTTTTCGAGCTGGAAGAGGGAAGGGAAAAATTCTGTCGCTCCCTATCCCTTTTCCAGCTTTATGATGTCCTTACAAACATTGTCAGAATTATTCTATTTGGAAATTTATGATCAACAAATCTTTTCTATTCATGCGTCAACTTTGAATTATGTCATTGAAAGAAGTTCTTCTGTTTGTACAGATGTTTCAAATATTATAAAGGACCATAACTTCCTTACTCTTCGATGTAGTGTATCAATATCATAGATCAATCGATTCGTCTCGAACCAAGGAATTTTTTTTATTCATTCATCAACTTTGAATCATTTTTCAACTTTGAATCATTTTAAAGAAAAAAGTTTTACTAAAAAAACCGTATATTTTAATATTATGTATGTTATTATATGTTAATGAAAAAAGTTATACTATAGGAAACCGATTTTTAAAATATTTTTCAGTGCTAAACAAAATGTAGAAAATATTTTAGAAATCCTCCAGCCAGTTTGAAGATATTAGTAATAAAAATAAGCCCTTCAAATTTCATCAGATCATCTACAACAATTTTCAAGTTATCGTGTTCAAAAAAAAGTGTGACATCCACACACACATACACACACGTCGGCACAATTGCTTAGAACACAAATTTTGGAAAATGTCACCATCGCAAAGCTTCCTCTATGAGAAAAGAAAAAATTCAACAATGCAAAAAAAAACTGAATAATGCAGAAAATAACTAAATAATTTATAAAAAACCACAAAAAAATTTAAAAATTCAAGAACTCCCGGTCTCATTTTTTTACAATCACATAAATAAAAATATATTTTCAAGAATACTCTCAATAAAGAAGCTACAATTATAAAAAAAAATGTAAATAATAAAGCTGTAAACTCCCAGATTTTGATGATACCATTAAAGAACCGATCTTAATGTAAACCAAACATTTTGAATAATGAACTATGCAAAAATAAATAAACAAATTACCAAGCAAAAATCTTCCAAATTGAAAAAATGTAACCACACTGGGGATGTTTTCTCCTTCTGTCCCTTTTCTAGCTTCTTTTTAAATGTCCCTGGTCACGGTGGTCGGGAAGCAAAAAAAAGTCTGCTTGAAACACCTAAGAAAAGTGAATGTGGTACGCTCTTTCGGGTACCTAGGAGTGCTCAAAAATCAGTGTGACAAAATCTGAACAGATCCTTTTCGCGAGATAATCACTTTTGTGTTCAGTCAAAAGTACCAATAATCGGGTTTTTGAGAATATCCCTTCAGGGATCTATTTTATCACAAAAATTGTTCTTGTACGATTTGTAGAGAATTAAATTACCTTTCGAACGAGCCCTATAAGTTTAACAAATATTCATTGGTTGCCGAGATAGAGCGCACATCAGTAGGCCATAAATACCGACAAATGATTTTCGGGAATATCTCCTAAAGGATGTATCTTATCACTAAAGTACTTCACACATGATTTGTAGAAAATTTGATTAACCTTAAAATGAGCCCTATAACTTTTGAAAATATTGATTGGTTACTGAGATAGAGCGCACATTAGTGAAGTCAATTAGTGAAAAAAATCGTTTTTTTCGAGATACCTGCTCAGGAACGTATTCTACCCATAATATGATTATTGGTGTTGGTAGAAGACTCAATTGCCTTCAAAATGAGCCCTTGAATATTCGAAAATGTGCAATAGCTACCGAGATAGAGCGTCTGACGTCAACCCTTTTTGATCATTTTTCACGAAAATCGTTGAAAATTAGTTTTTTAGCAATTTCTCAAAAATAGAATTTTTTTAGATTTTGATTCGACTTTTTTTTAGCATCTTAAGACAAGAAAAATGGCTAAAAAACTAATTTTCAACGATTTTCGTGAAAAATGATCAAAAAGGGTTGACGTGAGACGCTCTATCTCGGTAGCTATTGCACATTTTCGAATGTTCAAGGGCTCATTTTGAAGACAATTGAGTCCTCTACCAACACCAATAATCATATTATGGGTAGAATACGCTCCTGAGCAGGTATCTCGAAAAAAACGATTTTTTTCACTAATTGACTTCACTAATATGCGCTCTATCTCAGTAACCAATCAATATTTTTAAAAGTTATAGGGCTCATTTTAAAGGTAATCGAATTTTCTACAAATCATGTGTGAAGTACTTTAGTGATAAGATACATCCTTTAGGAGATATTCTCGAAAATCAATTGTCGGTATTTATGGCCTACTGATGTGCGCTTTATCTCGGCAACCAATGAATATTTTTTAAAGTTATAGGGCTCGTTCGAAAGGTAATTTAATTTTCTACAAATCGTACAGGAACAACTTTTGTGATAAAATACATCCCTGAGGAGATATTCTCAAAAACCCGATTATTGGTACTTTTGACTGAACACAAAAGTGATTATCTCGCGAAAAGGATCTGTTCAGATTTTGTCACACTGATTTTTGAGCACTCCTAGGTACCCGAAAGAGCGTACCAAATTCACTTTTCTTAGGTGTTTCAAGTATACTTTTTTTTGCTTCCCGACCACCGTGTGGTGTGGTTACATTTTTTCAAATCGAAAAAGTTTTGCTTGGTAATTTGTGTATTTATTTTTACATAGGTAATTATTTGGAATGTGTGTTTTACATTAAAAGCGCTTCTTATTCGTTTAGTATATTACAAGTTCGATAATGAACTCTCACTCGGAGAAGTATAAATCCAAAAAAATTCGGAAGGGTGTAGGATCCCCTTGTAAAATTAATTTAGAAACTTTGTTGTCATAATTTTTAGGATTCCAATTTTTTTCCAAGCTGAGGAGACCGTTTTTAACAATCAAGAAGTAGAGTTTCGCAAACTTTCTCCTGCGCCACTTTTCTTTCGCTAGTTTAGCACCAATTACAACGAAAATTAAAATTACGAGTTTAGTACTGGAAAATTGAAACCATCAACTTGCATTACAGTTCTCCATTATTTCCAAATGGTTTTAATTTACGTAAGAGCCAACTACTCATGGTGCTCTGCAATTTTAATAAAACACGTAACACTTTGTTAAAATTCTGCCATTCTCAATTTACGAACGTTATATTTATTTCTATACGCCTATAATGGTTGAAAGAAATCTCGTTAAACGTTGCTAGTATTAAAATGAATATGAAATCCCTTCCTCGGGAGCCATTTATGGAACGAATTTCTCATCATCGTACTAACACAATTGGACAGGAAATCAGGTACGAATTGCAACGGAAGCCAGAGTGTCGAATAGATAGATTAAAATGGATCATTCATTTCGCACTCGAAGCGAAAATGTACGTACGTGTGCTCTGGAATCGATCCCTCGATAGTCTATAGTCGCTGGCGCGGCAGATCGTGACACTTTATAAGCGACCAGTAACAGAAGCAGCTTTCCCGTGAAAATTACCGAAACTTCATTCTCAGCAGCGAAAGCGAAATGCGAGTCGGTCGCATAACGTAAATTACCTAAGGAAAGATCTGGCTGGACGCCAAAACGAACGATATCCAGACTTGGGAACCCCCTCCATTCCATGCTGAAGGAAAATATTTAGTGCGCGAAAAAAAGTCAAGTCCAGCCCGCTCCTACCGAACTACACCCGGGAGGAAAGAGTTTACGAGTCGCTGCCCGAAAATATTGTACAGAACTGATGAATGGTCAGTGGATCCAGATTACAGTACTTTTGTTTTATATTCTATTGCAAAAGGCGTCTACTTTTTTACATCGAATCAATTTCCTTTTGAAAAGAAAGAGGGATTCAATCTAAAAACTAGCTGCGATTTTCAAATACAAAGACAAATCAGACAAATCAAATTTTATATTCGGAATTATAATTTTTCGAGCTTTAAAAGGGAAGGGAAAAGTTCTGTCGCACCCTATCCCTTTTCTAGCTTTAAGATTTCTTTACAAAAATTGTCAGAATTACTCTATTATAAATGAGCATAACTTTCTTACTCTTCAATAAAGTGTATTAATATTATAGGTCAACCGATTTGCATCGAATCAAGGAATCTTTTCCGTTCTTGCGTCAATTTTCAATTATGTTAGTGAAAAAAGTTTTACTATAAGAAAATCGTGTTTTCAAATATTATGCATTACCATAGCTTCTTTAGTCTTCAATAAAATATATCAATTTTATAGGTCAATCGATTCTTCTTGAATCAACACAACTTTTCTATTCTCGCATCAACTTCAAATTAAGAGAATGAGAAAATTTTTACTATAAAAATAGATTTTAGAAATATATAAATCACCATAACTTCCCTAATCTTTGATAAAATATATTAATAATATAGGTCAATTGATTCGTCTCGAACCAATGAATCTTTTACATCCTTGAATCAACTTTGAATTATGTTGATGAAGAAAGTTTTACTATAAAAAACCGATTTTTAAAATATTAATAAGTAATAAAAAAAATGCGACGAATATTTTTAGAAATCCTTTAGCCCGTTTCAAGATATTAGTGGGGAAAATAAGCCCTCCAAATTTCATCAATTCATCTGCAACCATTTTCAAGTTATCGTGTTCACAAAAAAGTGTGAAGTCCAAAAATCCACACATCCACACACGCACACACACATACGGACAATTGCTTAGAACATGCTATTAGAGATTTCTAAATTCGAGAAAGTTTAATTAAATAAATTTAATATTTTTGGGAAATGTTACCATTACAAAGCTTCCTCTATGAGGAAACAATAGGGAATTTTCGTTTCCTACGCTGAAAAAAAAAATTTTGAGTCTTCTCTTTACTCCTTATCACAAATAAATTGTTCAATCTGAACCAAAAGTAGGGAATTATTGTTGCAAATGAATATTTACTTCAGTGAGTGAAATATTACATAAGCGAAGAAAGGTATTTTTTGGTTGAAAGAAATAAGAGATTTGCAGTTAAAAATGATATTTCAGTCAAAAATGATTTTGAATCAAGAAAATATTTTCTTTTAATAAATTAAATTCCATTGCCTGAAGTGAAAGTTTTTTTTAAATTTGAAGATTTGATTCCTCGCTTAGAAGTAGCTTAGCCTGAATTTTATCTGATATTTCTTGGAAACAAAGAAATAGGATATTATTATGAGTAAATTTGTCTATAATATATAGTACATTGGCATGTTCATATATGTATACATATATGAACATGCCAATGCACTTGCGGGATACATGGAGAGAGCTGTCATCCTTGGTTCGCTCCTTGTCCTTAAGAAACACGAGGATTTCGCCGGCCCATCCCACGATCGTAAGACGTGGCCATAGGTGTAATTTATAGCGGATCGACTGCAAGTTAGTGTCATTTTCGTGGATGGCCGTTGCTCCTAATGGGATAAGTTGATATACTTAGATCATCACATCTTTTTAGTATAATCAGGTTGAAAATTTATGGCCATTATAAAACCTAGAGAACTAATTTCTATTGTGAGATAATACACTCAGCGGCACGTAGCGGCATGTGTGCTGAGCTGCTGAAAGTTACAATTCAGAAATTTACTATAGAAAAAAATATTTACTTGAAATGGTGCATTTCTTTTCATGCGCTACATAAACGTTTCCTCTAACGTATTTCATAAATATTTTATTCAAATGTTATTTGCACTGAAATAAATATACAATCAAAAGAAAAGCATATGCCAAAATGTTAAAATGAAAAAATACTTATTTCAACGAAATGCAAATTTATTTATTTGAAAACATATTTTCCGTTCCAAAGAACCTAGATCGAGTGCTAGAATATATAATAAATCACAGAGTCAAATACACATTATGACTAACGAAACTACATTAAACAAGATTTGAAATAAGGTTTAACATTTGCAAAAAAGAAAACATTCGCTAATCTTAAAACCGGTTATTCAGAGAAAGGGATGGTTAATTATAAAAAATGAAGTGGCGGGCCAGCCGGCATACCTCACACGCTTCACGTAGCCCCACTTTACGGTAATAACTCTTAGAATTAAAGCGAATATGCCTAGATTTTTACAAATTTTTAGGAAGTATCCTATGAGTTTGTGCAGCCAGACTTGGAATGTCAGTATTTTTCAAAAATGCATAGCAACTTCCGGTTCTGGATTTACAAAGTAGATTTTGAACCTGATTCTATAAAACGACTTTCCACATAGCCGCGTAGCCAAAATTAAAAAAATATTTGAAATAGCCAAGCATTGTGATAAATTCTAAATGTTTATAAGAGAGAAAAACGTGCCCTTGGAACCAAGGGATCCCACCTTGTTTTTTAACATATTTACTAGAAAGACTATTGTTCATGTGATAAAAAAGTTAACCTAATAGATAAAATAAGCTAATAAAGAGAAACAGAAAATTGTGACTTTTATTTTCGGTTCATAATTTATGCAATGGAAGTTCATTACCTGATTTTTAAATTGTCAAAGAATAATATGCGCTTTTTCGCTCTTTTCTAGAAAATCAATTTTGAAATTTTTCCAAAGGCCATACAAAGTTTGGCGAAAACGCTTCGAAACGGCTGGCAGCTCAGGCAGTAGCGCTTCGGATTCATAGCGTGGAGGCTGCGTGTTCTGTTCTCTCTACCTGCAGTTTTTATCGATGCATTTTTGGTTCTTATTTAATTAAATGTTTATAACATTCAAAATTTATGCAATCAATTATTTTTGTATGTCTTTTTTCTCGGAAAACTTACTTTTTTTATTATTATGTTTTTCGGAAACAAATTGATTTTAAATCAATTCTAATAATTGTTTTATAATGGTTACCATTTATATTTAAAATTAAAAGTACAACCGAAATTTGTATACAAATTTTTTTTTCAGATAACATGATGGAGTTTAGAAAAAGTAAGTTTGTACGTGAAAAAAGACCTTAAAAATACGTTATTTGCATTTTTTCAACGTTAGAAAAAATTATACTTATCAACATCATAATAAATAAAAAAGTGTAGGCAGAAAGAATCGAACACGCAACCTCCCGGCTATGAAGCCGAAGCGCTTCTGTCTGAGCTACGGGCCGCTCAGAACTGTTTTTCGCCAAACTGTAGAAAGAATATTTCAAAGTCGATTTTCTCGAAAAAGGCGAAAGAGCGCATATTACTTCTTTGGTGAATTAATATTCATGTGATGAGCTTTCATTAAAAAATTATGAACCGAATAAATTCACAATTGGCAGCCTCCCCCTTGTAAGCTAAAAAATAGAGTAAGCAACATTTTGGAAAGATAATTGAGTGTAACGAGAGGATTTATCGAGAATGAAATAGGGAAAAGCCACGAGCATATTTCTATAAATCTAAATCAAGGCTATGAAATGCAATGATGAGTCCATATTCCACGTGGTACGCCCACGAATGCCTACGTAGCGGGTGAATAAATTGTTTAATACCCTAATGAACGACGTCCAAAGCTGTCGTGCGCAGAAACCACAAATCCTTGTGTGATGTCGCACTTCCCCTTTTCCAACTTCACGCCTACCACCACTCTGTATCTCCCGCTTTTCAACGATGCTTCAAATATGTACCCATCACAGAGTTATCACAGAGTTTTCACGTTGTTCCGTGCATGCCCATTCATTAAAAACCACTGCTCTCTCTAAATAGAGTACGTTTTGGTGCGGTCAAGCTACACAGTTCGAATGACCCTGGATGTCCTTTTCCAGCCTCTATAAAAGAGTCCTTTTTCAAAAAAAATGTACACGAAAAAAAGTTGACTGATAGAATTTTTTGTTTGAATTATGAAAACCGTTTCCATGTGAAGTAGGGCCTATCAAAAATACGGCTGCGAAGTAGCGTCAAATTCGGTAAATTCGGGCACCCCTAAATTCCGTAAATTGATAGGATAAATTACTCAAAACTGTTCCAAGAATCTGGAATTAGTTCAAGCTTTAACTGGTTCTGAATTCTGTTTAAACACAACCATCTTCAGTAATTTAAACTATCAATTTAGGAATGTCCGAATTTACCCCACATGTCCAAAATTACCCTTTTTGACGGTACTATGGATGTATTTATTATGGGTGTATTTATTTATGCTCATTTCATGTGCATTTTTCTTCCACATATTTATCAAATAAATTTGCTTCCTCATAGAAGGAGGTTTTTCTGTAACCAAAGAGAAGAACTGGATACTCTTAATATTTTCCAAGCTTATGTTCCTGTTATACCGAAAACCTTATTTTCAGAAAATCAGAGAGCCCCACAGAACATCTATCGTTGTTTTCTGTTACTGTGAACAACTTTTTAACTTACGGTAGTTTTGTATTCTAAATTAAGACCAAAGTTTTCCTTATAAAAACAATGTAACTTTTTTTTATCTTTCTAAGTCGCTATTGGTTAAACAAGAATGAACAATCACATAAAATTCAGTACTGTTATATTTCTAATATAAAAAAAAATCTTCCAAAAAAAGTAAGTAATTTTGTTAAAAAATTTAAGAATATTGGTTGGTTATGGTTGGTCATAAAAGGTTCTTCAATTGGGCAATCGAAGCATCTCGAAGACGCGAACAAATATATGACACATTACTGTTGTATTTCCAATGTTAAACAAATTTTTCCCATATCAGGAAAATAAAAAATATATTTTTTAAATTTATAAATTGATATTGCTAGATCATAAAAGTACATAGAAGGTACGTCAATACATCATTTGACGTGCCTCGAAGACGTCAATAAACATATCGGATACGGTACTGTAGTATTCCTAATATTAACAAACTTTTTCTGAAATAACCAGAATGGACACATATTTTTGAAACTTCGTAAATCGGTACTGGTTGGTCGTAAGAGATTCAGCAACAGGTCGATCGATGTACCACGAAGACATCAACAAATATACAAGAAATGGTATTGTTGCATTTTGAATATCAACAAAGTGTTTCTAATATAAAGAAAATACACTAGATATAATATTAACGCATTTTAAATATCAGAGAAGTTTTTCCCATGTAAGCAGAATAAACCTTTTTTTAAACTTCATAATGCGGTACTGGTAAGTCATAAAAGTTTCAACCAGTGATTAATCGATGCATCTCGAAGACGCAAACAATTTTACTAGAAATCGTATTGTATTTTTCTCTTTTACATTTGAAGATAAGGTGAATAGAAAAAAGTTAATATATACACACGGACATTTTTTAGAAAACATTTTTTAAACAATTTTAGAAAAAACTAAAGTTTTTAGAAGAAAATTGAGAAAATAAGTATTTGTTATTAACTTTTAGTGAATTAAAGTTTAGCCGTCTCTTAAGGAATGTTCCAGGAATAAGTTCCACACAACAAGCATTAGTTTTGTCGGCCTCAACCCCCTTTTATTGTGCCTGGAAAATGGCCTAAAAATGTAACAAAAAAAAACATTTTTATGTCAAATTCATGTTAAATACTACATTTTTTAAATTCCATCAAAATCAATCATTTTTATTCGATAAGTTACAAGCTTAAAAGTATTTTTGAACTAATTTTGAATTGTTCAAACAATAATTATTTGTTTAAATAATTTTTTTCGCCTGTAAATCGTGAAAAGTTATTATTTTTAAGGATAAATCATACAGTTGATGAATTTGAAGAATGATATTTCTTCTTTAACATATTTGTTAATTATTTAAACAATTGTTACTTGTTTAAATAATTCTTCCCTGTAAATTGTAAAGAGTTATTATTTTATGGAATTATTTACGCAATTCACAAACTTTGAGTGTCATATATTTTTTGAAACAAATTTGGCAATTATTTCAACAATTTTTATGTGCTTGAATAATTGTGCCCCTGGAAATCGTGAAACTTTATTATTTTCTAGAATTAATTACACAATTAACGAATGTTGAAGGTAATTTTTTTTAACGATATTTGGCAATTATTAAAATAATATTGATCGTCATTAACTGTCGCCTCTTTGACATGAAAAGCAGCAAGTGATATCAATTGTTTAAATAATTTCAAACTGTCTCTCACAAAAAATACTTGTGCTGGTCAGAAGAAGTATAATCTCGAAAGATTCAATAAAGCCAATCCGGCTCGAAGGACCTTTTCCTTCCTTCCTGTAAGTAATTAGTCGCATTTTCTATATCTGTATGTTAGTTAATGATATGAAACCACATTCTTTTCGCCTTTTCCTTTGTATCAATTTTTATCACCGCTTTATAACATCGAATTGTAATTATAATTTTGTGAATTGCAAGGAATACATTTGAAAACGACACGAACTTAAGGAGAAATTACCTATTGAGATAACCTTAAACTGAAGAAAATTCAGGAATAATATACTGAAAAAGTTTGTTTATCTCACAAATCATAAATAAATTATTTTTAATAAACAGGAAGATGGGAGGGCTTGGAACCGGAAAGGTGGGGCATCGCATCCATATGAAAAGAAATCCGGAAAAAATCTTTTCTAAACAATTATTATGAAGAATAATTATTTT
This sequence comes from Andricus quercusramuli, assembly GCA_932178445.1. Classification (NCBI taxonomy): domain Eukaryota; kingdom Metazoa; phylum Arthropoda; class Insecta; order Hymenoptera; family Cynipidae; genus Andricus; species Andricus quercusramuli. The sequence continues at coordinate 203,399 of CAKNXH010002385.1, read as the reverse complement.
GAACTAGAGTTGGAAAAGGGATGGGCGAATGAGTAGGAACTTTCCTAAACCATGATTATGAAAATTATTACCTTAAACTGTAACCAGAAAAGGGAAAAGGAAAGGAATGGGACGAGGAATAAATAGTCCGTAGAAGACTGCTGTTAACCATTATTATGAATATATATATTTTAAAGTGATGTTACATAAAACCATTATTTCAGTTTTTTAGAGAAAAAGCAAGAAAGTGTGGGAATGTGTTACATCAGTCATCACAGACTGAAGCTAAGAATTATAAGGGAATAAGGGAAAGGGTAGGAATAAGGGATAGGGTAGGTATTTGTTACCTTAGTCATCATAGACTGGAACTATGAAGAGGGGGGGGGGGTGGAAACATTTCAAACCATATTTTAAAAAATTATTATTTTCGAAAGAACCCGTGTAGAAATTGCCCTATTTTGCCCCATTTAATAAGTGGCGCTGACAAGGTCCACACCAGTTTTTCTATTTTCAATGAAAATAATTAAATTATGATGGGGCACAAATGGGGCATTAAAATATAAATATCTGTCAGTAATTATAAACACACTGTTGTTGTTCCGAATTGAAAATAATATAATGACTCCCACATATGAATAATATGTAAAAAATTTGTTTATGGAGTTTTGCAGAGGCTTGCCCCAAGTCGGGAATTAACGAAAGATACTCTGTTACGCCACAAACCTGTCATATATGTCGCGCCCGTCGACGAACGTTCGATCAACCTAACCTATTTTGAATGTTTGGTGCAGTTGTTATGTGTATCGATGATATCATGAATATTTTTGGTAAATAGTTTTATATAAATATGTTGTACACTGATGGCTGAAACATAATGGATAAGAAAAGAAAAAACACTGTAGACTTACGTCGAATACGTGTTAAGAAACATCGTGCAAGACAAGAACTTAATCGAAATTCGTCCAGTGAAAGTGATGTGACAGCTGATCCTGATTTATTCAGTGATTTATACAGTGAATTTTTGAGATTTCAAAAAGCGCGCCATGGCACATCAGCGCCACCGCATCGGAACCGATGTAACTTATCCATGCATATGCAGCTCGAATAAATTCGAATTTCATGTGTTTAACGGTAACAATGAAACATATATTCCTTTACGATTAAGTAAAGAATTAAATAATTAGAGACAACAGATTAATAAATCAGATTGTATGAATTCTTTTGTGCTAAGGATTAATTACAGAGAGTAGATATTAATCAATTAAAATCAGCGAAGTCGATTACATGGCAAAATGGCTTCTTCCGTTCCACGAGCACATGGCATGGCACATGGTAATTAGTGATATATTTGTTTAATTAAAAGCTTATATTTGACGAAAAGCTGGTTTTAATATTACTGTATCATTTGTGGAAATGTTTTTATGATAATATTCCCAATTTTTTCTTCTGATTAACATTAACCTTCTTCCACAATATTTATAGGCTAAAATTAATTTTTAAAATTGCTACATTATAGATTTTATCACACAAATTGTTTCACGGAAGCTTAGTAAAATTATAATGTTTTTGCATAACTTAAAGAGTTACAATTGGAAGAAATTGCGAAAATGTTGTTGGTCTTGAACAAAAGTTTGTTTGTAGCATCAAAGACTGAACAATTATAATCTAATATGTATTTTCAGTACCATTATACTAAATAAAATAAATTTCCTTCATAAGGAAAGTTATTGCTTATTATTATTATAATTTTTAAAAGTGAGGCATAGCCCAGAAAAACTGAACAGGCCCTGACAAGTTTTTCCCTAAGTGGGGCAAAGATCTACAAAAGCGTTACACGCCATGTATGGCCCTTGCCAGTTTACCCGACCAGGGCCACGTCAAAAGTATGGAAAACTGGTCAGTGCCTTACCAGGCCCACGTTTATATTTCTGCACGGGAAGGAACGGAGGCAACTAGTAAAAAACTTTATAACTAGATTTATTATTATAAACCAGAAAAGGAAAAAGGAGAGGGGAGGGTAAGACCACATGTAAACTCTTTTCGAAATCATGACCAAATTTATTTCAAGCTCATGTTACTTAAAACCATTATTTTCATTGCTAGTAGAAGAGGTGACGGAGTTGGAAAGGATGGGAGGGGAGGACAACCCATAAAAACTTTTGTAAACCATTATTGATAATTTTTTTGTCTAGAGAAAGATCGGGAAAGGGTGGGAATTGGTGACGTGAGTCATCCTAAGCTGGAGCCAGTGAGGGGGGACAAAAGGTATAATATTTTTTAAGCCATTATTATAAAAAAAACTATTATTTCAAACCAGAGCTGGAAAAGGGAGGGGGCAACCAGTAAGAATATTTTCTGAATAGAATTATTATTTTGAACTAGAATATTAAAAGAGAGGGGGAGGAAAAAACAAGTCAAAACTTTATAAAACCATGATTATGAGTGAGATTATAAGTTATATATATATATATATATATATATATATATATATATAACAGATGATTTACAATTGAGGTTCAACAAATACAATCCCAGATTGAATTTTACGATGGAAAGATAGTTTAATGAGTATAAACTTCCTCGATATCACAATTAGAAGAAGCAACGGGAGATTAGAGACGCATTGGTATAGAAAAGAAACTTGGTCTGGAATGTATATGAGTTTTAATTCATATGCTTCAATTTAATATAAAATTTGCGTCATAAACAGCTTTGTAGATATAACGATTTCACTCTCTGAAGAAAAGCACGCTATAAAAAACCTTAATTTTATTTAAAACACATTACTACAAAATGATTTTCCAAAGCACCTCATAAACAAAATCATTAACTCAAGAATTAAAAAACTAAACTGTAAATCAAGTAATAATACAAACACACAGAATGTGGAATTCAATAAAATGTTTATTCTTCCATATGGAGAGCAAATTAAACATGACTCTGAAATGTACTAAATACTGATGGTCCAATGAAAGTTTTCCGCTCTTAAAAAGAATCAAACAACCGAAAACGTCTTTTTAAAAGACATTTTCGGTTGTTTTCGAAATTTGAAAGATCCGTTAAATAGAGAACAAAGAACGCACTCTATATATTGCTTAGGATGGAAAGGGTGTAAAACATTTCATATCGGCCAGTCCGAAAGAACTATTGATATCAAAAGGAAAGAACACATAAACGATTGCAAAAAGGATGATAGAGAAACTGCACTTCTCGAGCACTCCCACACTTTTGACCATCAATTTGAGTTTGATGATATTATAGCAGAAGAATCTTTAAAGAGATCTTCCACATTGTGAAAACCAAAAACCATCAACATATGAACAGACATTCAAAATTTGAGTTATGCGTATAGAAATGTGACAAAGACACTAATTTAATTGATGAGGCCTTCATTTAATGGGCGAAACATCGTTTTTAAAACAAGAAAATAAATGCACAATGAACCGAAACACCTAACATCATTCATTATGAGTTATAGTTATGTAGAGAAATAGGGGTAGAGGCTGGGAATTTGTTACATGAGTCATTGTGAACAGAATCTGGAAAAAACAAGGGGAGGCAAGCAACAGGTAAAAACTTTATTAAAGCACGATTATGCAAAATTATTATTTCAAACTTGAGCTGAAAAAGGGACGAAAGTATAGGAGGTGAGGCTGCAAAAACATTGAACAGTAAGAAAGTTTCTAAAACCATCATTAAGAAGAATTATTGTTTTAAACCAATATTAATAACAAATATAATTTCGACAAGAAGGCCTAAAACCTTTACACTGAAAACACAAAGAATTTACCCTAATGTTTTGTCAGCCACTGCAAAACGTCGCACTTTTCTCAATTTATTCTAGCGTAAAACTATCTTACGCGACTTTTATGATCCCTACTCCGCAGAAAAACTCTAACTTTTTATTAGTATGTCCCCAAGAACGGAAATCCTTTCCACGTAGATCGTTCACAAACATGCGAGGGGACTACAGGGATAATATAAATTACTCTCATCCTGGCAGTCATCTGTACTCGAGAGGAAAATCATAATTATGGAAATGCCCAACTCGCTAATTCTTTCATGCATATGCACGTATATATTAAGATTCGAATGACCACAGCGTGCAATGTACGTTATTAATCGCATCCGGTGCTCTTATATGTCGTACAGAATATTGAAAAAAGCTAATAGCCTAATAGATTATAACAGGTGGAGATAAAAAGCAGGTAGAGATAAAAAACCAGCATCAATTATTATAATTACTTATAAAGATCGAGTCAACACCACTACAGCAAAAAAAAATTGAAATGCCTACAAAGTTTTCCTTAAAAGAATAAAACAATTAGTTTAAGAAGGCTTTATGATGTCCAAACATCCCCCTCCCAAATTTTCCCTCTTCTACCCTCCTTACTTTCCCCTCTCCACCCCTACATCCCCTTCCTTCCCGAATTTTTTCCTATTCTACTTTCCTCTGTCCCTACTTCTCCAACCAACAGTCCCCTTCCTCTAATTCCCTTCCAGCCATCACTTCCCCTCCCTCACTCACCCGCAATATTCTACTAACCCGATCTTCAATTACCTCCCTTCCCTCCTTCACTGAAAATCATTTTCCCTATAATTGCATCCTATTTTTCCCTTATTTCTTTATCTTACTTTTCTCTTATTTCCGCTAGTTCCCCTCTGTTCATTTCCCCTACTTTCCGTCTGTTCATTTCCTTTGACTTACCCTCCTTATTTCCCCTCACTCCCCCTACTTCCCAACCATGTAATTTCCCTTAATTCCACTCTCCTTATCTGTCCTCACTTCCCCTCGCCTCACTAACCCTATTCTTTATTTTCCCATACTTCCCCTACTTCCGCTACCCTCATTTCTCCTCGCTTTCCCTACTTCCCCTTATTTCGCCTTACTTTCTCTACTTTCCCTCTCCTAATTTCTTCTTCTCATATGCCATATCCTTTTCTATCCTTTAAAAAAAGGGGCCATTCAAAAACTATGACACATTATTTTAAACACTTTTTCCACCCATTCCCCTTATCGTCACAGATCATCACACAAAGACTGAACCTATAGTGTGAAGTCGGAAATAAGAACACTATCCTTCCCTCCCTTTATGTGAACATAGTTCACAATCCAAAATGCTAGCTCTCGAAACAAGGAAATTAGATAAATTTTTTACGAAAAAAAAGGATAATAGGGGAATAAATTGTTTTAAATTAGTTGAAACAAACAATTATCAACCAAATAATAAAAATTCCAAGCTAAAGAGACAAATTATAACAAAGTAGTTGAATTTTCAACCAAATAGTTTGACTATCAACCTACAAAGATGAATTCTCAACCTAATGATCGAATTTGAAAAAAAAAGATTGAACTTCATGCAAAAACAGTTGCATTTTCGACCAAATATATAAAAATTTTGAGCCAAGAAGGCGAATTTTTTGAGAAAAAGTTCAATTTCCAATCCAAAAGGACGAATTTTTCATCAAAAAGATTAATTCTGAACAGAAAATATAGTAGGTGATAATTCAACCAAAAAAAATTTAATTTTAAATGAAAAAAAAGCCAAATTTAACGAAACAGATGAATTATCGTACTAAAATGACGAATGCTCTATAAAACTGTTACATTTCTTACCAAAAAGTTCAGTTGCAACCAAATAGTTGAATTGAAACGCATGATAATATTATTTTCAACCCAAAAAGATAAATTTTAAGAAAACATTTGAATTTTTAAGCTAAGTAGTTGAATTTCAATCTAAACACGATAAATTACTTTTCAACCAAAAATGGCATAGTTGAATCTGCAGTCGAAAAAATTGATCTTCAACAAAAATAGAGCTTTCGACAAAATAGATAAATTTGTCAAATGAATTTTCAACAAAGTAATTCAAATTTGAATCAAGTAGTTGAATTTTCAAATATAAAATATTAATTTCTTACGAAAAAGACCACTTGATAACAAAATACAGAAATTTTCAACCAATAGTGCAATAGTTATATTGTTAGTTCAAAAAGAATTATTTTCAACCAGAAATGGATTAGTTACATTTTCAGTTCAGAAAATTAATTTACAACTAAAGAAAAACAATTTTTAACAAAAAAAGTGAAACCCCAAACCAATTTTCCTATTCTATTCCTATTCTAATAATTCAGTTCGCATTTAGGCGAAAAAAAACGAGAAAACAGGAAAGCTTCCTTAAAACAAGGGGGAGAAGAGGTATTCTTTTGAAAAAAGGGGTAAATAGTGGCATAAGGGGAAGAGTGTAAATTTTGATGCTTCACTTGTAAATTGAATTCACTGATCTTTGTTTTTCCAGGATATAGTTTCTGAACGGCCCATACGAGAACTCAAAATATAAATTAAATTTAGTTTTTCCGATTCCTATACTCGAAGCTTTTTCTCAGCCTAATTTCTTCTTAAATTGTTGAAAGATAAGGGAAAGGTGGGATTCTGATGGATAAGGGGGTTCCCGAAGGATACATTGTATCACTTCCCCTCGCTTGCCTTACTCACCCTCCACCCCTTTCCCCTACTTCCCTATCCCTCACTTTCCCTTACTTCTCCTACTGTCCCACCTCTCAATTTCCCTCGCTTCCCCTACTGACCGTCCCCTCACTCTGCCTACTTCATCTACCCTCACTTCCCCCATCCCCTTCCCGTTTTTTCTACATGTTCCCATAACCTTCCCTAATGCCCCCCCATCCTCTACGGAACAGGGTAAACTTGAAAAGGGGAGTTCTCAAAGTGAGGGGTAAAGTAATCTAAAGCACGAGGTAAAGTTGTCTAGGTATTTCCCCTACCAGGAAAGAGTACGAAGGGCGGACGGACACCTGAACGAAACTAAAAGGGTTTTTACCCGGGGCTAGGAAACCCTAAAAATTAGGATGGAATTCGCTTGTAGAAGGTTGTGAAAAATGCGTCTCGTTCTCTTCGCAGCCTAGTGTGTAGAGCACCAGACCGGCAATCTGAAGACATGGGTTCGAATCCCCTAGAGAGGAATTTTTTCACAAGTTAAAAACAGAAAATCAATATTTTTAAACATATTGATTCAAGACCATGCAGAAAGAAAGCTAATATCAATTATAACAACGTTAGGTAATAATTGGAAATTTGAGGATGATTTCAATTAAATTTGACAATAGTGATGTACTTCTGGATTAATTTAATATATAGTTTCTTTGTGCTAATCGACCCTGACTTAGGCTGCCATCGTAGACAGGTACTTATGAGAAACCATTAATTTAATAGAGGCGTAGCGAGATTCCAATATCGGGACCTCTAATCGACTCGGAATATTTGAACCTACGCCTCTCTTTCCCCTCAAACCACTGGAATGTCGACTTAACCTATACCCTCCACGTCCCCTCGTACTGGAAGCCAAGTTATGACATGAAACCGCATATGGTATACCAGACGAGTGCTTTAAAGGTGCAAAAATGCGGTAGTTCATTACAAACTTCCTCTGCTTGTTTATTATCTCTGTGCAAAACCTTTAAATAAAATTTATATTTAAGCTAGCTTTAAAAAGCTTTCATGCTTCAATAAAAAATATGAAGTTTGATAAACCATATATCGATCTTTTATTAATATGTAATATGAAGTATTATTTATTATGTAATATCTAATATATAATTTAAAGTAATATGTATTATGAAGTAATATAAAATATAATATGTTATTGTATTAAATTAAAAATAATCAGAATCATTGAAAATTATTTTTAATACACTTTTAGATCCATTTTTTTCCAGATATAATTTTTCTCGAATACTTGAATATCATAAACAATACTAAACATTTTTAAGAAATATTAATGTATGATTTGCAATTTTTTAATGCTATTAGGAAAGTTTCAAATCATAATGTTCTAAATTATACAATTTCAAATTTGAATTCTTCAAATTTGAAGCATTAGCTCTAATTAAATAAAGAATCGCTTAAAGTTCTGATTTTACAGCTTTCAATTATAAATGTTATTATGCATGTCAACGTTTTCAACTTGTAATTTAAAAATACCGGAAAACAAGTACGAGCTCTTAGAACGAAATTATTTTTTTTTTGCTTCGGGCGATTTTCCAGTTATAATATAGAATTAATATTGATAAACAAATTTTATTTGATTATTTATTATCGATTTCTGGTAAGAATGTTACTCTAACCAAAAGTTGTGCCAAAATTATAAATCTCCTTCCAAATTAAACGATTTTTGATGAAAAACGTGGGCATAACCAAAAATTCTTCAACACATTTTTATTTTCTTTGAATACAATGATTTTTTACTAAACATATTGATTTCCGGTGCGGAACGATAAAGTAACCTAAATTCTTCGGAAAGCTGTAAATCTTCTTCAAAATATTTTTTTTTTTGTTCAAATAACTAATTTCCAGAGAAAAACGCTAACATGCCCTATTATTGTTCAAATATTGTAAATATTATTTTAACTCTAATGATTTTTTTCTAACAATAGCAATTTTAGACAAAAAATCCACAAAACATGATGAAAAATTGTTCAAGGTTGTAAATCTTCCTTCAAACTTAATATTTTTTGTTTGAAATAACCAACTTACGAAAAAAAATGTTACGATAACCTAAAATTGTTAAAAAATTGTGAATCTTCTCTGAAATCTAGTGATTTTTGGTTAAAAAAAAGGTCAGCATGGCCTCAAATTGTTCAAAAAATGTGTATCTTTTTCGAAATGCAGTAATTTTTTACTAAACATACTGATTTCCGGCGTAAAACGCTGAATAAACTAAAATTGTTAAAAAGCTGTTAATATTTTCTGAAATGCAGTTTTCTTAATTCTAAATAACAATTTCCGACGAAAAACACTAACATAATCCAAAATTATTAAAATATTCTGAATCTCGTTCAAATTATAATGATTTATGTTTGAAAAATACCAATTTTCGATGTAAAATTCCAACCTAAGTTCAAATTTTTAACAAATTTTGAAAATTCTTTGAATTCTAGTGGCTTCTGAATAAATTTTTCACTTTCCGACGACAAACGCTAACACAGTCTGAAATTGTTTAGCTTTGTAAAATTATTTTAAACCAAAATCATTGAATTTTAATCTAATGACTTTTGTTTGAAAATACCAATTCCAGGTGAAACAGACTAACATAACCAAAAGTTGTTGACAAATTTGTGAATATTTTTTAAAATCTGATAATTTCTTAAATTTCCTAATCAAAAATAACAATAATTTCCTACGAAAAAGGCTAACATATAATAGAAAATTGTTGAGAATTGTTAATCTTTTTCGAAATCTAATTTTTTTTCTCGAAGTGTCTCGTCCCGAAATTCGGGATGACTGGTCCAATATTTCTTATAAGCTAGGCTAGTCGACCCGAATTTTCGGGATAGCTAGTCCATGTCCTTTTCCAACTCTCCCAATTTTTCGGGACGACTTTAAGCAGCCTTTTTTGAATTATTAAAATCTAATGATTTTTGTTTAAAAGAATCATTTTCGTATGAAAAAAGTTAATATAACCTGAAACTGTTAATAAATGGCAAAATCTTGTTCAAAGTATGATGTTTTTTCTTTTTTGAATACCATTTTTTGATGTAAAACGCTTAAGTAACCTCAAATTGTTAGAAAATTATGAACATTCAAAATCTAATAATTTTTGTTTTAAAATAAAAATTTCCGGTAAAAGAAGAACGCTAAAAAACCGAAAAGAGTGAATTGTTTAAACATGTTTAATCTTCGTAATCTTATAATTTCGTATTGAAAATACCCATTTATGATGCTATCGTAGCCTAAAATCGTTGCAAATTGGGAATCTTAGTGATGATTTTTGTTCACGAATGTTAACTTCCTGTGAAAGGAACTAACAGAAACTAACATTTTTATCAATTTTAATTCTTCTTCATACCTTTATGATTTTATATGAAAATTCTATCATCAAATACTAATTCGCAGAAAAACAGTCACATAAAACGTGTATAATATTTTCAATAATTTGTTGAATAATATGAAAGTTTTAATTTAAACACGCGCAAGAGTATTAAAACCCACGAATTTTTCTCAATTCGCATAAGGTTTTCTGATTATTTTTTAATAAAAAAGATTATTTGTAAGCCTAATTTTTATAATTTTGAATCAAAGATATAAAACAAGTTCAGGTAATGAAAAGCCAATCAAGTTTTCAGCAACAATAATTGTCAGGTTTGCGGAAACATATCGTTAAACCATTTTCTTCAGATAGGAAAAACTATTAAATAACATTATTTCATATAAGTGGTTTACAATAAAATGGCTTCCGATTGCTATAATATGGATTAAAAATACAAATAAAAATATATAAAAATGATGAATAAACAATGAACCTTCAACATTTAAACGATTTAAAGGCAAATAATTTCAAATTCATGAAATTTTCATTGAAACTCAGACACTTCAATGGAGCTTTCGAATAAGTTATTAATTTTGTACGTAAAACGTATAAATTCCAATAATTAAAATTTTAGGGTTCAATATTCAGTACTAATTTAAAAAATTCTAGAATAAAGAAATTCTGAATGAAAAAACATGAAAATTTTGAAAGTTTTCAAATTCGAAACTAAAGACTTCAAATTTTGCATTGTCCGCTAAGACACATGCATTGTTAAAGGCTTCTTGTTCGATCCAGGTTAAGCAGCGCTTGACTTGGCTGTAGTTGGATGGGGGCCGTGTCTCACTTGAGAAGCGTATTCATCAGCTTTTGAGCAACTGTCACTCTCGAATCAATAACAATAATTACTGTAAAATAGTACCATTATTTGAGGCATAAAAAATCTAAATTTTTAGACCATGTTGAAGGAAAACCTTTTACAATAATTAATGTTATTTGTGATGCATTAATTTCGAATTGAATCTGTGCAAAAATTAAAAACCTTCGCTTTAAAAAACTTGAAATAAAAAATGTTAGGTTTGAAATTGTTCAATTTGAAAACGGTTCAAATAGAAAAGAAAAAACTTTTTCAAATTACAATTTCAAAATTATCAAACTTTTGTGATTAGAAAATACTATCTCGAGCACAAGCAATAAAAAAGTTATGTTTCTTCGATTTTATGAGAGGCTGATCATGGAACAAAAGAGCTTATGAAACCAAAAAATATTCAGATAATTGAAAAATTATTATTATCTTGTACTGCACTAAAAAATACAATTCATGAAAACCTTATAAACTAGTTGAATTGAAAGTTGATCTCCCCGTGCTTCAAGTTCCAATATAAACATTAAAAAAAAACGAACAACTACTGGACAGCCACATATTTTTATTAGTAAGTCAATATTACCCTCTAAATCACAGAACAACTCTCTATAAAATTCGATATACACGAAAAAAAGCGTGAATCTCGAATGCAAATAAAAATCTGAAACTTTCAATCAACACAATAAAATGTTATTGATCGTTTGCAACGTTACGCTGTTTGTCAGCAGGATATAAAATGTGGTGGTGCGTATCACGTTACACCTCTGGTACTAACATTTCGAAACCCGCACCGCGAGTGATCTTTTTCGCATCACTGTAAAAGCTAGAGCTTATTTTTTTAAACGAATGTCTCGAATCGTGCGACTTTTTCCACTTTTTTGAAAAATTAGTCCAAGTAGGCGCCGTGCGATATGAAAAAAGGGTTTCGTAGCCTATTAAGACGGTAATGAAGTCGTTTGAAACTCTCTCTACCCCCAATCCCCCTTCATTCTCCTCTACATCTTACTCCCCCCCCCTCATTTCACCATTCGCATCCCCTTCCTTCCCAAACCTCTTCCTACACTACTACCCGCTCTTCAAACTTCCCCGCATATCACACATATCACACCTTAATGTCATCAATTTTCCTCAATTTTTGCAAGCCTTAAACAATTTATGGTACAAATGTACTACGACAGATCCGTTTTATTTTTTTCGACATTTTCACAAATGGTGATGGGATTTATGTCCCAAAGAAGTACTGCTAAGGTAGGAATTAAGCAACGAAAAAGTTCAAAATATGTCCGGTCTCATCGGGACTTTTTTAGGAAAAAAAAGTGCCGGACAAGACCCACTTAATTCTGTTTAAATTTTAATAAGTTCTGAATAATTTTCAAAATTAAATTTAATGGGAATTTTCTAGTACTTTTCTGCTCAAAAGATCCTGCTGCAATTTGAACTTTTAAGCATTTTAAAGAGAAAATGGTACTTAAGTACTGATTTGTCTCATACCCAGCACTTTGGTGGGACTTTTCCGGGATCCCAATGGGATCTCGATTGAGACCTTTTTTACTCGGATTAAAATCGATTAATTTTTAATTCAAAACAAACTTTACTCTCATTCTCCTATTCCCCTTTTTAAGAATTCTTCTCTTTTCCCCTGATTTTAAGGAAATTCCCCTTTTTCTCGCTTTTTTACCGTAATGCAGGCTGAATTACTAAAATCAAATAAGAAAATCCACCAATTGTTGGAAATTCATCTTTTTCGTCGTGAATTTAATTTCTTTGTTGGACCTTTTCCTTTCTGGTTAAAACTTCATCTTTCTTCTTTGAGAATTAACTTTTCTGTTAAAAATGTAACTCTTTTCTGAAAAACTCATCTTTTGATTGACAGAAAGTTAAATTATTTGGTTGAAAATGCAAATGTTTGGTTCAGAATTGTGTTGTTTTTAGATTTAACTACTTGTTAAAAATTTATCTTTCTTGGTTGAAAACGATCTGTTTGTTGAAAAATCGACAATTTGGTTGAAAATTGAATTATTTGTTACAAAGTACATTTTTTTTTGGTCGAAAATTGAACCGCTTTGTTGAACATTCGCCTTTTTGTGAGTAAAATTCATTCTTTTGGATTGAAAATCCCTCTATCATGGTGGAGAAGATATCTTTTTTGGTTGAGAATTCATCTTTCTTGTTTGAAAATTAACATTTTTGTTAAAAATGAACTATCTTGTTGAAAATTTGACTGACTTCTGAAAATCTCGTCTTTTCGCATGGGACTGCAACCGATTAGTTGAAAATTTAACCATTTAGTTGAAGATCCAACGGTCTTCTATGAAATTTCTCTTTTTGTATAGATAACTCTTTTGGATTAACTTTTTTATCGGAAAAACAGCTGCTTTCTGATAAATTCGTTTTTTTGACTTGAAAAATAATTTTTATTAATTCAACTACCTAGTTGAATCTTTCTTCTCGGAAAATATTCTTTTTTTGTTAAAAATCCAACTTTTTTCAAATCGTGTTTTTGACTTAAAAATTCAAATATTTGGTTGAAGTTTATTTTTTTTAACACTACCATTTGATTCAAAATGCAATTATTGTGTACAAAATTCATCTGTTTTGATTTAAAATTTAATTATTGTCGAAAATTCGCCTTTTTGAATAGAAAATTCATCCTTTTGTATTGATTAAAAATTGATCTTTCTTCGCTTGAAATGTTCTCTTTTATTAAAAATTCTACTTTTCACCTCGATAATTCAAATATTATTATTATATTATTATAATATTCATTATTATTATTAAAGGTATTATGTCAGTCATTCAGTATCTATACTGCCTTTTGTCATTATCTTTATACATTTGATGCGGCTTTTTGTGTACTTAGTTCGAAATTCCATTCATAATTTTATGCGACTCATGCGACTTTTTTAAATCCTTCTATTCGATCCAAGGTCTCTATACGATATAATTTTTCGCAGGTTTCAGACTCGAGATTCCTGTTTTTACGCTGTTATTTTCAATGTAAAGCAAATGACTCCTCCTTTCAAAACTTTAAATGGGTCCTAGAATGATATTTTTTTATGGTGACTCAGTTTCTGCCCATAAAAAATTCATGAGTTGTATTCACAGAGTCACTAAAGCGTGACTGACGTCCACATTTTTCAACCTGTCTCCTTTTATCACGGTCCTTGCATTCGGGTACAAAAAGTCCATTCTGCACTTTTCGAGAATCTCCCACTTTAAATATTGCTGTATATATAATGCTGTAATTAGCGCCTAGTGGGTTATTAGACTCTCACCTAAAAAGACAAAAGTGGGATATTTTAATTCTTTCTCTTTTCTGTCTGTTTTGAATGTCACATTTAATTTGAACAGCCCACCCGTGGGAATGTAAATGACGTCACTCCACTCGCTACGATAATGCAAATTGCAACGATCTGTTTTCGAGAGAGAAGAATCATTTCCGGTATTTCGTTTCCAACGTTTGACCATGCTGCATCGATAGCTTGATAAATATAAATAATACGACACGTTTACTGTCTGTTGATTTTCTGTTCCACCTCTGTAAACTCGAAAAGTGTAATTAAACTGTGGCGATTTTTTAATGTTTAATGAGATTTTATTTAACGTTAATTAAATGCGTGGCTGGTAGACGTGTGGGATTGCGTGTTAATTGGTCTGGAGTCATTCAAATTAGAACAAGTACACTACCGTCGAAAATTGTCGGTACGACCAGAGCGAGTAGTATTAGAAATCACTGTTGACTTTGAAAGATGATCAATCGTTCAAAAAAGAGCGAGACAGTTTTTTGAAACCGTTGGGAAGCTTATTTATTTTCGCGTCGATTGACCTCTAATGGAGAAGTAAAACTTATAAATAAAATGATGAATCTTCAACCTAAAAAATTAACTTTCTAACAAAGTAGTGTGACTTTTAACTATGTATTTAAATTTTCAACCAAAAAAGATAAATTTTTGAACCAAAAGGACGAATCTTTAACAAAATTGTTGAATTTACGACCAAAAAAGATGTTTCAGTTTAGAACAATAAGAACTTCTAGTCAAATTATAATTTTAAAGAGAGACAAATTTATATTACAAAATAAAAATTTCGAATAACTATTCGAATAATCTAAAAGATATTTAAGACTTTTTAATTCTGGAAAAAAATTGAAAAAAATGTCATAAATTTTCGGGAATCTTTCAAAGTTTTGAAATATTATAAATGGCTTAAAAATTCCAAAAATTCTTAAATATCTTCTAACCGGATTCGATTTATTTCTAAAAAATTTCTAAAATCTTCAGGATTCATTTTTGACAATTTTGGAACTCATTTTTAATGTTTTATAATCTTTTTAAATATTCTCTTCAAATCAATTTTTAAAAATAAAGAATCACTTGATATATTCCCATAAATCTTAACAAGAAAACTTTTTTATCATCTTAAAACCTTCCAAAGTCTTTTTAAAAAACTTCGAATTTTTATTTCACTGAATACAATATTGTCGAATTTTGAATACAGAAAAAAAATTTCTTGTATAAACTGAATAAACCATTTATTGAAAATTCATAAATCGGTACTAGTAGGTTTAAACAAATGTAACTTATTTAAATAATTATTTATTCCCAAAAAATGTAAAAAATAATCGTATTTTCTGATTGAAATGTAATAGTTTGTCATTGTTTGGAGTAGCAATTTTTTTAAAAAAACATTATGTAATTATTTAAACAATTACTTATTCTTCATTCTCGAAATTTCTAAAAATTGACCCAGAGATGTCCAGTTTTTTCTCAAATTGGTATCCTTTGCTACTTTTTGTTGAATAATTCTATAATTTTTATACTCATCTTGCAATGCTTAATAAATTTCTATTTGTTTAAACAATTTTGATTTGCTCAAGCAGTTTTTTCCATAACTTTAAAAAAATTATATTAAATAAAATATATATAATTATTTTTCTGACTGTATAGGGTATAGAAAGAATATATTTATCATTTTTCAATTGTTCAAACAAATACAATTTGTTTAAACAATTACTTTTTCAAAAATATTTTTTAAATCGTATTTTCTGAATTAAACAGAGTATTGAATGATTTTAAGGAGTAATAAATTCTGCTAAAAACTTTATGTTATTGTTTGTACAATTAATTATTGTTTTTTTTTCAAGTTTCCTTCAAATTGAGTATGAATGGTTTACAGCTTCTTTGGCGCATTATTAAATAAATCATCAAAGTCATAATAAAATTTGAATTATAAAAGTGTATTTATCATTGCTTTCTTCACATTTCTTCATAATCAGACTGCATATGAAATGGATTTAAATTATATTTTGTTATAGCATTTTAAATTCTTATTAATATCAATCTAACATACTGGAAGACACAAAAAATAGATATTAAAATATATTTACGAAAATAATTCCATGTTTAATATTGTATATTATTGATCCACATTTTTTAATAGAAAACTGCTTGAACTAATAAAAATTGTTTAAACAATAACACAACGTTTTTAACAAAAATTACTACTCCTCGGAATCATTCAATATTATCTTTAATTCAGAAAATACGACTTAAAAAATATTTTTGAAAAAATAATTGTTCAAACGAATTATATTTGTTCAAACAATTAAAAAATGGTTAATATATTCTTTCTATACACTATACAGTCAGAAAAAGAATTATATGTATTTTATTTCATTTCTTTGAAGTTATGGAAAAAAACTGGTTAAGCAAATCAAAATTTTTTGAACAAATAGAAATGTATTAAACGTTAAAAGATAAGTATAAAAATTATATAAATATTTTAATAAAAGTAGCATAGGACACTTCTCCATACAATCACAAACTATTACATTTCCATCAGAAAATACGATTATTTTTTTACATTTTTTGTGAATAAATAATTGTTTAAATAAGTAACATTTGTTTAAACAATTTAAAATTATTTAAAAAGACATGGGAAATATTTAAAATGTCCATTAGTAATTATTTGTATGAAAAAGATGACGGACATTGCTAAAAAGTAACAATAATACGTAAAAATGTAGTTTTTTTATTTTTGTGTCATATTTGAGGCGCTGTGGGGGGGGGGGGGATGAGGGTGAGGTAAAAATAAAAGTTATTAGTATGCTTTTATTTCATAGGTACTCCTTTTCAATCTCTAAAAAGTTTGGCACATTTCGATCAAACCCTGAAGTATGAGTTCAATCTCGAGTTCAATTTTTCGAAAATCCAAAATTTCCCACTGTTAATTAAATGGGATTTTGAAGTGCTCGGTGGCGCGTGTTAATATTCGAATTTCGAAAAAAAAAAATTTGGGATTTTTTTTCTCCGGAAATGGAATCTTTTTGGAGGTGGGTTGGGGGGGGGGGCTTTAAACGTTTTTTTTGGACCACCCTATTCTACACATTTCGTAAACTAAGATATTTCAAGTTTTTGTTCATAATTTCATTTTTCTTATCTCTTTCAATGTGTGAAAAAGTTTATAAATTATAGTCTGGTAGCAAAATGTTGAGAACAGAATCGTTTCCCTATTCGAAAAATTAATCAAAATTAAAATGTTTTCATTTATCAATAATGTATAGAAACATTCAGAAATGATTTTTATCATCACATAGAATCACTTATTTCGGATTTACTAAATTGATCGTACAGAAATTTCTTAATCCATAATAATAGATAAATACATATTATTCACATTTAGTAGTATAAAGGGGTTATGAATAGAATCCATTTGTCATTCTTAAATCAGTTGGTCAAATGTTAAGAAGAAATTTGTTGCTTTGGAATTACAGAATCATTAAAAATTTAAAAAAATGTCTTTCAGAAATAATTTTTTAGAATTAAAATCCCTCATTTGTAAATTGCGATTTACTAAATCCCAGGATATTCAAAAGAACAATCTGGAAACAGCAACTTGAAGTCATGCTCAAGCAGTATGCAACCAATCCGGTAATCAACAACAATGATTACGAGAATTTCGTTTCACCAATTTTTTAGCCAGGGATAATTTTTACTTGTGCGTAATTCATTTGTCACTTTTACACACAAAAATAATAATTAACACTTGTCACTATTTAAACACACTATTCCATACATGAAGCATATTTTTTCATTTTTGAAAAATGCACATGTATTTGTACATCAAATTAAAAAACATAGTGGGTTAAAACGACAACAAAAAGAATATTTCACTTTTTTGGGCAACCATATTTTCTATTGTTCAACTTGATCTGTAGCCGAATACAAGTAAATAATTTTTTAGGGTTTCATCGTACTTCTTTCCAAGAAGAAAAAAGTTCGGTAGGTGAGGAGAAATGAGTGGAGGAGAGGTAGAGATGGTGAGAGGAAACTTATTGCAGGGGAAGTAAGGGGAATTAGGAGGGAAAGTATGGGAAGAGAGGGGAAATTAGGGAGGAGAAAGTAGGAGAAGTGAGGGAAAATAAGGAAAGGTAGGAAAATTAGGGGAAATGAGGGGAAAAGAATTAGGCGAAATGAGGGGAAGTAAGCGGAGGCAAAATAGAGGAATTGAGGGACAATAAGGGATGGAGAAGTAAGGGGAAGTAGAGAGGGGAACTAGGTGTATTGACTTACGTGAGGGAAAGTGGGGAAAATGATTAGAAATGTGTGTGAATAGGAGAGGGGAAGTAAGGACTAAAGAAGGTAAGTAGGGCAGGGGGATTTTTTATACTGTTAGCTGGGAAAACGAGCAGAGTAGGAAGTTGAGGAGGAAAAAGTTGGAGGACAGGGAATGATGAGTGAAGTGAAGGTTTGGAAAGGGGAGGGAAAGTATGGGTTTTGGAGCTTTGAACGACTCAATTAACATCTTAATAGACTACGAAACCCTTTTTCCTAGGCGCGTGGCACCTACTTTGACTATTTTTTTTTTACAATTTTTCGCAACGATCACTTCGATTTTTTTTTATGTCGATGAGATAGGTATGTGGTTGTGGTTTGTCCATGATGAGAGAAGCGTTAAAAAGTAGCGCGAATCGGACGTAATGGACTCTCGTTTACATTCGAGTAAACGACACGATCGAACCTAAGTGGGTTCTCCACGAAACGACCATTGCCCTGCGACATCAAGAGCCGCGGCAACTGGGATTGCCGACGTATAACCAAGTTAGTTACCGGTCTCTAATGGGCATTTCGACGTACTGCTAAATCCTCCTGTGAAATTACGGCTCCGCCAAAGTAGCTTAATTGAACCGAACGAGAAGTAATTGCTATGGAAAACGTACGACAGATCTCGTAGGAGTAAGTAGTTATAGTCAGCGCTTCGTCGGACGCTCATCGGCGAGCGGGTGAGTCGGGAGTTCATTCCACTGGGACTTTCCATCTTCCTGGCAACGCCGCGCCCGTCAAGCGAGAAGGAAAGTTGGCGAAAGTGCTCGATTGGATGCTTTCACTTATTATCCGAATACTTATCCCCTATTTCTTAGTTTCCTCTAAACATTCATTTCGTTCCATCCAATTATTTAAGCAACTCGAATCTTCTAGGAGCAGGGGAGAAGCGACAAAATGACAAATATAATCGATAATTTAATGGCAAAATATGTAATACGTTGTTCAATATCCTATCTTTGCTTTATTCATACAGGGTGACGACGATAGGTTATGGAAAACCTGGAAATCAGGGAAAAGTTAGGGACATTTTATTGAATAGGGAAAGTCAGGTGAAAGCCAGGGAATTTGAAAAAAAAATCTTGCAAAAGTCAGAGAATTTCTATAATAGGCACTTAAAATGTCTTGAATATTTTTCAATTTCAATTTAAAATTGTCTCCTTCTAGTTTTAGAAGATTCTATACTAAAAACGTTAAAAGATTAAAATCGTGTTTTTGAATATTGATGTCAGGGAAAATGCAAAATTGGTCAGGAAAAAATCAGGGAATTTTAAAAATGAAAGTTTGCGGGCACCCTGATATAACATTCTTGTTACTTCTTCCAGAATATCATATTTTAAGTTAAATATTTATTCAATTTTTTGGAAATGTAATTTTGTTAAAAATTAATCCCTTTTGGTTCAAAATTCAACTGTCTTGTTGAAAATTCGTCCTTTTGATTCGAGAATGCACCTATTTTAGTAGAAATTTAATTTTTTTCTGATAAAAATACAACTAATTAGTTGAAAATTAATCTTGTTTGGTTGAGGATTAAACTATTTTGTCGAATATTCGTCTTATTTTTGTTAGATTCAACTACACTTTATTCAAAGTTACCATCTTTTTTGGTTGAAATATTTAATATAACATTATTCGTTAAATTTTTTTCTAATTCAACTGCTTGGTTAAAAGTTTAACTATTTTGTTAAAAAAAATTTTTTTCTTGAAGATTCATCAGAGAAGTCATCAAAAGTCAGTTGAACATTCTTCATTTTAGTTTAAAATTCATCTCTTTGGTTAAAAGTTGAACTATTTTGTTGAAAATTAATCTTTTTTTTTATTGAAAATTCAACTACTTGGGTAAAAGTTGCAACTACTTTGTGTTTTTGGTAAAAAACTAATCTTATTGTTCTGAAATTCCCCTTTTTCTGTTTAAATTGCAACTATTTGGTTGAAAATGAACTTTTAAATTCACATTTTCGGGTTGACGATTCAATTTTTTTACAGAAAGTTCGCCTTTTCACTTGAAAGCTCAAAAGTTATGATAATATATTCTTTTTCTTAAATAAATAATGTTTTTTTGTAGCAGATTTGTTAACGTGTTTGGTAAATTTATCATCTTACTTCAAAAGTTATCATTCTGGTAGAAAAATTGATTATTTTGATGAAAATTCGTTTGTTATTGACGAAAAAAAATTTTTTTACTTAAAATTTAATCTTTCCATTTTTTGTTGAAAATTTATATTTTTTAGTTTAAAATTCAAATATTTATTATAAAATCATGTATTTTGTTGAAAAATTGTCTGTTTTAGTAAAACATTAATCTTCTTGGTTAGAAAATTGTCTTTTAGGTCTTAAAATGGATCACTTCTGGTAAAAATCTCACTTTTTTGGTTGAAATATCAACTATTATATTTCTTGTCGAGAATTTATCTTTGCAGGTTGAAAATTTCACGGTTTTATTGAAAATTTTATATTTTGGTTGCAACTTTTAGTTGAAGTTTAAACTTTTTTGTTTGAAAATTCCACTGTTCCACTCTTTAAAAATTCCACTCTTTAAAAATTCCACTCTTTAGTTAAAAATTAATTTTTTTGTTGAACATTTATCTTTGTTGGTAGATAATTCAAGTATTTGGTTAAAAGTTCAACTAATTTGTCAAAAATGTAATTATTCTGTTGGAAATTTAAGTATTTTGTTTATAATTCATTTTTTTTGCTCGAAAATTCAACGTATTTCAGCAACTTCAAGGGATATAAAGGAAACCTACAACATTTCAAAAGATTTGAAAGCTTTTATGTTATCTAAAAAGATTTCAAAGAATTTCAAGAGACTTACATAATTGCAAGGTACGCCAAAGAATTTTGTAGGATATTCAAAGATTTTGGGCTTGATTTTGATTCCAAACATTTTAAGGGATTTCGTGGTATTTCAAGGGATTCTACAATATTTAAAAGATTTTATTGAATCTGAAAGGATTTTCAAGATTTCTAGAGATTTGAACGGATTGTTTTATCAGAGAACTTTAATGAACATTATGAACAAGTTTAATTAAATTCATGTTCAAGAGATTTCGAATGATTTTAAATTTTCAAAATTGATTTTTACTATTATACATTCATATATTTTGAAAGATTCCAACGAATTTCAAGAGGCTCAAATGATTTTCTGGAGATTCGAAGAATTTGTTAGCATTTTCAAAATGACATAAATTGAAATTGCAAGATATTTGAAGGTATTTCAAGGCATTTCACAAGATTTAAAGAAATGTATTGTGCCCCTTAGGATTTCGAAGATTTCCATGGACTTGACGATTTTTGTTACAAAAGTTTAATTATTCAATTAATTTTAATTTATATTGGAGAACTTTTAAATGATGCCCACTTATTTTAATAGACTTTTACGATTTCCAAAGATTTGAAGGGGTTACAACGAATTTCTAGAGAACCTTACGCAATGAAAAAATTTGATTTCTAGGAATTTCTATTTTGTAAAATCTCCAATTATTTCCAAGGAACAAAGAAATTTTAAACAAATTTCCAAACATTTCAAGGTCGATTTTAAGTGATTTCTAGAGAACTTTGTAGAATAAAAAAATAAGAAGACATTCTAAGGGATTCTTATCGATTTCAAAGATTCCAAGGGATTTTAAGGATTCCTACGGGCTTGAACCGTTTTTTTTTCTTTAATAAATAAGTTTAATTAAATTAATATTAAAGGGATTTCGAATGATCCCTATTAATTTTAATTGATTTTTACGATTTTCAAATATCCCAATGGATTTTGATGAACAACTCATTTTTGGAAAACTTTGGGGAATAAAATAAATTTTATTGGAAGGTATATATAGAATCTCACAAAATATCAAAGAATTTGAACGATTTTTAGTTATTTCAAAAGAAAATTTCAAGGAATTTAATAGAATTTTTTGGATTTTCAAAGATTTTAAGGGTTTTTGTAGAGAACTTTTGAAATTACATTACCTAAAATTAAATTTTAAGGAAGTCCTAACGATTCCAAACATTTTAGGGGACTTTAAGATATTTCATGAAATTTCTAAAGAACCTTAGAGAATAAAATATATTTTATTCTAAGCGAATTCTACAGACTTCAACCGTTTCAAACGATTTTAAGTTATTTTAAGAGGTTCCAAATAATTTCAAGAGATTTCAAAATTTTCAAGGGGAAATTTTGTAGGGTTTCCAAAGATTTTAACTAATTCAAACAATGACACATATAATGTGTACCAAAATTTCGGTACAGATAGACACTGCCTAAACTTAATTTCTTTTATTTTCAAGATATTTTTAATGATTTCTACATATTTGTCTTATCACAGGAAAATCCTTATGGATCCATACATATTTTTCTCTGAAAATTGTTTGTAAGGGCATTTTGCAATTTTGCATGATTCGTCCCATTCGTCGACCTTAGGTTTTTGTATTACTTAATTTATTTTTCATAGCGTCTAATTAACACAGGGCCTATCCACTTATTTTTTGATAATCTCATGCTAGATTTTTATTTTTAGAAGTTGACTTTATCTTCCCTAAAATGGCAAGAAACTAGGACAGAGAAGTGAAACCTTCTCGATAAAGATTCTGAGCACCCATTTTTTCCGCTATCAGCAGAATTGTTTTTCATAAAACTCGTGAATGGTTATTAAAAACAGAAAGGGAAAACAAAGAAGATGAGAGTTCCTCGGCTTTCAGCGTCGCTAATTAGGCATGCCGAGAAGATTTTAGAAAGTTCTAGAGCCATTGTCTTGGCTAAGTAAGCAGTTCTTTAATCCAGCGTTTACACCAGTTTGAAGTTAGCACCCAGTCGTGCTCTGGAAGCGAGGAAGTCGTCCTTGGCTTCCTGGGTGTTTGGTAAAGCAAGTTTTGTCCTAACTAAGGCAGAGACACTCTCTCAATTTATGGCCTTAGTTGTAATCCGAGTTTCAATTTGGATGAGTCTCTCGCCTTCTATCTCTTTCTCACCTACTTGTCCCCTCCCTCTCATTTCTCTCTCCATCCTGCATAGATACACTACATACTCGCATAAACCATTCTGCGTAGTAATTTATTGCAGTACTGCACCTCAAAAAATACGCTCCATGAGAAAATCTAGAGATGGCAACTGGAAAATAGAAAAAAATGCGCTCTTCAATCAAGTCAAGCCGTTGTAATTTGAGGATCTTGGATTCATTAACACAAAAAGCAAAAATTCTCTGCTGGATTTTGCTAGACGGCAGCATGTTACTGCGGAAGTAACGTGCTTTCCTCTAGCAAACTCCAGCGGAGAATCTTTCTTTAGCCACGAATAAATGACCCCTCTATCAATTAACCGACTGGACTTGCACCGTTTTACCCATTACCTGCAACGTTTCTTATACCCCGTCTTATCTGTGGATGCGACATTTCATACCTTCAGTTGTGAGATTATTTGTTAAAAAACACAATACTAAAAGTTAGTTTGAATAGGCGCCGCACGCCTACAAAAAAAAATTCGTACTCCATTAGGACGTTTAAATCCCCCCTCCTACCTTACCCCATGATTTCCATCCCTACTACCATATCCCTCTCACTTCCTCTACTGCCGCTTCCCATAATTCCGCTACCAACACTCCCTTCCCTTCTTCCCCACTCTTTCTTCCCCTCCCATATTCACCCTTACTTTCTTGCTTCCTAACTTTCCTCTCCCTACTTGATCCTTTCCCTCCCCTACTTTCCCACCTTGAGTTCCCTTCCCCTAGTCACTCTTACTTCCTTACACCCTTACATCTCCTCCCTTCCTCTCTCAACACTCCCCCTACTCAGGTACTTCTTCCAACATACTTTCTCCCATTCCCCTACCCTTCCTTACTCATCCTCACTTTCCCTCCCTAGAAAAAAGTACGACGGAAGCACAAGGCTGCAAAAAAAGTTTTTCTGGACAAAAAATAATCTAGAGCTTACAATTTGGATTCGAGTTAAGCATTTTTTTCAAAAGAAAGTTTCTTAATTTCAAAGAGATTTGCAAGAGCCCATTTTTTCTAATTAACGTGGAAGTGCTACTTCAATATTAAAAATATTTGGAGACATTATTTTTCTTTTTTACATTCTCATCAGAGAAAGTATTGTATCTGTGTAAAATTTGACCCCCTCCCGTTTTTGTCAGATGTCCACGTTTTGAGACCTCCTGAACCCGAAAAACAGGTATTCGCGAATGTGTCTGGCTGTGTGTCTGTAAATTTAAAATCTGTTAGCACGATAAATTTCGAAAGAATCAACAGATTGGATTGGCCTTTGGTATAATCTTAAAGTGTCCTAAACTGAAGGGCAAGTCCATTAGCCAGCCGATTTCAATAAAAATTCAAAAAGTTAGAGCATTTTCGAAATTTTTCAGACCACTTTTTTCAAGATTCAAAAATGTTCCTTACGGTTATTTGCAGTTCTTAAATAGACGAACCATTTCTCATGACTTTTTAAAAAAAAAAAAGAAAAATCACCAGAGTTATAGCATTTACAAAATTCAAAAAAACAAATGAAAATGAAAATCCTGCGCCAAATCACGCACGCTATCCAAAAGAGTTTAAAAAAATCAAAATGATGCTTTTTGAAAGTCTTACAAGATTATTACAAAAACTTTGTAAATTTTCTTCGAAAATCGAAAATTAAAATTTTGACCACACAAAAATATAATGAAAAATCAAAATTCCATTCTTCGGTCAAGCTATGCAAGATACGACAAATGATAAACAACAATAATTGTGAACTTAAAATAAATCTAAAAAGTTTTCATTGCACACTTTTTGATAGTACGCCGAGTTTTTATTTTATTCGTTCAAAACATTAGAAATAGACCAAAAAAATTCTAGACAAACGAAACAAGCTAAAAAAACAATAAGACAAAAGTTGTACACACAAAAAATATATATAAATTTGGTCATTAATCATTTTTTGATGGAAAACGCAGTTTTTTTAATCGAAAAAATATCATTAAAAATAAAAAATGAAATATTTTTGGAAAAATGACACAAGGGACGAAGAAAAGTTAATGGACGTAAGTTGTTCACGCAGAAAGTGTCTACAAATTTGTTATTATCCATTTTTTGATAAGACAAGTCGATTTTTTTTAATCTTAAAAAATAAAACTGAAAATAAAGGAATTAAATTGTTGGAAAAACAACGCGAATTATGAAAAAAATGATTAAAAAAAAGTTGTTCTAACAAAAAATATCTAAAAGTTTGTTGTAAGAATACATTAGGAATAAAAAAATTAACTTTTTGGGAAAACGACGCAAGTTGAAATAACATTTTATTTCACAAAATTTGTCGCTCAAAGTGTATCTACACATTTTCTTAAAAGCTCTTTACTCTAGGATGCGTATTTTCAATTTAAATCGTGAAAAATAACATCAAAAATAAACAAATTAGGTTTATGGAAGAACAATACAAGTTGCAATAAAGTGTTTATTAACCAGTTTTATTGTGGAATGCGCATTTCTTTAATTATAAAAACAAGACAATGACAATACGTCTGTTCCAATACCAGTGCATATTATGAATTGTAATAATTTGAATTTACTGAAATGATACATTTTTTTCAGGGTAGTCGAGAATAAAATTTAATGCAAAATAAGAAACAAGTATTAAGGTTATTATGATAAGTAAAATTTGTACTTTATTTTGCAATAATAGTGTTGAACATAATATAGAAAAAGTCGCATTTTGGACAAAATCGAGTGCGAAGCACGAAATACGTGATGAGAATGTATTCGTTAAAGCCGAAGGAACTTCAACAAAAGAGAATTCACAATCACCAAATTACTGTTTTCGATGCTTTGATCTTTAGTTTTATAAAGTTTGTGCACAGGGGAAGTACAAAGAACGAACGCTTAGCACTAGATAAATATATTATCGAGCACGAAGGGCGCGAACCAACAATTATTATTGTAAATTTTATGAACAAATTTATTAGACAACCGCAATGATCAGGAATTTTCCGACAGAAAAATTCTTTTTTTCTATGTCAATTTTTTTAATTAGCAACTTCATGATAATTTTAGCAAAATTCATAATTTGTTCATTAATCTTGTGAATTCTTTAAACAAATATAATGAACAAATGCATTGTTAGGGCATTTGTCTGCAGAAAAATTCGTTTTTTTCAATACCAGTTCTCTTGATTGGAAACTTAATGACAATTTCAGCAACACTCATGATTAGTTTATAGATTTTATGATTTTTTTTAACAAATTTAATGAACAAATGCATTTATCAGGCATTTGTCGACAGACAAATTTGTTTTCTTCGATGTCAACTTGTTAAATTAGGAACTTTATAATAATTTCAGCAAAATTCATAAATTTTGATGAATTTTACGATTTTTTTAAGCAAATTTATCAAAAACAAATTCATTATTGGGGCATCTTTCGAAGGAAATTTCCGTTTTTTTCATTTCAGACATTTTTAATTGGGTTATTCATAATAAATTCATCAACATTCATGATTGGTTGACCAATCTTATGATTTTTTTAAACAAATTTAACAAACAAATGCATTATTCAGGCATTTGTCAATGGAAAAATTGTTTTTATTTTTATGATTGTCTTTTAATGGAAAACTTAATGATAATTTCATTAATACTAATACTAAGTTGATGAATTCTATGACGTTTTAAACAAATTTGAAAAAAATGTGCATTATTTTGGTATTTATCAACGAAAAAGTTTTTTTTCAGTCTCAGTTCCAATAAAGTTCCTAATTAAAAAGGTTGACATCGAAGAAAACGAATTTTTCTATCAAAAATGCCTGAACAATGTACTTGTATATTAAATTTGTTTATAATATTAACAAAAATAATCTTAAAAAAAAACGTAAAAGTATGGATAATCGTAGAGAACATTCTTTCAACAAATAATTTGTCTACAAGAAATTTGTTTGTTTATTATATGATATTGGAACATCGTTAAATAATGTGACTTTATGAAACTTAGGCGATTCCAAGAATTTCCTTGTTATTGACGAGCACCGGGAACGTCAAATAGAAGAAATTGCTAATTTTTGGTCATATTTTTTTATTTTTGAAAAAATTGAAAGCCTAATTTAAAAATCAGACACGACAACTTTCTTTGAAATCTAATCAGCTTTTTTGATTTTTTTTTTTTTGTCAAAATCGGTCAATATTTGTGAGCTGTACGTTATTTTGAACAAAAAAATAAATTTTTTCCCCACTGTGCGGCGTGACAGTCTAGTTTAGTATTTTATTTTTTGACATACAGCTGGGAAAATAACAATAATAAGCAATAATAAATAAATAAATAAATAAATAAGAAAGTTGGCCGGCGGCCGCGCAACCGTCTAATAAAGTATCACGATGAAAAGATTTTGCCAAGTGATTTAAAATTGATTCGTTCGAAGAAACGTAATCTGTGAGTTGAAAATCGACGAAAATCCGTATTTTGTTATCAGATATTTCCAAGCAATTCACAATTGTTATCAGGTAATAAAAAAGTATCCATATTATTTATTGTTGACAATTTTGTAAGCAATTCTATTAAAGGAATGAAGTCCAAAGAGCGCGAAATGACTAATATATACATTTGTTTATTTAATTTGCTTATAAGATTAAGAGCTCTCTACGGGTCAGCAAATATTAATAGAGTAATGAAAGCGCGTAAACTAAGATGGGCGGGGCATGTAGCAAGAATGGGAAATGAAAGAACAGTGGCGCAAGTTTTAAGTGGGAGACCCATTGGTAAGAGACCCTCAGGCAGACCGAGAAACAGATGGGAGAAAAATGTAAGGGATGATTTAAAAGAACTAGGACATGATTACTTAAACTGGATGGAGGATGCACAGGATAGAGATGTGTGGCGGTCTCGGGTAGATGAGGCAATGAACTTTCGAGTTCGAACTGCTAATCTATAATAATAATAATAATAATAATAATAATAATAATAATAAGATTAAGAGCTACTTTTGAAACTTTTCAGAATTGTAACTAAGCAATTTTTTACTTACATTCTGGAGAAAATTGAAGTATAACGTTTCCAAGCATATTTAATATTGGATTAGCAATTACACTCAATTATTTTCCAATAAAAAACTAAATAAATTTTTTAAAATGTTGCGACCTGCTTAGTATTATTTCAAATGAGTGTTTACACTCATTTTATGATATTTTACATGAATATGATTAGTTGCAAAAAAAAAGGTTCCTGTACTTTAAAAAAATTCTACTATGTTGTTGATTAAAAAAAAAATTAATCTCACAAATCTCTCTAAAAATTCGCTAACTTTTGATTTTTTTCAAACACTCAAATCGAAATAAAATTGTAAGCCCTAGACTCATTTGTCTCGAAAAACTTGTTTGCCCGATTATGCATCCGGCAGACTTTTTCCCGGGAGAGGAAGTGAGGAGAAGTAAGCGGTGAAGTGTTAAGGGAAGTGAGGATGTTAGGAAAGTAGGAGTGAATAGGAGAAGGAAAGTGGTAGCGATATATCAGATAAGGCAGGAGCAGGAGAATTAAGGGGGAGGGGCGCTTAATTTTAATTTTTTTAGCGCTCAAATTACATCCAAATTGTGAGCTCTAGACTAATAGGGAAGTATAGAAGGGAGAGTGGTCAAAAACAGCCCCAATCGGGTGTAGGGGAAGTTACAGAGGAATGATTGAACTAATTTGTCCAAAACCTTTTTTTGCCCCACTGTGAGATGGACGGACACCCGACCGAAACTATAAGGGTATGTGCCCGTAAAACCCCAAAAAATATGTGTCTTAAATTATTTGAAAATTCACAAGCTTCTCCCATATGCCCTCCCGAAATGGCCAACTACAAAGCCAAGTTTCAAAATGGAACAAAAGTAAAAAGTTAAGCGAAGCAGAATAAAATGGTACAAGTGTTTTATAAAAGTACTGTTATTTACGATTACAGTAACAAGTAAATTATAATAATAAAATTGTGAAATTGCGATAAGAGAATGGTAGGATTTCATTGGAAATTCTTGGCATTGGACAGTGTCATCGAATAGCAGTAAGTATGATATTAAGCGTAGCTGAAACATTTATCTTGGCACGATGCCCAGTCCTAGAGAAAGGGCTGGAAAGAGATACCCTGACCAGCGATTCTGCGTGATTTTAAGCAGAGCAACGGAAGCGCAACTTCCACGGATACCAACCATGACGTTCGCACCCTTGTATTATTTATTTGACGCAACTATTTATGATTTCAATTTGCAATGCTAATGACAGCTGCTTGCATTTAGGCGCCATTTGGAACCCTGCCAGAAATCGTATCTCACTTCAGCGACCTATTAGCAATCCCATCACGTAGGACAGATATTCCCTTTCAGAGACTTCCAGTCCCACAAGACTTATATGAGAATAAAAACTCAAGTTATGGCACATCATTCAGTTTCCCGTAAGTGCCATCTTTCGTCCATATTTTGCGCATATGCTGCCTTCAAAAATATATTCCTGGCATCTAGAATTTCATCGAATGTCATCGAATTTTATCGAATTTTCAGCTTTTTCTAGCTTATACTAGGTCTGTCCGGAAAGTATCCGACCTTGGGATGTATCAAGAGTAAGAGTTTATTCTGGTCAATGGCGATGGTATCCCCTTCAAATTACTTACCTTTGGAAGCCACAACCTTCTTCCAGCAATTCAACGACTTTAGGAAGTACTCCTTAAAGTCACGTTTCCGAATAGCTAACCGCTGATTCATCGCAGTCTGTTTTATTTCCACTACTTCTTGAAATCATTGTGCTCTTAAGAGTACTTCAATTTTCGAAACAGCCAGAAATCACAGGGAGCCAGGTCAGGACTGTATGGGGTCTTTCGAAGTTGTGTAAGGCCGTATTTCACCAGAAATTACTGAACGGGCTGTTAATGTGAATGTTGATTAGATTTATCTGTAGATAACTGATAACAGTTAGTTAGATTCCCATTAATTAACACTCACACTGTTTCTACATTTTGAGGCGTTTAGCCGCTGTGAAGCTGCCAGAGTGAGTCTCACATTCCACTGAAGTACGACCACTTTTAAACCGCCTAGACCACTCCTTAATTTGAGTGTCACTCATAGACTCGTCACCATGATCTTTCCGAATCATAAAAATAGTTTCCGAACATCAATGTTCGGTATACATATTATATGTATTATGTATAATATACACATACATTCTTGGTTCGGTGCGTACCGTCACCCTGAAATGCGACGCGTACATGGTTAGACCTTAACGCAACGTAATGTTTTTTTATTTTTCTAGAATATTTCGCAATATCCTACATTATTTTAGAATTTTTTCATATTCTAGAAATTTGGGATGGGCTACAAATGGTAACAGGCAATGTATCTACTATAGATTTATAATTACGATTTTTTCCTGAAACTTGTGAAAACATTTTGGCACTACCTAATTTTCAAACACTAATCGCTTATTTTTTTCAACCAATAACAAGGATCCTTCGCTTAGTTAATATCTCACTAACTGAAGTAAATATTAATTTGCAACAATACTTTAATACTTTTGGTTGAGATAAAACCATTTCTTGGAATTGAAGAACTGTTTTATAAGACGTATTCCGTACGATCATTTCTTTGAATGAAGTAAATTTTCATTGATTCAAGGCATTTTTTAGAATTTTTTCTGCATAAATAATTTTTGAACGATCAGTGAAGAATTTCAAAATAATTTTGAAATTTTCAAACAATTATTATTATTTTTTTAACAATTTCCCCTCCAGTAAATCGTGAAAAGTTATTATCTGTCGGGATAAATGATAAAAAGTTGATGAATGTCAAGAGTAGTACTTCTTCTCTAACATATTTGGTAATTATTTAAACAATTTCCATTTATTTAAACAATTTTCTTTCCTGTCAATCGTGAAAAGTTATTCTTTTCTGCAATTACTGATACAATTAAAGAATGTTAAGAGTGAAATTTGTTTGTTTAAAAATATTTGCAAATATTTGAACAATTAATAATCACAGGAAAGGTTGAGAAAAGTCTAGTTTTTTCGAAACTCTGACACTACGTCGCTTCTTATGTCGCTATATTCTTTAACAATTAAATTTAATTGCTCTGAGAAACATATAGTCATTTTTTTTAAATGTCTCTGTTCTATTTCATTTGTACACTTTAGAACCGATCTATATGCAAATTATCGTCAGTTCACGGATTTCATTAATCTACAGGCGTGACTTCGAGAAAAAAAGGATTGTGCTTCACATAGAGCAATTGAATTCAATTGCTCATGCAAATTTTCATAATGATATACGTTCAAAAATTAGGAAATACTTAATAATAAGCAGCATATTGCAGGAGATTCAAAAAAAATAGACTTTAAAACCTTCCACCTAAGAAGGCTCAGGTAAATGATTATTAATTTTTAAAATAATTTCTGAATATTTCAAGCAAGCAGAAAATATTACTCTTGATATTTGTTAATTTTGTCCTTAATTGCAGAACGGAATAACTTCTCACGATTTACAGGCAAATATTGTTTGAACAAATCATAATTGTTTAAAAAAATCGAAATTATTAAAAAATACTCGGAAACTCGTCATCTATCGATTAAAAATATTTCATGTTGATAAAATTCCGCGAAATATCCTCTTTAACATGAATTTGATAGAAAACTGCTCTTTTGCATTTCTCGAGGCATTTTCTGGGCTCAATAAAAGTGTATTTGGGGGATGGGTCAAAATTAAAAGTTATTGGGTTAACAATATTATTAACGTTGAAAAGTCGAATAATAGAATGTACTCAATATTGGCTATATTCGAAATTTTCACGGACCCATTCCTTTGACTTTTATAACTTTATTAAACTTCATTTTCCTAGCTAAATATCTGCAAAAATCGCGTTATCTTCATATGGCGTATGGCTCATAGCCAGTAAGTTTTAAAATTTTAAATCAATATCATGTACAGTTTTTAAAATTTCTATTGAATGCGTTTTTCAAATGTCACATTATAGTATTCATATATAGAAGTACATTTTTATATAGCTTAAAAATTTTTGTTAGAAGATTTTAGACGATGACTCATTTTCTATGCATAATCTCTACATAGCTAAGAATAGTATCAGAGATAATCTTTTACATTAATAGCTTTTTCTTATTTCTCTTTTTAACGATGCAAGATATTGAAAAAGGTCACATTTTTTTGTGGAGCATTTCTAATGAAATAAGGAAGTATCAACACATACCAAAAAAATGAGGATTTTTGTACCAAACTGTTGGTACACATAGTCACTGCCATGAAATAATACTTTTCAGGACCGTCACATGGGGTAATTATGGATCATGGTGGATAATTATGGAACAAGGATATTAATCCGTTGAAAACTTTCGTTCCCCAATTGGATTTTACTGTATATCCTAAAAATATTGTTTATAAAATTTTCAGAAAGTATTGTGACAAATAAAAGAAATCATAAAGTTAGAGAGCATAAACCTTCATCCATATTTGCCCCAAAATGATCCATAATTTCCCCGGTTGACGGTAAAAATTTTTCGTCGATAGCCTGCCTGAATAAAAATAGATTATTTCATTAGTACTTTTTTCTAAAAGCCGTCATATAAATTTTTCTTTGCTTTAGGAAAAAAGTGACAGGTAATAAAGTCACACAATAAATTTTCTATAACTTAACAGAAGTAAGAAAAATAATAGGGTAAAGAAAAAGTAAACTGAAGAAGGGCATAAAGCGACACATTACGAGTACTTGCTGTGAGAATTCAGTCACGTAAAAGAGGTCCCAAGATAAATCCGTAAAACAGTGAAGTCACCGTCTGTTAAGCCAGCCAAGCTCACATTCTGAACGCGTGCGACATACGTACCTCTTGGGACGAGATGACACTGTACTGCCGTACTTTTGAAGAAAGGCTCTATCTACATTTTTGATGCAAAATCAGTTTTATACCTTTGGATTAATTATGGAAAACGAATTAGAAATTCGAACCGCGAATGACCTCAAAATAATATGATACACAGTTATTAAACCACTTGACTAATTTTTTTGTTGCAATGAATCAATTGACACTGTTTCTCAACGAAAAAACTAAAGGAGATTAAATTGAATCCAAATTTTCTCAAAGAAATGACATTGAGCGGCCTTTGAATATTATTGTAAAAATCTGAAAAAAATCTGAGTAAAATACTGAATCGCAAAGAACACAATACATACGCGCCAGAAATAAATAATCAATAAATAGTCAATTTAATGAGGAATGATCATTTTTGCCCTAAAATGGCCTTGAGTGACCTCTGAATATTTTTTTTTCAATTTTGAAACAAATCAGAAGTAATTTTCTCAGCAGAAGAAAAAATCTGTAGGAGTTTTCATGAAAATTATTTTTTTCATCGTTGAATTGTTAATGAAAAAGAAATTTAGAAATTTCAAGCAAATTCGGAGATAATTAGACTTTAATCAGCCTAGCCACACAGATTTTTCAGCAATCTGGAGTAATACTGTCGAAGAAAGCGTCTTTCTAAATTTTTTATGAAATATCCGTTTTTCTATCGTTGGATGGTACGCGGTTAAAACCATTTCTCACGTAAGATAATTTATTCAAGTCTTTCACAGTCGCGTTTTTCCACTTAAATGCGAACTGAATAAATAGAACCCAATGAATAAAAAAATGCAACTATTTTTTGTTGAAAGTTCAATCTTCTCGGCTAAAATATCTACTGTTAAATTCCTTATCAATTATTCATCTTTTTTCGGTTAAAAATGTAATTTTTTTGTTAAAAATTCAGATATTTTATTGAAAAGACATCATTTTTGTTGGAAAATCATCATTTTTGGTTGAAAATTTGTCTCTATGGATTGGAAATGTATCTCTTTGGTTGAAAATTGAACTAATTTGTTTAATATTCGTGTGTTTGGTAGAAAATGAATTTTTTTAACTGAAAATTTTATTATTCAATTGAAAATTCAGCCCTTTTTTGAAAATGAACATTTTTGTTCAAAATTCAATTGTTTTGCAGACAATTTGTCTTTTTAGTTTTAAAATTAACAGCACGGTAGAAAGTTTAAATGTTTTGTAGAAATTTGTTTTTTCATTACAAATTAATTTTTTTAATGGAAGTTGAACTATTCCATTTTTGTTTCAAATTGATCTACTTCAGTTCAAAAATTCAACCATTTCGCTGAAAATTTATTCAGTTAATTGAAAATTTGTCTTTTTTTGTAGAAAATTATTCTTCTTAGCTAAAGACTTAACTATTTAGTTGAAAATGTTTGCATTTTTTCACGGATTGGTCTTTTGTAGCAAAAAATTAATTTCCTTGGTTGAGGAGTCAACTGGTTTGTAGGAAGATTGTCTTTTTGATTTGAAAATTCAGCACTGGATGAAATTTTTTTTCTTGGTTGTAAATTCAACTCTCCTTAAGAATACTTTTTTTTGTCTGATAATTTATTTATTTTACTAGGAAGTTAATCTTTTTTGGTTATAGATTGAATTGTTTGGTTGGGAATGAATCATTTTTGCTTGCAGATTTAACTATTATGTAGAAAGTTCACCTCCTTCGATTCAATTCAACTGTTTTTTCAAAATTTTGTTATGGTTAAAATATCATGGTTACCAGTATATTTTTTGTTGAAAATTTAACCTTTTTTGGTTGAAAAATTAACTACTTTGTTGAAAGTTCAACGACTTTGTAAATTCCTAGGGAACAAGAAACAGTAGAATTGTACAGCCCCCTCCCCCCCCTCTCAAATCGACTTACGTTATTTTTGGATGACTTCTAAATAAATTCACAAAAAAATGCAGTCGACAAAAATTACGTCATACAGGATGTGGGTGTCAAATCTTACGAATCCTAAAAAAGAGAAGTACTTGATTTTAGCTCATCTATAAATTAGCCACTAATAAAAAGCCTATCTACAGTGTTGGATCTTTAACTAATTTTCATTATTATTCATTGTAGCTATTCTTCAATTATTCAATAATGTTATTAATACACGATGTTAAATACTGAATAAATTATAATTAGTCGACAAAAACAATCATATATATTATAAGGTTTAGATCATTGAATATGCAAACACGTTTCCTTCAATAATTAATTTAATAACTCAAGAACATTTTCTTTACTAAAAAAAAACGTGAATCCAACGATAAAATTTGGATAACACTCTCACAAATTTCTCCGTTAAAATTAATGTAATAATAACAAAATAAAAAAGAAAGAGAGAATAGATGTTAAGTCTTTAAACCTGCAATTACTCTGACAATAATAATTGTTGTTAATTTTATCATAAAAAGAGTATAAAATTGTTTACATCACGCAAAGAAAGACGATATTTAAATTCTCAATTGTCTCCAACTTTTTGCTTCCTACTTGAAAATTATACGTATTGTCATCACCACTTTAATTTATCTTTTGATTCAGGTTTTATTTCCCTCTGTTCTTTGTCCCTTTGCACTGAATTTTAACTAAGCCGTGAACTGCAGGCATTACGACATTTATTCTTTCTTAACCAACTATAGCACGTTTAATCTGCGATCCTCGGAGATATAAGTTCAGTCATTCCAAGAAATGTACAATCATCTTAAAATATTCAAATTCAATTTTAATTTCTTCAGGCGTGTAATTGCCTACTTTCAATTCAAAAGAAAAAAGTTTATACAATATGAAAATATCTTTCACATCTGCTTTTGAGTTTCATTAGAGGCATCCATAAATTACTTGACACATTTCGACTTTTAAATCTTTAAAATTACATAATTTCTAAGTTTAAATTCCAGCTTTTAATTTAGTTTCATAATTTTTAATTATTCAAATTAAATATTGAAAAGCCTTCCATTGCGTATGTCATTTTAAATTTAAAACATTTCGAATCAATGAATCTTAAATTGGAAAACTTTCAAATTTAACTATTCCCAAAAAACGTTCAAAATTACATACCTTCAAAATATAAATCTTGACAACTAAATGATTTTCAATTGTATATTTCCAAACATCAAAAATTCTCAATTTTAGCTCATCAAAATTGTAAAACTTTGAATTGTAAATTTTCGAATTGAAGATTTTTAAATTTTAAAAGTCAGGGATTGAAAATTATGCAAGTTTTAAGTTTAACAATTGCAGATTCTGTACTTTTTATGATTGATATTTGAAATTTCTTTAATTTTGAAGATTGAGAATTGAAAACTTTTGACTTTTAATCTTCGAAATCATGCAAATTAAAATATTCTGTTTTATATATCTTCAAACTAGAAACATTTTCAAATTGAAAATCTATCAAATTGGATAAATTTCAATTTTTAATCCTTGGAATTGAAGAATTTTCTGTGTGATTTTTTCAGTCATGATATATACCGCCACAAAAAAATTGGAAAAATATATGTTAAAGCAGATAACGTAAGGATTTTCCTGCGAGAAAATGAAGAGATGTATTTTTCAACAGAATTTTTTTTTAATGGTCTCGTTGATATTGATGACACTTTTTTCATAAAAATAGATTGAGCCGCTTGATGGTATAGCATTCCGCAGCCGCGTGGGAGGGTGCCGTATGAGCGTAGCGCTGCATGCATGGTTTTTATTTTTTTTACCCATGTTATACCTCCACGAAAAATTCAGCAAAAATATATGTTAAAGCTGATAATCTGAAGATATTTTTGAGAAAAAATGGTAGGTGTATCTCCAAAATATCACATGAAAAAAATATTTTGAAAAATTCAAACATTTTTTTTGGTCATATTTTTTTCAAAATTTTTTCATATTTTTTGTTTGCGTTACTCTCATTGATGTATGTAACATATATTTTGTTCATCAAAATCGGTCGAGTGGTTTTCGAGAAAAACCACTTTTTTTATTTTTCTTTCCCCCTCCATAAGTCACTCAAAAATGCAATTTTAAGGTTATCATTGGGGGAAATTATACTTCACATAGGCATGAAACTATGACGTAAATTTGAACTTGATACGTGCGGGGGCAGATTTTACATGCTTAACCGGCTAGGCCCTTTCTTCAATTTATAAGATGTATGATTTACTTATTTACTTATGTATAAATAACTTATCCAAATTTATTAACTTTAACTTATATATATATATATATATATATATATTATTATATTAATATTATTATATCATTATATTCGGCCCTGCCGAACGCTCCAAGGGATATCAATTGTTGTCAATTGTTGTCAATTGTCAATTGTCCGAAACGAGAAGTGCCAGATTTTCTGGAACTACGATTTTTGGGCAACAGTCTCCGTTGCGCACTCGAGGCCTGACATTGTTCTCCAAAACTTCGAGAAACGAACGATATTCGTGATCGAATTCTCGGCTCCGTCCGAATACAACATCACTGCAAAGGAGAAAGAAAAAGAGGAGAGGTATCAAGACCTTAAAAGAGAGCTGCAACGACTGTACCCAAAATATTCGGTACGAGTAATTGTCCTTGTGATAGGTGCTCTCGGAGGTGCTAAATTATCACTGGTTCGTAACCTTAAAGCCATACCCGCGTGTCAAAAATATGCCAAGGCACTTGCGAGATGGATGCAGAAAGCTGTCATCCTTGGGTCGCTTCGTGTCCTCAAGACACACGAGGGTTTCGCCGGCCTGTCGTTGTGATTTCGTCGTGCCCTGTGATCACCCATCTCACGGATGTGAGACGTGGCTATAGGTGTATTTTACCGCGGTTCTACTGGGAGCTATTGACATTTTCTTTCTAGATGTCAGTTGCTCTTAGTGGTACCCTGCGGTGGTTGTTTAACTATTTTTATAATTATATATATATATATATATATATATATATTGAAACTTGAAGAATTTTTAATTGTCAATCTATAAAATTGAATCATTTTCCATTTTAAATCTTTAAAATTCAACTATTTAAAAAAAGGCAATAAAATTTCTATCATTTTCTATTAAACGCGGTAAATATTGAAGAGCGTTCTGTTGAAAATCTTTTAAATTAAAAAGTTTTTCAATTGCAAGTCTATAAAATTGAACCATAAAAAAAATTCAAAATTATAGCTTTCTAAATTATAGACGATAATAATTTCAGAATCCTAAATTGTAAATTTTCAAGATATATCTGTTTCAGAAACACGCTCAAAATTTCGTGATTTTAAATTAAAGAAAAATTGTTATTGTAGCAAAGAACCATTTTTTTAAAGCAAAGAAATTTCTTTGAATCAAAGAAAATTCTCTTAGACTGACAGCCAATATGTATGAAATCCTTTGAGGTTCATTTTTTCTCGGCATATAATTTTGTATGAAATACTATGTTCAGCTAATAACAATATGCTTACATAAATTGTTCAAACAGCGTATTATTGTTTTTAGCCATTTTCCCTTCGAATGGAGTTAGAAAGTCACGTTTTTTCTGAATGCTTCAACTTATTTTTAACTTTTTAGTTAGATTGGAACAATAATCAATTTAATATAACAGGAATATATTTTCAAATAATTTATTAATAATAATAAGATTCTATTAAAATAATGATAGAAAGTTACAGCTTTTTCTCAAATTTTCTTGTTTTAGTCCATTTTGCCATTCAAATGAAGTAATAATTAATACAAGTTGACAAACATAATTTTTTCAACAATTTATTGTTATTTTCAATAATATTCTTTTTGAATAATGGTAAAAATTTTTGGTTTTTTCTCCAGTTTTCAACTTTTTGCCTACTTTTCACTTAGAGTGTAGTAATACCCTGGCGAAAGTATCGGATAGGAATTCCTTCCGAACCAATCCGGAGTCATCCGAACCAAATTTTCAATCCGAATAAATCCGAATTCGGATTGACCTAAAGCGATTTGCAATCCCAATGAACCCAATTCAATCCGAACTTGGATTTATTCGGATTGAAAATTCAGTGTATATCAATCCGAGTTCGGATTGATTCGGATTCATTTGGATTAAAAATTTCGTTCGGATTAGTTCGTTTTGGAGTTCGGATTAATCCGGATTGAGTCGGATTAATTTTTAAACGATTTGGATCGAACGAAAGGTAGAACTTTTCTCGAATTGGTTCGGATACAGATTCCGGAATGATTCGGAGTGGTTCGGAAGGAATTCCTATTCAATACTTTCGCCAGGGTAGTTCATGCAATTTAACTAACATAATTGTTTAAACAAATTATTATTGCCTATAACTATCTTCTCCAATAATACTGCTAAATAGTTGCTGTTTTTTCTGAAATTTTGAACATTTGGCCCACTTTTTACCTAATGAGATAATACTTAATGCAACTTAACAAAAATAATTGTTTGAACAATTTATTATAGAAAAAACGGCAAATTTTCAGCATTTATTTGAGAGAAGATAGTTATGGAGAATAATAAATTGTTTATATAATTAAGTTTGATAACTTGCATTAATTATTACCTCATTAAGTGAAAATTTGACAAAAAGTGGAAAATTTCAACAAAAAAACCGCAACAATTTTATATGAAATAATAATAAATTGTTCAAACAATTCTGCTTCTTATTTTGAATTAATTATCACCTCACCTTGAGTGGAAAGTTGATAAAAAGTGAGTTAAATTTCAGAAAAATCCGCAAATACCAAGCATCATTATAGAACAAGATAGTTGTAAAGAATAATAATTCGTTAAAACACTTTTTTTGGTAGATTGCATTAAATTTTACCTCGTTCTAAGTGAAAAGTGGACAAAAAGTGGAAAATTTCAGGAAAAGCTGCAAGTTTCTAGCATTATTCTGAGAAAATATTATTACAAATAATAATACATTGTTTGATCAATTATTTCTGTTAAATATAAATGATTATTGCCTCGTTCTAATTTAAAAGTTCAAAATATGTTAAAAAATGAAGAAACCCCAAGACTTTCTAACCCTATTCTAAAAGAAAATTGCTGAAAACAATAATGAATTGTTCAAACAATTTCATGTACTAGAAACAATTTTTAATTCAAAACCGCATTCAATCATAATTATCACCAGAAACTCGCAAAACCCAATTTCTCACTCATGATTTCTTTGGGACCCCATAAAACAGTTAGGTGACGATTCTGAATAAAATTTACGAAAACGTCTTTTTTTTCTTATGGAAATACGTGTTAAACTTCATGGGGCTTGTGGAATTTCTGAATATAATTTTTTCAACGCATTTATTTTTCTGTGATTTCAAACGAATTTGGGGGTGATATGCATGCAATTCGAAAAGAACATTTTCCTATGAATTTTTGGACAATCCTAGTGGCCAATGATTCTGTGATTTGAGCATGGACTGCCTGCCCGATTTGAAATGAAATTTGGGTATATGCAGATTCAGAGCACTCTGATAGAAATTTAATCCCTTTTTTAACAGCAAAGACTTTGGTATAATTAAAGATCAAACATGTGTTTCAGGTGCAGATCAAAGGAATTTCGGGACCTATAGAATTTAAAGAGGGACAAAGAATTCAATTTAAATTAGATCTATTAAAACTCAAGCAACATTCGTTAGTGAAGGTTAATGATATTTATACGTATTAAATTTTTAAATATTTTTAACATTTTCCCAAAAAAAGTAAAATATTAATTTATGAAAATATATTTATCAGGTTGGCGAATGGAAACCAGGATCTGGCGTTAATGTAACGGACGCCGCGGCCTTTTTTCAACCAGGAAACACAAACGTCACATTAGTTATCATGACGATACTGGTAAATTTATATATTTAATTTAACCATAAAATTCCAAATGAACCTAGTAGGCCTTTTCAAAGAATATTCATACTTACCTGAGTAAAAAGTCCCACTGAAATCCAATTAGGATTCTGAATAAAGACCCCCCCCCCATGCAGGAAATTATCGGAAAACTATTCAGGGCCAGGATAGACCGTCCTGATCGCTAATGTGGCTTTGTCCAGACGGTCTATTGTGGTGCTGAGTAGAAGTGAAACGTATTTGTATGGTCAAACGCTATTCTGGACGAGCCAATCTAGCTGTAGTCAGTCGGTCTTATGAAAATCTACTTTGGATGGATGACGTTAAGAATTATTATATTATATTAAATTATATTATATT
Source organism: Andricus quercusramuli (assembly GCA_932178445.1). Lineage (NCBI taxonomy): Eukaryota > Metazoa > Arthropoda > Insecta > Hymenoptera > Cynipidae > Andricus > Andricus quercusramuli. The sequence goes on along the minus strand of CAKNXH010002385.1, from coordinate 162,192 downwards.
ATATTATATTATATTATATTATATTATATTATATTATATCATATCATATCATATCATATCATATCATATCATATCATATTATATCATATCATATCATATCATATTATATTATATTATATCATATCATATCATATCATATTATATTATATTATATTATATCATATCATATTATATTATATATATTATATTATATTATATCCCCAGGCGGAAAAATTCCATATAGTTTATACATAATGTATTATGTATAGGCACTATATAATAAATTATATATATTTTATACATAATCGGCGATTCACAATTTATGTAATAGGAACATAATATTTCTTCATATAATTACCTTCCTGGACACGATTTAAGTATGTCATTGAGTCCGGACGGTATAAAGGTGCATAATATCGGTACTCCTCCGGAAGTGACAACGACCCGGGTGTACCTAATCATGCACCAGGTTGCTAAAAGCATCGTCCACAGGAATTTTCTCAAAATTTAAAGTTCGTTGATGAAAAGATCGAATTCAAATGTAGTTGCGCAGACCCTAGTGTACCTGACCATGCATCAGATTGCTAAAAGCATCTTCTACAGGAATTTTCTCAACATTTAAACTTCGATGATAAATACATCAAATTCTAATGTAGTTGCGCCGACCCTCGTGTACCTGATCATGCACCAGGTTGCTAAAAGCATCTTCTACGGGAATTTTGTCAACATTAAAACTTCGATGATGAACAAATCAAATTCATATGTAGTTGCGCCGACCCTGGTGTACCTGATCATGCACCAGGTTGCTAAAAGCATCGTCTACAGGAATTTTCTCAACATTTAAACTTCGATAATAAACGGATCAAATTCCAATGTAGTTGCGCCGACCCTGGTGTACCTGATCATGCACCAGGTTTTTAAAAGCATCATCTACAGGAATTCTCTCAAAATTTAAATTCCGATGATAAGAAGATCGAATTTAAATGTAGTTGCGCCGACTCTGGTTTACCTGATCATGTACCAGGTTGCTAAAAGCATCGTCTACAGGAATTATATCAAAATTTGAAGTTCGATGATAAACATACCGGATTCCAATGTAGTTGCACCGACCCTGGTGCATGATCAGGTACACCAAGATTGGCGCAACAACATTGAAATTTGATCTTTTCATCATCGAACTTGAAATTTTGAGAAAATTCCTGTAGACGATACTTTTAGCAACCTGGTGCATGATCAGCTACACCAGGGTCCGCGCAACTACATTTGAATTCGACATTTTCATCAACGAACTTTAAATTTTGAGAAAATTTCTGTAGACGATACTTTTAGCAACCTGGTGCATGATCAGGTACACCAGGGTCGGTGCAACTACATGGAAATTTGATTTGTTTATCATCGAAGTTTGTATGTTGAGAAAATTCCTGTAGAAGATGCATTTAGCAACTTGGTGCATGATCGGGTACATCAGGGTCGGCGCAACTACATTCGAATTCGATCTTTTCATCAACGAACTTTAAATCTTTGGAAAATTCCTGTAGAAGATGCTTTTAGCAACCTGGTGCATGATTAGGTACACCGGGGTCGTTTTCACTTCCGAAGGAGTACCGATATTACGCACCTTTATAACGTCCGGACTCAATGACATACTTAAATCGTGTCCAACAAGGTAATTATATGAAGAAATATTATGTTCCTATTATATAAATTGTGAATTGCCGATTATGTATAAAATGTATATAATTTTTTATATAGTGCCTATACATAATACATTATGTATAAACTATATAGAATTTTTCCGCCTGGGTCTCTACTCTTAAACACCCTGAGTATTTTTCGAAATGTGCAAAAGAATATTCGGATTAAAAACTTAGAAAAATCGTCAGTCCTGAAAGACTAGCCAGCACTCAATCAGGGCCCGGAAAGACTGACTAGATGATGAGGGAAACAATTTCATTTCATCAATTTTCATTTTTTGCCTTTGGAACTTTTGAACACCCTGGCTATTTTTGAAAATGTGAAAAAATATATTTGGGTTTGATACTTCGAGATTTTTTTAGTCATGGTGGACTAACAGCACCCGACTAGAGCTTGAAAAGACCGTCTCGGTTATTCGGTCGCGAAAATGCCCTAACTGGACAAAAGTCTGCCCGTTAATTTTCTACACGGGCCCTAAAATAACGGATTTGCGAAAAATTAGTACCAAACAAACAAGTTTCTAAAAAATAGTTTACCAGTCTGAATAGACACAAAAGTACTAGAATATTTCTGGTTTATTCTTTGAAATTTTATTTATATGTACTATTTCATGCCCATTATTTCAGGGGAGAATAAATGTTTTTATCATTTTTGGAAATTTTTTTTACAAGTCGAATTTCACTTTGCGGATGATTGTTCTCTTCATCTTATTGGCATGTTTCTTTTTAATTTTTAATCTTTTTTCTGAACTAAATCGATTGAAATGTACGAGGCCGTTCAAAAACTACGACACACTATTTTGCGATCTTTTTTTTATTTTTCACAAAAATAGGGGTTTGATAGGGAGAAAATTCTTTTAAATAAAATTAACGTATTGGTACCATATTGAATCCAATACGTAACTCTCAATATTTCAAATCAAAGCATGTTGCATTTTCAAGAAAAAAGTGAAATTTTAAACGACGAGTTGAGTTTTCAAGCTAAAAAGTCTAATATTTTAGAAAACAGTTGACAAAATAACCAAATGGTTGAGCTTTCAAGCAAAAGAGAGTAATTTTCAACAAAATAATTGAATTTTAACTAAATAGCAGAATTTCAACCTATAAAAATGTATTTTCCATAAAATGGTCGAATTTTCAAACAGAAAAGATTAGACTTTAACCACCAAACAGTTTATTTTTGAATAAATAGCTGAATTTTCATGGCAAAAAAAAGAACATTTTAGAAGACAAGTAAATCTTAAATCCAGAACTTTTCTACCAGAAAATGCGAATTTTCGATCCAGAGGGACAAATTTTCTATAAAGAAAGGTATTTCTAACCAAATAATTAAACTTCAACAAAATCGTTAAACTTTTAATGACAAAAATCAATTATCAAACAAACAGTTGCATTTTCTACCAAATAGTTTCCTTCTCAGGCCCATGGGAAGAATTTTTTGGTAGAGAGTTGCATTTTCAGGCAAGAAAAATTAATTCTCAACAAAAAGTATAATAGTTGATATCTCCACCAAAACGGGCTATAATGTTAAATTCGGTTAAATTAAAAACGGTCGAATTTAACCAAAAAATATCAATTCTTGAAAAAATTATAATAGTGGATATATTAACAAAAAAGATTTTAATTCTAAATAAAAGTCAGTTAAATTCAAGAAAGAAAAGAGTTTTTTTAACAAACTATTTGAATCGTCAACCCAAACAGATATATATTTAACCCAATAGTTGCAATCTTAATCAAAAGTGATCAAATTACAACGAAACGAGATGAATTTTCAACCAAGACAGTTGAACTTTCTACCCGTCATTATGAATGTTCAACCAAATAGTTGAATTATCTACTGAAATAATAGAATTTTCAACCCAAAAAGACTAATTTTCAACAAAACAGTTCAATTTTTAATAAAAATATATGATTTTTCTACAAAAAACTTAAATTTTCAACCCAAAAATATGAATTTTCAACAAAAAAGTTAATTTTCTACCAATATTCAATATTTGTAGAATAGTCCACATTCAACCAGAAATGGAATAGTTGAATTTGCAATTTAAAAAATTTGATTCTCAGCAGCAACGAAAAAACTAATTTTTAACAAAAAAGTTCAATTCTTAACTAAGAAGATGAATCTTTAACTAATGAAATAAATTTTTAACAAAGTAGTTCAACTCCCAAACAACTATTTGACTTTTCAATTCAGGAGATTAATTGTCTACCAAAAAATATGAATTTACAACAAGGTACATACATTTTCAACCAAATAGTTGAATATTCAACTGAAAACGATCAATTTTCATTCGAAAGTTGAATAGTTAAATATTCAGTCAAAAAATCAATTTTCAAAGAACAAAAAAGCGAATTTTCAACGAAGAAGATTATATTTCTTTCATAAAAGATAAATATTTGACCGAAAATGGTTTAAATCAATTTTCAGATAAAAAAATTAATTTTCAATTGAAAAAACTAATTTTCATCCAAAGAAATAGATTTTAATCAAAAAAGATCAACTTTTAACCAAAAAGATTAATTTTATACCAAAAAAGAATATTTTTCAACAAAATACATACATTTTCATCCAAATAGTTGAATATTCATCTGAAAACGATCAATTTTCAATCTAAAGTTGAATAGTTAAATATTCATTTAAAAAATTAATTTTCAAAGAACAAAAGAGCGAATTTTCAACCAAGAAGATTATACTTCTTTCATAAAAAATAAATATTTGACCGAAAATGGTTTATATCAATGTTCAGATTATAAAATTAATTTTCAATTGAAAAAACTAATTTTCAACCAAAAAAATAGATTTTCATCAATAAAGATCAACTTTTAAACAAAAAGATTAATTTTATACCAAAAAAGAATATTATTCAATAAAATACTTGAGTTTTCAAGGAAATATTTGAATTTTCAAAGGAATTTTTAACCTAATAGATGAAATTTCAAGAAAAGAAATGAATTTTAAACCAAGAAAAGTTAACTCTCAACGAAAAATGTAATAGCTGATATCTCAACCGAAAGAGATTTCGATTTTAAACCAAAAACAGTTGAATTCAACCAAACAACCAATAGTTGAATCCTGAACCAAAACAAATTAATTTTCTATCAAACCGATGTGATTTTTAACCAAAAAAGATACAATTTTTACCAAAATATATGAATTTTCAACAACAAAAAAACGAATTTTCAACAAAAAAGAATGACTTTTTAACAAAACTGGAGAATTCGTAACGAAATAATTAACTTTTCAACAAAATAATAATAATTTTTAACCAAGAAAGATGTCTTTTTTACTAAAAAGATCATGTTTTAATTAAAAAAGATGAGTTTTCTATTAAAAAAATGTAACCCTTCATAATGAAGACATTAAAAAACGATAGTCAAAATTCAAATACTCGTAACTTTTCAGAAAATTGTTTCTCAAAACAGAAAAATACGTACTGCTCAATTTCCTCCAAAAAACAATATATTTCGTCACTGAGAGATTCTGCTGATCCGAAGATATAATTTATTGTATTCATTGTTTAGTTACGTTCGGTTTACGAAAAAATGTTCAGTGGTTCTTAATTGTATTGAAAAAAAGTTCTGAGCCAATGAATTTTAATTAGTATCTATATTAAGTAATTGCAATGTCTCTATGACAGAAAGATATATTTTAAAAACAATCAGTGTTACATAAAAATATTGTTTTAGTGATTTATAGACAACACTTCATCTCAAAAAAACTTTTTTTTATTCAAAAAGTGTCTATTATATTTTTAAATATAATACAAAACAGAAAACATATGATAGTATCAACGGTTTATTACAGTGAGTGCTTTTAATAGCATCCTAATAAGCTTACAATCACGTTACATAACACTGTATTTAATCGTGATGGTCCATTGTCAATCCAAATTGTAAGCATTGAAATCTGCTATTATTATGAGTACACGATTGCGTTTGATACACGTACAAAACAATCCATTCAATTCTATTTTGAATTTATCTGTGTCTATAATTTCATTACTAGACGTAAAATTATCGTACTGTAGAATTTATATCTATTCAATATATTGTTACATATGTCCCCATGCCACACTTCCATTTTAATCTATTCATTCCCGAATTTCACTTTTGTGGTAATGACCATAAGTGGTCAAATAATTTTATAAATTATTCTTGATATTGAGCAGCACCCATACCTACACAAATATATTTTACAAAAAATATAATGATTATATTTTTCCTGTACTATAACATTTTCTACACAATGTATATCTTAAACGGGATTAAATAACATTATATTCCTATATATGAAATATTTTCTACACAGAATATATGTTGCACAGAAGTAAATAGATAATATTTTATTTTTTAAATATTCTAAAAACATTGTAGACAACAATACTATGTCCAATATTCTTGCTGCACAAAATGCATTCTACACAAAATATTAAAAACAGTACAATAATCTACTTTCTACACAAAGTTCTCTCAAAACAGGTGAAATCAGATAATTTTTCAGGAAAGTAAATTAGTAAGAAATAATACTTTTTTAACCAAATCGTTCAATGTTCAAAGATATATAAATAGTTCGATTTTTAACCAAACAGATGAATTTTTAATTACATTGATGAATCTTCAAATATAAAAATAAATGCTCAGAAAAGGAGTTTAATTTTTAAGCTATTAGAATTTTTAAACAATCAACAAAAAGAAACATTTTAATTTTAAATCACAAACATTTTCAAACAAAATAGTAATAAATGAATTCAACTTTTAACCTGTTATTAAAATTTTTGAACTAACAGAATTTTAAACAAACATAAATATTTTTATTTTAAGTAAAAACCCGTTGCATTCAACGAGAGAAGATTAATTTATTATGAACATAAAATGTGATATTTGATATTTCAACGAAAAAAGAGTTTAATTTCAAATAAAAAACAGTTGAATTCAGCAACAAAAATGTAATAGTTAATATTGAGTTGAACTCAATTTCAAACAAATTGGTTCAAACAAATTGGTGAATTTTTGAGGTAAAGAAGGGAATTCTCTACAAAACAATTGAATTTCAAACCAGAAAGATAAATTTCAACCAAATAGTGGCATTTGTTATCAGAATAAAGGAATTTCCAACCGAAAACATTTAAAAAAAAAACAGTTGAATTTTCAAGTGAAAAAGGTGAATTTTCTACAAAAAAGTTAAATTTTCAACCAAAAAGTTAATTTTCATCCAAATAGTTGACTTTTCTATAAAAATAATAGAATTTCGAACCCAAAAAGACAAAGTTTCATTAAAATAGTTGAATTTTCAAACAAGAAAGATTTTTCCATCAAGAGGAAAAACTTTCAAACAAATTGTTGAATTTTTGAGCCAAAGAGGCGAATTCTCTACAAAAGAATTAAATTTTGGAGCAATAAGTTGATTTTCAATCAAATAGTTGAATTTTCTACCAGGATAATAAAATTTTCAATTCATAAAAAACAAATTTTCAAAAAACTAGTTGAATTTTTATCCCACAAAGACAACTTTCCTACAAAACAGTTGAATTTGTAATCCAAAAATAAGAATTTGCAACAAAAAAGTTCATTTTTAACCAATAAGTCGAACTTTAAACTAAAAACAATCAATTTTGAACAAAAAGTTGCATTTTCAACTAAAAAGATGAATCTTCAACTAATAAAATTAATTTTCAACAAAGTAGTTCAACTTTGAACCAAGTAGTTTCATTTTCAATCAAGAAGATTAATTTTCTACCAAAAAAGATAAATTTTCAACCAAATACATGAAATTTGAACCAAATAGTTAAATTTTCAACTAAGAACAATCAGTTTTCAACAAAAAATTAAATGGTAAAATATTCAGTGAAAAAATAGTTTGTAAAAAAAGGAATATTCAACCATACAGATGAATTCTCGATAAAAAAATTAATACTTTAATTTTCAATTAAAAAGGATCAATTTTCATTCAAAAATGGAACAGGTAATATTTCAGTTACAAAAATTAGTTTTTAACCAAAAAGTAAAATATGAATTTTCAACAATATAGTTCTATCTTCAACTAATGATATGAATTTTTAACAAATTAGTTGAACTTTCAACTAGGTAGTTGAATTTTCTATCAGGAAGATCAATTTTCTACCAAAAAAGATGAATTTTCAACCAAATACATGAATTTTGAACCAAATAATCGAATTTTCAATTACAAACGATCAATTTTCAAGCAAAAAATGGAATAGCTGAAGTATTCAGTAAAAAAATATATAATCAGCAAAGAACTGAATTTTCAAAAAAAAAATGAATTCTCAATAAAACATTTAATACTTATATTTTTAATCAAAAACCATAAATTTTTCAACTGCAAAAGCTTAGTAAAATGTTCAGTCACAAGAATTAATTTTCAACTAAAAACTGGCAATGTTTAGCTAAAAATGGAATAGATAATATTTCAGTTCGAAGAATTAATTTTCAACCAAAAAATGAAAAAGGAATTTTTAACAAAAGTGTTTAATCCTCAACCAATAACATTCATTTTTTACAAAGTAGTACAATTTTCAACCAAGTAGTTGCATTTTCGAAAAAGAAATATGAATTCTCAACTAAAAATGTAATAGTTGAATTTTCAACTAAAAACGATCGATTTTCAGCCGAAAATAGAAAAAACTAAATTTTCATTCAAGAAAAGTAATTTTCAACCATTAAAACGACGAATTTTCCACCAAAAAAGATTCCGTTGAACAAAACAGTTCAATTTTCAGTAAAATAATTAAATTTTCAACCAAATAGTAGAGTTTTTAACCAAAAGAGAATAATTCTGAACCGAAAATAAAATAGTGGATTTTACAATTGAAAAGAATTGATTTTCAACCAAAAATAATTTAATTTTCTTATTGGTTTATATTAACTTAGTTCAAATTTAAACGAAAAAAAGAGGAAAAGTGGAATTTTCTTGAAAACAGGGAAAGGAAACGATTTCTTTAAAAAAAAAAGGGGGTGTAGAGGGGAATAGTGGGAAGAGTCTAACTGTGAATAGAATATTTTTCATATATCAGGAACAATATGCACATGAAAAGAATAATTATTCAATTGTGCGTGGAAAAATATTGGACATAATAGTTTTGTGTACACGTTTTTATATTGATCAATAATATATTCATAATAAAATAATTACTATATAATTATGTGTAGGATATATTCTGCATTCAATATATTTGCGTAGAAACAGCGTTCTCCCATACATAATATGGAAGCTTCAGAATCACATCAAAAAAAGAAAAAGAATTATCTTTTCATTTTTCACTTTGTACAAACAATTCTAAAGTTCAAATGTCCATATTACAAAATAAACCTTTGAAGGGGATAATCTAGAGTTTGAATAATCAGAAATGTGTACACACAAAAGCAATTTAGTCAAATGGCGAAAATATCCATGAGGTGAAGCAAAAATCCAGATTTTCATTGGAATTCCAACGAAAATGTATTCTCATGTAAATTTTCGTTCAACTGCGAATAATGTGAAAACATTTTCCTATATTTCGAATCTGGAATAAATTGTCCTTCAAAACGACGTGTAATTTTCACACGTTTGTTTGCAAAAAGGATAGATTTTCGTCAGCTTGTATGCAAATATTGCAAGCTAATTAGTTGTTTCAAACACAATAAGTAGGATTGGATGTAACCTTCTTTTAAATCGGGTGGAAAAATTCCAATTTCACACATTTATATCAACCATTTTTCCCTATTTTACAATCTTTAAAGATCGATTTATATTTAAAACTATGAATTTGCGTGCATGCAAAGCTACTGATATTATCATAGTGGGCCCTGAAGTTAAATCAAGCTTCAAGATAACAAATAATTCATGTTTCAAGGGCTGAATTATATATTTTTCTCTCAGTTTTATATATTGACTTTCAGTGAAAGGAAAGTTTCTTTGATTTAAAGAAATATTTTGGTTATTTTACTTTTTTTGATTTAATGAAATTTGTTTTGTTTTGATAAAAAAAATTATTTTAACGTAGACAAATATCTACTTGAAGGAAATTATTCATTTCATTCCTCATAGTAATTTCTTTGAGACAAAAAAATATTTCTTCAAATTAAATTAAACCTTATTACAGGGTTACTACAGGTTAGGAGATTTAATAAAGTCAGTTCCGATAGCTGATATTGAAGTTAATTTCACTATTTTGTTTTGGTTGAAAATTCAATTCTTTTGTTGATAATTGGTATTTTTTGGTTGAAAATTCATTTATTTTGGTAGAAATTGTTTCTTTTTTAATGAAAATACAACTGTTTGGTTGGAAATTAATCTACTTGTGTTGAGGATTCACCTATTTTGTGGAAAATTCTTCGTTCTTCTTTGAATTCAAATAATTTTGGTTTGAAATTAAAATCTCTTTCGGTTGCAATATGAACTATTACATTTTTCGTTCACAATTCATTTTTTCGGCTAAATATTCATTTATTGTTGAAAATCCATGTGTTTTGTTAAAAATTATTCTTTTTTGGAGAAAATGAATGTTGATTAAAAATGTATCCTTTTAGATAAAACTTCATTGTTTTGCTTGAAAATTAGTTTTCTTGATTGAAAATTAATTTTATCGACAGACATTTGACCTGTTCCATTTTTTGACGAAAATTCATCTTTTTTTATGGAAATTTAATCTTCTTCGTTGAAAATTCCTCTGTGTGGTTGAACATGTAACTATTTCGTTGTAAATTTGTTAATTTTTTTGGTTTGAAATTATGTTTTTTTGTTTAAAATGTAATGATTCTATTTTAAGATAATAATTTATCCCTTTTGGGTGAAAATTCAACTATTGCGTTGAAAATTTATCTTTTTGATAGAAAAGTAACCTGGTTAATTGAAACTTTGTATTTTTAGGTAAAAATTCAAATTTATAATTCAAGTTCAACTATTTGGTTTAAAATTAATTATTTTCGGTTGAAGATTCATTATTGTAGTTAATACTTCATTTCTTTAAGGAAAAATCGAACTACTTGGTAGAAAATTCAATTTTGTGTTAGTTGAAAATTATTTGCCAACTAAGAGTGTAACTTATTTATTTTAGGTTAAAAATGTATCCTTTTTATTGAAAATTCATGTATTTTGTTGAAAAGTTGTCTCCTTTGGTAGGAAATTCACCTTTCGAGTTATAAAATCAACTACTTTGTTAAAAATTATTATTTTTTTTTTTTTTGAAGATTCATTATTTCAGTGAAAAATTTACTTCTTCAAGTAAAAATTCAACTTCGTGGTTGAAAACTTATTATGGTGTTAGTGGAAAAATAATTTTTTCACTGAAAATTCAACCATTACTTTTATGCTCAAAAGTTTCTCTTCTTTAGTTGAAAATTCATGTATTTTG
>CAKNXH010002385.1:137445-151159 GCA_932178445.1 Andricus quercusramuli | reverse complement strand
TTATGCTCAAAAGTTTCTCTTCTTTAGTTGAAAATTCATGTATTTTGATGAAAATTTTTCTTCTTCAGTAGAAAATTCGTCTTTTAGGATTCAATTTAAACTATTAGGTTAAAATTCATTTGAGATGAGAAATCATTTCTTTGATTCAAGATGCATCATTTTAGTTAAAAACTTATTTCTTTGGTTGGAGATTCATCGTTTTAGTTCAAAAATTATTTCTTCGCTTGAAAATACAACATTTTGGATGAGATTTTCCTTATTGACTGATAAAACTTTCTTGGTCGAAAATTCAATTCTTTTTTCAAAACAGTCTCTTTTTGATTTGGAAATTAGTCTCTTTTGTTTCAGGATTCAACTAATTTGTTGAAAATTCGTATTTCTTGATTTTATTCAACTGTTTTTATTGAAAATTAAAAATTTTTGGTTGGAACCATTACCTATTGTTGTGAACTAATTTTTTATATTGAAGCTTCATTACTTTGGGAGAGATAAAAAAGTGGTTAGGAAAAATTGTAGCAAACCTGTATCAAAGAAATAATTTCTTCAAACCAAAACAATATAAACTAAATCATTTTTTTAAATTGAACAAAACTTGGTCCTTCATTTGAAAGTATTTTTATGTTAAATCACAAAAATTATCTAAAAGAAACTATTTCTTTAATTCAAGAAAAATATTTTCCTTTATCTAAATAATTTTCAATATTTCATTTCACAATTTATAAAAACCATTCTTCATGGGGATATTCACTGGGTAATAATAATCCGCTCAAGAGTATTCCATTTGAACGATAATCAGAGTCTGCATGTGAATGTTTATAAATGCTCATATATATTATACAAGCAAAACGTTGTACTCCCAAATACCTCATACAGCTACAGTAAATACGAATTAAATTATCGTGGAGGCCGCGAAAGTTATAGTATGTCTATACTAATCCAAATATGTACCCAGTTAGGGGATAGTAAATAGTAATATGTATCACTGGTTAATTATGTTAATTATTATAATTGCACGTTCAATAGTATTATCGTAATATCAAGATGAATTTGTCAGAATTATTACCAAGGGAATCCTCTTTTTAAATCGATTCATTACTACATTTTATAACCTAAGATTATCTTTTCTGGTGTTAGATAACTTTAAAAATATTTCTGATATCAGGCCATCGCAATAATAAAATCAGCTTTATGAATAAATTTTCATGATCTATACCAATTAGACTCATTAATTATTCTGGCTCCTTATTCAGATAACTATGTTGTTCAAACTCTTGTTAATTATTAGAGTTTCCACTTGCCTAATGCTTGGATTTTTCTTTTGCAATGAGCAGAAATTTAAATTTCTTTACTGATCATAACAATTCACTATATAACCAGACGATCAATAACTCGAGAGAAAATGATCAAACTTCCATTTTTTAGGAAAAATAATGCAAGTTTAGGAAAGTCAAATTTCAAAGTGTTCGATGTATCTCTTAGAAAGTAATTGAGGAAAAAAATTAGCCTCATCACCATCATCAGCGGTTTTCGTTTTTCGTGTATTGAGAATTCAAAATACAAGCCCTGACAAATTCAAAAGCATATTTCTAAAGGGCCATAATTCTAATGATTCGTCTGAATGTGACTTTGTGGGTGAACATTTGAATCTGAAAAAGAGCTTGTTTATTATTTATTAGCTCTTGAGTTTTTTTTTTTTAATATCGATTTCCTCATCTGAAAGTTTAGGCGATGTTGAAAAGACGCTTGAAATGAACTCAATGACTTCCCCTGCTAGGATATGTTTTCCACATTTATTGTTAAGTGATTTCCGACCCCATCAGTAAAATCCAAAAATCTGCCTTGATTTTGCATTTTAGAAAATGTCGATTTGCTTGCTTGGGTGTTTAAGGAATGTTGAAACAACTCTTGGAATAAATTCGATTATTTTCAAGTGATTTTCATTCCAATAGTTTATTCAAATAATCTCTCGAGTAGTTTTGTTTTTTGTGAAGGTCAGTGTCTTTGCTTAAATCTTTAAGGGATGTTAAAACAACCTCCAAACATCCTGTATACACAATATCGTGAATCTGTCAAGTTCATGGATACAAAACTTTATGTTTAGTTGGTCTTATCTACAAACTATGAGGCATTTAGCCAAATCAGAAAAAAAAATTGAGGAGAATAACATTCCAATAATAGACGAATTGTTCTATTAGAATATATGTAAATATTGAAATGTTCGTAACTGTTTGAGTAAAAGCTGTCAATTTTTCTGGCAATTTTATTCCGAATCACTGATCTACAGGTTCGAAATGATAGAAGAATTTTATAATAGACATTGTAACAAAAAGTAATTTTTTGGACCTTTGGTGCGAGATCCTTTTAATTAGATATCATTATTCAAAAATACTCCAATTTGTTCTATACATTCATATCTCAATTTCCTTTGTATTATTGTGATATCCCAGCTTTGCTATCAGCATGTTTGTAATTTGCGCAAAAAAAACCTTGTTCAACTCACTGAAGTAACTAGAGCGCGGACGCTGGAGAGAAATTGATGTCTGGCCATGCCAGGCTTGTACTACTGATCCACGGAACTTCGCGCACGCTTCAGTAGTACGAACCGATTTTGGTCCGCAAAAGCTTCTTTTTCGTCCCTATAAAAATACTATCTTCAAATATATTCTTTCATATATATATTTGTTAAATAGGTATTCTCCTGTTAGTATTTAGTGGCTGTCCATAAACTACGTTACTAGTGGATGTAACGTTACGAACTTAGATAACGTTTAGTACGTTTCCTAATGATAAGTTTTAACAAAGTGTGCTCAGAGAATTCCTTGTTTTTCCTCTGTTTTCAAGAAACTTCCACTTGTCGCATTTTGTCGATTAAATGCAAACTGCATCAATAGAACCAAATATGTAATAACATTCAAATACTTTTGGTTAAAAGTTCTTTTTTTTTCGTTGAAAAGTGAAATATTATATTTTTGGTTCAGAATTCATCTCAGTTGTTCAAAAATTCTACAATTTGGTTGAGAATTTAATCAATTTGGTTTCAAATGCAACTATTTTGTTAAAAAGTCATCTTTTTTGATCAAAAATTCAACTAATTAGTTGAAAGTTGAACCCCTTTATTAAAAATTACTATTTTTAATTGAAGTTTCATCTCTTTGCATAACAATTTAACTGTTTTCTTACAAATTTGTTTATTTCTTGTGCAGAAATTAATTGTTAAAATTGATATTTTCTAGTTGTAAATTTAACTATTTCGTTGAAAATTGTTCATCTTAGAAATTGAAATATTTGGTCAAAAATCTTTATTTTTTGGTTGAATCCAACAGCTTTTATTTAAATTAAAGCCTTTGTTGGTTGGAAATTCAACAATTTGTAGAAAATTGAACTATTTGGTTGAAACATTGAAAATTGACTTTTTTTAAGATTCATATTTTTGGGTTAAAAATTCAATCGTCTTATGGAGAATTCATCTTTTCGGGTATGAAAGTCAACTGTTTCGTAAAACATACTACTTTTTAGATGGTAAACTTAACTCTTCTGTCGAAAATTTATCTTTTTTGGTAAAAAATTTATCTTCTTTGGAAATTCATCTTTCTCTCTTTTTGATGTAAAATTAAAATTTTGTTTGGTTTAATTATCAACCCTTACATTCTTCGTTTAGAATTCAAAATTTTCGGTAGTAAATTAATCTCCTTGGTAAAAAATGCATAATTGTAGGCTAAAAATTCGATTATTTTTAAAAAATAGAATTATTTTCTTAAAAATACAACTATTTTGTGGAAGTCTTCATTTCTGGTTCATAATTAAATTATTTCGTTGAAAATGCATTTTTCTTAGTTTAAAAAAGTCTTTTTATTTTGAAAATTTCACTATTTGTTTAAAAGTTCAACCATTATGTTGAAAATTCAACTAATTGATTCAAATTTAAACTGTTGATTTGAAAATTGAACTGTTTGATAAAAACTCATATATTTTGTTGGAAATTCGTCTTTTTGGGTAGAAAATCAACTATTACATTTTTCGGTCCAATTTCATCCTTACTGGAAGAAAATTAAATTCCTTGGTGAAAATACATCTTTGTGAGTTGAAAATTCAACTATTTTTTTTAATTGAATTGTTTTATTGAAAATGCAACTTTTTTGTGGAAGCCTTTTTTGGTTGAAAATTCATCTTTTATGGTAAAAAAGCAATCTTTTTTGGTCGAAAATTAAAAAAATTAAATAAAAAAAATTCGACTTTTTGATTTGAAAATTTTAATATTCGTTTAAAAGTTCAACTATTTCAAAAAGTGTGATAGTTTTCTGACTACAGGTCAAAAAGACAACTACATTTTTCACTGCTACTACCCTGGTCGACATAAATAACTGTTATTACTATAAATTCAAATATTTCGTTGAAAATTCGTCTCTTTTGCTTGAAAGTTCAACAATTTATTTGCATTTTTTTCTCTCTTGACTGAAGAATCTTTCTTGGTTGAAAATCCAACTCTTTTGTTCAAACTTCGTCATTTTTGGTAGAAGGTTCATCTTTCTTCATTAAGAGTTTAATATTTTTTGGTTGAAATATCAACTAATACATTCTACGTTGAAAAATCTTCTATTTTCGTTCAAAGTTAGAGAACTTGGTTCGAATTTAAATTTTATGCTACAAATTAATTTTATATCGAAAATTCAACTATTTTATTGAAAATGCAATGTATTGCGACTTGAATCGTAGAAATTAAAAATGTTTCATAATTATTTCAATATGGTATTCACATTAATTTTATTTAAAAGAATTTATTGCTCTATTATTCACGTTTAGCCAACAACTACGTAACTTCCGGGGTGGAAAGTGAGAAGGGTCAGATAAAAATATGATGGTAAGGTAGATTATGGATGGCCCCTCAGTACCAACAGGTTGTGTGCCCACGCGCTCCACTGCGCGTTAGAAGTCTAATCAAATGCTATATTCGTAAAAGTTTTTAAAAGTCTTAATTTAAACACTTTTTATTTTTTTCTTGTGATTTTAAAATCTTTTGTTGTTTTTGTATCGATACTAAACTAGAAAACCACTTTTTATGTTCCCCGTAGGAGCAGCCGTACGTAATGTTAAAGAGCGGAGGAAATTTCAGCGGTAACGAGCGTTACGAAGGCTTTTGCATCGACTTGCTTCGAGACATAGCAGAACTGGTCGGCTTCACCTACAGAATCGAACTCGTCCCGGATGGCAAGTACGGCGTTTACGATTACGAGACTGGGGAATGGAATGGAATCGTTCGCCAGCTGATGGATAAGGTAAGTAGACCCTAGCCACTTTCATCATGGAATTGAGTGCCCTTCGAGGAAAGACGTCGGAACTTTAATAATGAAAGATAGAAAAAAAACAGAAATTATTGACATCGTAACCCTTATCGCTGTACCACGCCGGCAGCAGTTGGGTGCCTCTCGTAAAATCTATATGTGCAGCTTCAAACATTTTTATGTCGAGCTCGAGTATAGTTAAAATACTGTCGGAAACTAAATTACTGACTCGGAGTATTACTCAATTATTTTTCTATCTTTTTTTTAGGAGCTGCTGTAATACCCGGATTTTAATCTAAAATTTAATTGCTGGGGCTCGAAATAATCACTTTAGATGAAAGTGATCTAATTTGGCTGTGTCTGTACTTTTATAGTGAGCTTCCTAAATTGCAGAAATTAAATTCTACTGGTTAAATTAATTGTGAATATGAGTTCTTCAACATTATGTGAATTTTTTCAGCTGTAATAGATCAAATGAACGTAGAGAAATATTTTAATGGTGAATTATCATGTGTGCAGGGTGGCAGTGGGTCAGGAAAACCTGGAAAACCAGGAAAAGTCAGAAATTCAGAAAAATTCTTGCAAAAATCAAAAAATTTCGATAAATAACTTATATGATGTTAATTTTTGTTGTCTACTAGGTCTAACATCAATATTTTTTTAATATTGATTGTTATTTCTATAAGTTGTGAATAAAGACTCTCTAGCTCCGCTGGGATCCGAACCCAGGTCTTTCAGGTTACCAGTCTGAAGCTCTTACCCGCTAAGCAATCAATATTCAAAAAATATTGATTTTAGACATAGTAGACAGAAAACATTAAAATCATATTATTTACTACATTTCGCTAGTCAAAACCCATAAAATCAGAATTAAAGTTATTAATTTTTCGTTTTAACTTGAAATTGTCTTATTTCGTTTATAAAATATTCTAAATGAAAAATGTCTTTGAATAATAATATTCAGGGAAGAACAAGGAAATATTGTACATGTTTTGTACATATTTGGTCTTTTTGAATTGAAAATGTATTTGTGTTTGTATAAATTTATTCTTTCTTCGGATAAAAATGCGACTGTTTGGTTGAAACTAAAATGAATCTTCTTTGGTTGAGGATTCAACTACTTTTATTGAAAATTCAACATTTTTGGTTGAATTCAACTGTTTTTAATACAAAATAAAAAGTCTTTTTTCAGTTCAAATATCTACTATTATATTATTTATTTCGAATTTATCTTTTTGGTGAAAAATTCAATTACTTGATTAAGGGTTAAATAAATTTGTTGAATAACCATGTTTTTGTTGAACATTTGTCATTAAGTTGAAAATTCCTCAATTAGGTTGAAAATTCGTTTTCTTTTAAGTGAAAATTAATTTTTTTTGTTGAAAATTTAACTATTCCAGTTAAGAATTAGTTATTTTATGCGAGTTGAAAAGTTATCTCTTTGATTGAAAGTTTAACTATTTTATTGAAAATTGATCTTTTTTAATTGAAAATTCAACTACTTGGGTACAAGTTGTGCTACTTTGTTAATTTTTTTGCATTGAAGGTTCATCTCTTTGGTTGAAAATTTGACTATTCTTATTCAAATTCTTTTTTTCTCTGTTTGAAATTGATTTCTGTAAGTAAGAATTTAATTATTCCATTTTCGGTCGAAATGTATCTTCTTCAGGTGAAAACTCGGCTATCAGTTTGGAAGTTAATGTAAATTCTAATCTTAGAAAATAATAGAAAATGTGTGAGAATTCGTCTTTTTTGGTAAAAAATTAATCTTCTCGGTTGAAAATTTGTCATTTCGGTTTTAAAATTTATCTCTTTTAGTAGAAATTCTATCTTTTTTGTTAAAAGTTATACCAATACATTTTTTGTTGAGAATTCATCTTTGTAGGTTGAGAATTCAACCATTTTTTTCGAATTCAAGTATTTTTTGTAAATTAAACTCTTTGGTTGAAAATTGTACTATTTTGTTGAAAAATCATGTTTTTGTGTCGTTGAACTATCAATTATTACAATTTTCATTTGAGAATTCATCTTATTGTTAAAAATTCAACTTTTCTAGTGGAAAATTTAACTGTCTTTCAACAAATTCGTCTTTTTGGCTTGGAAATTTAACAATTCGATTGAAAATGGGACTGTTTTTTGTTGAAGTTTAATCTTATTTGCTTAAGAATTCGATCAATTGGTGGAAGCTTCATCTTCTCAGGTTAAAAATTTAACTGTTGAGTGTAAAAACTCAACTATTTTGTTAAAAATAAATTTATTTGGCTTTAAAGTTCAACTACACTCTTCAAAATGTTCAGAAAACTTCGACACATTTAGGACACTAAAGTAACTGAAATTCACGAAATTCACGAAATTATGGTACTGAAAACGAAATTCAGTAAGTTTTATATTAAATTTACTAAATTTTTATTAACATTCAGACAAGTTGTATCGAAATTACAATTAGTTTCTTTAAATTCCGAAATAATGACAGAAATATAAATTATCGTGACCAGTGAGTGTGCAGTGAGCAGTGCGCAGTGAGCAACTGTGCACTTCTCGCTTCTCTATCACGTTTGTTGCGTGAGTTGTGGTTAATGAGCGAATTATCTTTGCAATAAAATAGTTACAAGAATCTGTTAACATCTGCCTCGTAAATGAACTTCTAAACAGGTACATCAGAACCTCAAGTGCCTAGCAGCAGCACGTCAAATGATGCCCTCTTAGCTAGAAAGTTTATATCTGTAATTTTGAGTCGTTCTCTCTCTCTCAGTGCAAGTTTATGTTTTTCAAATTACAAATATAAATGTCTTAAAATTGGTCTTTCCGAAAAGGCTGAGTATATGCATACTCGACTGATTCTAGACACTTTTGCTATTCGTCTGGCCTACAAAACATAACCTCTGCGGAGAATCAAGATTTTAAATAAGACAAAAATTTGTATTTTGTCTATAATTAGTATTACTGCCGTCCATCAAGGATACAGTTTGATTGTGTATTATTGTGTTCAAAAAAATTAATTAAAATTGCACAAATTCTTAAACAACGTTTTTGTATCATAAAAACGAATTTTCTTATTTTTCTCGCAAACAACGACAGGTACGAAAAAATTTTGAGATGAAAGTTTGAACGTTAAAAATGTTCTATGGAAATTGTCTCCTGCTGTTTTGCGAAATCTCTCATCGTTTGCGAGAAAAATCCCAAAATTGTATTTTAGGAAAACAAATTCTTCTGGCCTCATAAATAATTTAGCCCGCATGAAGCTGATAGAATGCCTTTCTTCTATAAGCAGAAACTTTTTTTAACAAATTGGGAAAAATAAAAAATTTTCTGGAAAGCTTGTAAAGGCAACTGTTTGGTTAAAAATTGATTTCTTTTGTTTGTTGAAAATTCAACCATTCAGTTAAAAATCCATTTTTCTTGATAAAAAAAAACTTTTCGTTGGAAATGCATCTTTTCGGGGTTAGAAGTCAACTGTAGTGTAAAAGATTCGATGTTTTAGATCAAAATTCCAAGTATTTGGTTGAAAATTCTTCTTTGTAGGTTCAAAATTAAACAGTTCGCTCAAATATTCAACTTTGTTGTTAGTGAAGGCCAGTTAGTCGTAGCAGCCTCTGTTTAGTGGAAAAGCGTGACTCTCTAGGTGAGAAAGAGAGTAATGTGGGGGAGTGGGTATAGAATTTTTAATTAATCTAGAATTTGCGTGTTAGTAATTCAAATAACACGTTCGTTTCGCAACACTGCTCCGACCCAGGCTGTTGATCAACTCTCTAGCGATCACCCCAAGTGAAGAGCCTCACAAAGTCATCATGTGAAGCTCCCCACTCAGGCCCATGAGTATTCAAGGTCTTTTGTTACGGGCTTCATTCACTCTACTGACACTATTTTTAGAAACTATTTGTCGCCACACTTTTCTGTCCTAGCATACTACTCTAGCTTACTTCACGTCCATGCATTTTTACATGCAAGCTCTCGCGTTTCTATGGCTTCTTATGTCTCTTCGGATTAATGTTTCATTCACAGATTCTAACTATTCTTTCGGCGGTCTACCTCTGGGCATTCTGCCAGTTACTTTACCTTCATACACTTGTCTGGTCAGTCGTTCAGTTTTTATTCTTTCAACATGTCCGAACCATCTTAACTAATTTTTTCCCCATAATTTTTGCAACATATCGTGCGCAGGAGTTTCATGTAAATCGCGTTAATTTTACTCTTATCCTTTTCTTGATAGGTCGAGGTCGCGCAGCGTATAAATATAGAATTGTTTATTGCCCTTTCAGGCTGACTTGATATATTTTTACTACTGATAATGGGTCTTGTTATACCAATAACCTTCTCACCCTCCTTTATAAGCTTTTTCCATTTCCTTTAATTTTCTTTTCCATGACTAGTGAATAAGCCACCAAGATATACATACTTTTCAACTTGTTCTATTCTCTCATCATTTAGGGAAATGTTACACATTGTTTCCTCACACTTTCCGTCAAACACCATAAATTTTATTTTATTTACGTTAATTTTGAGGTCCATGTTCTTCATGTTTGTATTCAGTTTGCTTAACATTCGTTGCAAGTCTTCGATTTACTGTATCATAACAATCTTATAATCTGCTAACGCTAACCCACGTACCCTCACTGTCCCAAGATTCACACCATCTTCGTCGAATAGGGCTATTCTCAGACACTTGTTCATGAATATGATGAATAGCCATGAAGACAGAACGTATCCTTCTCTAACACCTCACATAATATCAAACCAGTCACTCAGTTTCCCATTAACTCTTACATTCGCGTTTCTACCAGCATATATTGTTTATATCACTTCTAGGAGCCATCCTTTAAGTCTGTAACTCTTTCAGGACACCCCAGAGTTTCTTTTTAAATCCAGTTTATCAAACGCTTCTTCTAGGTCAACAAATGCACTGAAAAACTTTTCCCTCACTCTCAAACTTTTTTCTGTGGTCTGTCTTAAACTAAATATTTGATCCCTACATAATCTTCCTGGCATGAATCCACTTTGGACTTCCCATATCTTTTCTTCTGTTATTTTCATCACCCTACCAATAAGTATTTTTAAATATATTTTACTGATGGTACTTAATAAGCTGATACCTCTGTAATTGTTTCAGTTGCTTTTATCTCAATTTCCTTTGTTTATTGGTACGATAACACAGGCCGCCAAATGTGTACCCAGAGACCAGACCATGTGACCCCGAAAGATTTTGGTCTCCTGCAAACGAATCCTTTGTCTAAATTCTTCCTATACGTCAGGTTTTTTAGATATTCTAACCTTGAATTGCAAATATGGCTATTTCAGCCATAATTGAGGCAATATAATATGATCAGCAATTTTTTTCTACAAACTGCTAAGGCCATCGTTTAGAACTCCTTTTTATCTTCCATTTTCATTCTTGATCATCCCGAACCGATTTTTTTCCTTCTAGATATCGCACATTAAACACTTCAGTTCCACAATGAAAAACTAGCAAAGAAGGCGAAGAAAGCGAATAAAATTGTGTGTCATATCTCGGAAAGAATAAATCGGCTCGAGATAATTAAAAATTCAAATGGAAGGTAGAAAGAAGTACTAAACGATGGCGTTAGCAGTTTCTAGGAAAAAATTTCTGATCGTTTTATGTTGCCTCAAATATGGCTAAAAATAGCAATTTTTGCAGTTTCAGGTTAGGATATCTCAAAAACCTGAGGGATAGGAAAAATTTGGATAACAGATTCGGTTTGAGGATACCAAAATCCTTCGGGGTCACATAGTCCGGTCTTTGGATACAAAAAATATATTACCATGTTTCAAGTTCTTGATTATATCCCTAACCTTCTGAGGACACAGACTCAGGCACAGACTCTCTCAATTGAGTTTTCTAATATATCGTGTTCTATCTCGCAGTTGTGGTGCATGATTTTGCTCATATCAAAATTTGGTCTCTAGTATTAGTTCCAAAATCTGATCCAACGATTGCGCATCAAAAGTGAAAACAAATCGAGAAGATTCTCAAAACACAATAAAAGATTATTAATCCAGTGAAGTTGATATAAATTCAAATGGCGCCAATGGCCATACCACGCTGAAAAAACCAGTTCTCATTAGATCACTGAAGTTAAGCAGTGTTGGGCGCGGTTAGTACTTGGATGGATGACCATTCGGGAATAATACTACTGCGTGCTGTTGGCGTTGTGGGTGTGGTGAGCCCACACTTGTTGTTCTTTACTACAAGAAACTATCCACCTAGAAACACTACCCGAATCGAGTAGTGCCACGCCTACCCCGAAAGGTAAATGGCTTAATGGTATACATACATATACATATCTTTGTCTAATTATCAAAACCAATTTCAGACAATCTATATCTAAGCGGTTTGGAAATTTCAAATCCAATTTCAGACGCGAATTTCTCCTAATTACTGATCGTTATCGACATGAGGGTGTGTGCGTAACCTTTCTACAGAAATTCTGGCGTTGATCGTGAGCGCACTTAATTATCCGCGATGCATTGATTTGTTATTCGTGTATTTCGTTTCCATCGGACAGCTTCTCGCGGTGCGACATGTAACGCGCCATTTCCGCTTGTAGCTCAATGGAAACGCTATGGCGCGCCATGGGAATTTGCATTGCAAAAGCTGCTGTCTCGCTGCAACCGACCTGGCGTCTCTGGCACGGAATGGTGCGGATTGGCACGGATCCACCATGCAACAGTGTCGATCTGAATTTCGAATAGAGGAGAGGAGCTTAATAGGTAAACGACCCTCAACAAAGAGGCTTAACGAAGTCTTTGCTCTCCTTCTACTCTTTTGACCTTATTTCTCAGGGTCATCAGACGTCCTAATTTATTAGGTTTACGAATTAATTCGGTGCCTTTACTTTGAGGTCATGTAGCTCCTGGTCAGACTTGAATTTTTCACCGCCAAAAGGCGAAACTTAAGGTGTAAAACAAAATATAATAGGTGATGGCCCTGCGGGAATAACCTCTAAAATTGTTAGTGAATACAATGGTGTCCGACAAGGAACATTTGAGACATTGCATTACTTTTCCATTCCAATTGAAAAAAATGCAGCTGAGGCGATATCTTAAATGCTCCTTGTCGGACGCGATTTTATTCACCAATGATTTTTTAGGTTGAGTCCGCAGGTTCGCCTCCTATTAGATTGTGTTTTGAACTTCAAGGTTCACCCTTTAAAACTACCTCAGGACACAAGAAAAAAATTATGTTCGACCAAGAGTTACAAGAAATCAAAGTAAAGGTACGGAATTAATTTGTAGATCTAATATCAGGACATGTCCTGACTTTCTATGGCCATCCTGATTTTCTGATTTTTTTGTACTTTGTCCTGATTTTTCATGCTCAAACACAGGAATTCGCGTTTTTTATTGCGATGAGATAAATTTTGTTCACTATTTTTAAAGGCGCAGTCATATTGTGACTGTTCAATATCAACAACTTGACGTTTGTGGAAATTTACAGATATTTAAAAAGAAAAGTGAACACCGAAATACCTAAAAACTTGGAAGTTCTGAGGAGTATTTCAAATAATAAAGATATTGTAGAGATTGTACTCAATCATTTACATAAAAATGTTGACCTCGGAAAAGATATTTTCATGGCTTTTAAACTTAGGGAATGAATATCTAATTTTGTAATTTTGTTCAAAATTCAAAAATTTTGGTTAAAACAAAAAAGTTAATCTTTTCGTTTAATAATTCAACTATTCGGTCTTTTCACTTTTTTTTTGAAATGCATATCTTTGGTTTGAAAATTCAACTGTTTTGTAGAAAAGTCGTCTTTTTGGGACAACTCCATATTTTGGATAACATTTTTTTCTTACTTTTTTCTTACTTTTTCTTACTTGATTGATCTTTCCTGATTTAAAATTCGACTTTTTCGTTTGAAAATTCATCTGTGTTGTAGAAATTTCATCTGTTTTTAGCTAAACATGCAACTGCTTCGTTAATAGCTAAACTTTTACAATTGAAGATTTTCAACGATTATGTTTAGAGTTCGTCTTCTTTGGTTGAATCCAACTTTTTTTTATTTCAAATTAAAATCTGTTTTGGTTGAAATATCAACTATTACATTTCTCGTTGAAAATTCAACTACCTAGTTAAGAGTGAAAAACTTTTTTAAAATATCATGTTTTTCTTTCCTGGTACATGATTCTATTTCAAAAATCTTTTTTTCTAAATTTCGCTATTTTGTTCAAAATTTGTTTTTAATTGGACGATAATTAGTTTTTCAACTTAAAATACAATTATTCCATGTTTGTTCCAGAATTGATCTCTTTTAGTTGAAAATTTAGGAATTTTTTTAATTTAAATGTATAGAATTCCTGAAAATAAAACAAGAATTCAACGATCAAATTTGGACAACCACCACAAAATGCTCTTATTGCAATTCCTGACAAACAAAATAAAAAAATTTGTTTCTTTGGACAAAAATAAAAAAAAAA
>CAKNXH010002385.1:84983-137345 GCA_932178445.1 Andricus quercusramuli | reverse complement strand
CAATAGGAGCATTTTATGGTGGTTGTCCAAATTTGATCGTTGAATTCTTGTTTTATTTTCAGAAATTCTGTACATTGACTTAATTATTGGACGTTAAATGGGATTTTGAATTTGATTTTAGTCCGATTTAAAATTCTTGAATTAAAATTTTCTTTACTTATCCTTTTCGGTAGAAAATGAATCTGATGGGTCAAAATTCATCTTTTTGATCGAAAATTCAACTATTTGGTTCGAACTTAATTTGTTATTAAATATTCATAATTACAGCTGGAAATTTATTTCTTTGGTAAAAAATTAAACTATTTTGTTGCAAATTCGCCTTTTTTAGTAGAATGCTAATCTTCTCGGTGAAAAATTTATCTTTTTGGTTAAAAATGTAACTATTTTGTGGAAAATTCGTTTTCTTTTTGTTACAAGTTATGTTTTTCAACTGAAAATATAAGTATTCTATTTTTTGTTACAAATTTGTCCTTTTTAATTGAAGATTTATGTATATTGTTGAGAATTCATCTTTTTGGTGGAAAATTTAACTATTTTTTTGAAAATTCATGATTGAACAATCTTTCTTGATTGAAAATTCAACTTTTTTTGTTTAAAACTTCATCTGTCATCATAGAAATGTCATCTTTTTTGGCTGGAAATGCAACAGCTTAGTTAATAGCTAATCATTTTCAATCAGGGATTTTCAACTATTATGTTTGAAATTCGTCTTCTTTGGCTGAATTCAACTGTTTTTGGTTTCAAATTAAGAGCTTTTTTGGTTGAAATATCAGATATTAGATTTCTCGTTGAAAATTCGACTACTTAGTTGAAAGTGAAACAGCTTTTTTTTAATTTATGTTTTTCGTTGATGATTCATCATTTTGTATCGAAAATCATTTTTTTTATTGAAAATTTTACTATTTTGTGGAGAATTGGTTTTTAATTGGATGAAAACTTATTTTTCAACTGAAAACATAACAACTCTATCTTTGCTTGAAAATTTATCTTTTTTAGTTTAAAATGTATGTATTTTTTTTAATTTGTCTGTTTTGGTAGAAAATTAATCTTTGTGGTTCCAAATTCATCTTTTTGGTTAACAATTCTGTTCTTCAATAATAGAGTTAATGCTTTCACGATGACTCATTATAACGAATTTAAAATTTAAAGTAAGATTTGTAGTTTTGCACGCGATTTAAACCCGAAAAAGCTTCAAATTTTAAATTCATCATAAATCTTTTCTTTGATTGAAATTTTACCCTTTTGAGTTAAAAATTGATTTATTTCATTGAAAATTCATTTGTTTGATTAAAAGCTTGACTACTTTGCTTACACTTTTTTTTCAACTGAAAAATATAAAAGTATAAAAAGTAACAAATATAACTATTCCATTTTTCGTTAAAAATGTGTCTTTTTTAATTGAAGATTCATGTATTTTGTTAAACATTAATCTTTTTGGTCCAAAATTCAACTATTTGGTTCAACATCCATTTTCTTAATTGAAAATTCATCACTATAGTCGCAAATTCATATGTTTGGTTAAAAATGTAACTTTTTTTTAATTCATGTATTTTGTTGAAATTTTTTTGTAGAAAATTAATTTTCTTGGTGGGAAATGATTTTTCTTGGTTTAAAAATTCATTTCTCTGGTTAAAAACTCAACTATCTTGTTGAAAATTAATTTCTTTTGTTAAAAACTTAACTATCTTGTTGAAAATTCATGTTTTTTTCATTCATCTTTTTGGTACAAAATTAATCTTTTTGGTTGAATATTAATCTCTTTTATTGAAAATTAAACCTGAGAGAAAAATTTATAACGGTCAGGGAAAAGCAAAAATTGGCCAGGGAAAGTTAAGGAAATTCAAAATTGGTACTTTGTATCAACACTGATTTTTAAAAAACGCCTTAAGTTAAATTGTATTAGGCGTGAGGGAAATTATATTTTGAAGGGGGTGAGAAGTGGAACAATGTCCTCATTTTTCGATCAAGCCATCTGGTCTCCCTATTCTTTCACTTTTTCAAACAATGAGTTTCTGAAAGAGAAATTTAATGTGAATCAATCATTTGGTCTGTAAAGCCCTCTTCATACCTGAATTAGTACGAATTCTCTATTTAATGTTGAAGAAATTGGATCATCGATATTTCAACAAAAAAGATTTCAGTTTTAAATCAATAACAGTTGATCGTGTCCAAAAATGACCAAAAATTTTCAACAAAATAATTACATCTGTACGAATTTCCTACAAAATGGTTTAATTTTTCAACTCGATAATTGGTATTTTTAAATCAAAAACTTAGTTTTTAACCGAATAGTTGAATTTTTAACAATAAAAAAAGAATTATTGACGAAAAATGTATTAGTTGATATCTGAACCAAAAGATGTTTTTATTTTTAATCAAATACCGTTGATCCTGATCAAAAAGTACGATTTTTCAACATAATAACCTTAAAGAAACAGAATAATTTTCAACAAATTCAACTTTTAACCAAGTAGTTGAATTTTTAAATAAAAAGATGAATTCCGAATGAGAAAGGTACTGTCTTGAATTGAAATAGTGAAATTTCACTAACTGAATTAGCGAGAATTCGGTCACTACGAATTAGTCAAAAGCTACTAATTCAATTAGTGAAAATATTCTACTAAATGAATGACTGAATTTCACTAAGCAAGTAGTGGTTTTTTCGAGGTAAAGTATTCCACTATTCTATAGTGGAAAATCACTAATTAAATAGTCAAAATCACTAATTACACAATAAAAAATATATTTTTTTCTTGGGAATAAATAAGATGAAATTTAATAGCTAGAGATGGATTCACGCATTTGTGATCTTTTTTTTTAATTAAAAAATGTTGTCAGTTTGATAAAATTAAGTAAAGCTTTCAATTCATTTGCATAGAAATGAATGTGAAGCTGAACTCCATAACAATTATTATCCGATTTCAATTTTTTTTCTGAAATGGAAGCTAATGAATTTTCGCATTGAACTGCAATGGCCGATTTTGATATTTTTGTTTATTGTTTTGCTTATTTAATAACGAACATGAAAAAAAGAAATCTGCTTTTGAACTATACCGGTTTTAAAGAAATGCTTTGATTCAGTCAAAAATGCCTAGACAACTGAAAGCAACTATCCAAAAAAGATGTCCAATAGCAATGCAAATGTTAAACATTTTATTGAATTTTTTATAAACAAATAAGTGAATGAAAATGGTTTCCTGGGGATTGGCGGCGATTCTTCACTTGATTCACACTCCATTTGAACAATTTATGGAGAAAAAGAGTTTATTTCAGTCGAATTAATGAAAGTTGAAAAATAAAATATTATATTAAAAGCAATTACACAAATATCCATATCAGATATTTTTGATGAAATTAATCAAGTTTTCTCTATGGAATGGTTCATATATTACTTGTATATAAAACCTAAGTATCATATTTGGTCACCAAATAAAAGTTAATAATTGTTTGAACTACCTTAATTAACAAATGCACTATTTGGATATTTTTGGAGGTACAAACTTGATTTATTCGATGCAATTAATTGTAAATAACTAAATTCTAAATCGTTAGGAACATTTTGATGACAGTAAACAATTTATTATTGTAAAAAACAATTTTTCAAACAAATTTTCATCATTTGATGTATTTATAAATGAAATAGTGCTTTTTTCACGGAACCAACATCGAGTTATTTAGCAATGATTTTTTCTATAAATTGATAACATTTGATAATTGTTCAACCAAACTTAATTAACGAATGCATTATTTGGCTATTGATATACAAATACTGGCTTACTGCATTACCTCTCATTCTCTGCTGATCTGTACATAAGAAGTTTAAGAACTGATTTCGTAAAGCCAGAAAGACCATTGCTTCCAGAATCGCAATAGGTTATTTTCAAAATAAAACGATCAATTCCGTTAATCAAAAAAGAAAGTCAAGTAATAATAAAGTTTCTTTGATGAATCATCCATTTTTATCAACTCATGGCAAGGAATTATTCCTAAGTAATTTTATTCATATTCCTCAAGAAAAAAAATTTTACTTTACAAATGCATTAGCCGAGAAACTTTTGTTTACTACATTGTTAATGAAAATAAAAATAGCGGATCTTTGTCGAACTATAAAAAAAAGTTAAAAAATGTGTTATTAACAGTTAATTACACACAAAAAAACAAGTTTAAATGCTGAAAAATAGCCAAATAATGCATTTGTTAATTAGGTTTCGATAAACAATTATTAAATGTTATCGATCCATAGCAAAAAATCATTGCTAAATAGCCGGCTGTTAATTCCGTGCAAAAGCGGTATTTTATTTATAAATACATGAAACGATAAAAATTTGTTAAAACAATTGTTGTTCAGAGTAATAAATTGTTTACTGTCATCAAAATATACTCAAAATATTGTAAGTTAGTTATTTACAGTTAATTACATCGAAAAATCGAGTTCGTACCTCCAGAAATAGCCAAATACTGCATTTGTTAATTAAGGTAGTTTAAACAATTATTCACTTTTATTTTGTGACCAAATATGATATTCAGGTTTTATTTCTAAGTAATATGTGATGGATTTCATAGAAAAAACTGTATTCATTCCATCAAAATTACCTGATATGGATATTTGTTTATAAAAATTGCTTTTAAAATAACAAATTATTCAATAATTACTATTGATTCCGCTAAAAAACTCTTTTTGTAGATAAATGGTTCCAATTTAGTGCGCTTCAAGTAACGAATCACCGCCAATCTCCACGAAACCATTTTCAATTTGCTTATTTGTTTATAACAAATTCAATACATTTTTTAACATTCACATTGCTATTGGACATCTTTTTTAGATAGTTGCTTCCAGTTTTCTAGGTATCTTTGATTGAATCAAATCATTTTTTAGAAACGGTATACTTCCAGAGTCCATTTTTTTTTACATTTTTGTTATTAAATAACCAAAATGTGAACAAAAGTTCAAAAATCGGCCATGACAGTTCGATGCGAAATTTTATTAGCTTCCATTTAAAAAAAAAAAAGTTGAAATCGGATAATAATTGTCTTCTGAAAATCAATTAGTCCACGGACGTTTTTTTTGCCCCACTGTGCAACGCTGAGCTGAGGGTCGTGTTCTGAATCTAGGTTTTGTAGCAAACGTTCTCTTCTCGATATACATATCGCCCCATAATTAGGACACTAATATCTGATCTTTACACTAAAAAAGATTTCAATTTCAAATAAGAAAGAGTGGAAAGCATTTAAAAACAAACGAATTTTCAACAAAATAGTTGAATCGGCAACTGTCAACCAAAACGGAATAATTTTCAACTAAAAAGTTGCATTTCTAACAAAAAAAATTCTATAAAAGGAAATGAATTTTTAAACATCTTTTAATCTGACTCAAAACATTCATAAAATTTTAGAAAATCTTTTTAAATTAAAAAAATGCCTGAAAATCTTGCAGATTTTCCCGACATTTTTAGAAATCTTTTTTTATTTTTTGCAATCCTTAAAAATTAATTTAGAAATAATTTAAAAAATTGTAATTTTCGACAATTCTGAATATATGTGCTGAAATTTGGTAATATTGCCAAATTGAAAATTTTTTATTTAATATCTTTTTCAAAATTTTAGGAAATCATTGAAAATGTTTGGAAAACTTTTTGAATACTCTCTTTAAATTATTTTTTCAAAATAAAATAACATTTAGACATTTGGTTGATTTTTTTTCGTTCCTTGACTAGAAAATCTTCCTGGGTTGAAAATTTAACTCTTTTTATTTGATGTCCGTCCTTTTGGTTGAATTCGACGGTTTTTTATTTAAAATTAAAATGGCTTTTGGTTAAAATACCAACTATTACATTTTTGGTTTGAATTTTTTTCAATTAATTTTCTTAACTGGAAACTAACCATTACATTTTTAGTTAAGAATTGATATTTTATTGTTGAAAATTCGTGCACATATTTTATTCAAAATTTGTCTTTTTTTTGTAGAAAGTGAATCTGTTTGATTGAAAATTAATCTGTTTTGTTTGAGGATTCAACTATTTGGTTGAAAACTCGTCTTTTTTAGTAAAAACTTAATATTCTTGATTCGAAAAAAACCTGTTTTGGTTGAGGATTCAACCATTTAGTTAAAAATTCGTCTTTTTTGGTAGAAAATTAATATTCTTGATTTAAATTAATCTGTTTTGGTTAAGAATTCAACTATTTAGTTAAAAATTCGTCTTTTTTGGCTGAATTCAACTGTTTTCGGCTTGAAATTAAAATTGTTTTTGGTTCAAATATGTACATTTTTCGTTGAGGATTCATCTTTTTTTGTTGAGAATTCAATTACTTGGTTAAAAGTCACTCTTTTGTGAAGAATCAATTTTTTGTAGCATATTTACCCTTCTACTTGCAAATAATTTTTTTAACTAAATATTTAACTATATCATTTTTGGTTGCAAAGTCATCTTCTTTATGTTAGTTGAAGCTTTAACTATTTGGTTGAAAATTCGTCTTTTTTGGCAGAAAATTAATTTTCTTATTGGAAAAATCATATTAAAAATTCAACTATTTAGTTGAAAATTGATCTTTTTAGTTGAAAATTCATCTATTTTGTCGAAAATTCAACGTATTCTAAAAAAAATTTTATTTCGGTCCTAGTAAGTTATCAATCTTTTGGAAGGGGGTACGAAACTAGGTGAATCTGAAGAAAGACTTGTAGAAAGAAAAGAATAATAATTTGCAGAGCCGTAGAGATTTATAGGCCAATATAGAAAAATTGTGATTTTTCTACAACTCTGAAATTGAAAATTTCCTAAAACATTCCTTGTTTCGGAAATATTTTGTCGGTGATGACATCGAACAGAAAATTTTATTTTCATTTTCTCTTTTCTCATGATCCTCCCTATTTTTCCTTTTTTTATTGCACTGTTGGTCCACAAGATTCTCGCTCATTTATCTCCCATCACTTTTATAAGACTTTGCTGATCGTTCCTTTATTGTCCTTCTTAAAAGTCACTTAACTGCATTTGAAAGAAGTCAGAGTATAGAGTTTAAGGATATATTTTGACAACTTTTACAATAAAGAGAGACTGTAGTAGGAACACCAAATCCAGTAAACACATCCATAAAATTAATTCAATTTAGTACCTCACATTTATCGTCAATTCTATAAAGATTTTCAATAAGGGGCTGGGTTAACGTAGATTGTGACATCACACATAGAAAATATAAATGTCAATAACAGTTTTTTGAAATGATTGAGAAAATTAAAATTAGTTATTTTATTTTACAAGTAAGGCATCTCAATACAGGCTTAACACTCGTTTTCTTATTCCCTTCTTTTCCTGTATTTTTTCCTAAATGCGAACTATTTGGTTGAAGATTTCCCTCTTTTGTTAACAATTCATTCTCTTAACTAGAAATGTAACTTATCTAGTTTTGGTTGAAAATTGACCTTTTTCAGTTTAAAATTAATATTTCTTGGTTGGAGATTCAACTATTATATTATTAAATAGTTTTGTTTTTTTGGTGAGAAATTAAATTTTTTACTGAAAATTCAGCTATTTCATTTTCGGTTGTAAATTAATCGTTTGTAGTTGAAAATTCAGCTATTATATTTTTTATTGAGAATTCATCTTTTCTTATTGCATATTCAACTACTCAGTTAAAGGTTGAACTACTTTATTAAACATTTATTTTATTGGTTGGAGATTGATTTATTTTGCTGAAAATACGTTTCTTTCGCTTGAAAATAAATTTTTTCAACTGAAAATTTAACTATTTCATTTTTTTAAATAAATTTCTATCGTTTTTAGTTGAAAATGCAACTATTAAATTTTTCATTGAGAATTCATCTTTTTGGGTTAAAAATTCAGTTAATATTCGGTTGGAAGTTGAACTAGTTTGTGAATAATTCATTCTGTTAGTTGAAGATGCATCTCTTAAGTTTAGAATGTAACTATTTTGTTGAAAAAGCGTTTTTTGTGTTTGAAAATTTATTTTTAACTGAAACTTTCATTGGAAATTGGAAATAAATTTTTGAACTGCTATTTCAACTTTTCAATTTTTTGAAAATTTGATGTTAGTTTGAAATTCCACTCTCTGGAAGAAAATTAACTTTCTTGTTGGAAATTCATATTTTCGTATTGAAAATTCAATTGCTTTGTAGAGAATTCACCTTATTGTCTTGGAAAGTTAACAATTTTATTGACGTTTTCTTTCTTTCTTGAATGTCAAATCTTTCTTGGCTGAAAATATCTCTTCTGGTAGGTATTTGATAGTTTTTAGTTAAAAGTGCAACTGCTTCGACTTTTTTGTTAAAAATTCGTTTTCTTTTTATTGCATTCAACTGTTTTTAACTCTGATAAATAATATTTTTTGGTTGAAACAACAACTATTACAGCCTTCGTAGAGAACTCATATTTTTTTCTTAAATTCTAATATTTTTCATTTAAATTTACAATTGTTTCCATTAAAAATTCAATTGTCTTCTAAAAAATCTTCTTCTTGGCTTGAAAATTCAACCATTTGGTTGGAATTGCAATTGTTTTTGGTTCAATTTTAATCTTTTTTGTTTAAGAGTTCTACCATTTGGTTGAAAAAAATCCTTTTTTCATGAAAAATCAACCATAATCATTAATTTTCGTTGTTAAAAGTTTACGTTTCTTTCGTTACAAATTTAATTATTTTGTTACAAATTAAACTATTCTGTTATAAAGTCATCTTTTTCTCGAAAATTTAATTGAATTGTTGTGAATTCTTCTTTTTTATACAAGATTTGTCCTTTTGGATTGAAAATTTATCTTTTTTGGTGGAAAAGTTCTTGGTTGAAAATGTATCTTTCTTGGTTAAAAATGCAACTGTCTTCTAAAAAGTTGGTATTTTTGGTTTGAAGATTCATTTATTTGTTTGAAAATGAAATTATTTCTGGTTGAATGACAATAATTTGTGGTTAAAAATTCGACTACTTTGTTGAAAATTAATTTTTATATGTTGAAATTCAACTATTTTGTTCAAAAGTCAACTATTCTGTTAAAAAGTCATTTTTTCTTTCGAAAATTCAACATTATTGTTTTACCGATTTGTTTTTTCTGATAGAAAATTCGTCCTTTCGGATTAAGAATTACCTTATCAGTTAGGAAAGATCTTGAATTAAAATTCATCTTTTTTGGTTGAATTTTAATCGCTTTTGTTTGAAAACTCGACCATTTGGTTGAAAATTCATCTTTTTAGGTTGATATTCAATGGTTAATAATTCAACCATTTTGCTAAAAATTCGTCTTTTTTTGTTCAAAAATTCAACTGACTTCTGAAAAGCTCATCTTTTGGTTTGGAAATTCACACATTTGTTTAAAAATGCAATTCTGTATGGTTGAATTTCAATCTTCTTTGTTTTTGAAAATTCTACTATTTGATTAAAATTCATCTTTATTGTAGGTTAAAATTCAACTATTTAGTTGAAAATTCAACTATCTTGTTGAAAATTTGTCGCTTTGGCTCGAAAGTGTAAATATTTGTGAATACAGCTGTTTGATCTAAAATTAAGTTTCTCATTTCTTGAAAATTCAAGTATGTGGTTGAAAAAAATTTTTTTCGTGTTTAATAGTCAACTGATTTTGTAAACTGTCAACTTTTCAGCTCAACTCAACACTTTCGTTAAAAATTCATCTCTTTTGGAAGAAAAATTTTCTTTCTTTGGTTGAAAATTTAACTTTTCCTGAAAATAAAATATATTTTATTTAAAAAAAGTTTTCCCCTGTGTTCGTGACAATCATCCTATTTCCCCTATCTTGAGAGCATTTTGGGCTATGAAATCTGTTAAAATACTATGTTTGACGTTTTTATAGTTTTTGTTGCATTATAGGCGTTCATCAAACAAATTTGAAGACAAAGTTTTGACTTACATACTTGCATACATACTTACTTACTCACACTTGCATACTTAAAAATCGTGGCGTGGTTTTTGAACGGCCCCTAAAAGCTATTTTTTATAATTGTGGAAGAAAGAGAAAAAAAAGTTGAGAAATTGATAGGGACTGACGACAGTGAATAAACTCGCTTGGTGAAACGAGTACCGAGGTATTAAGATCAGTTAATAACGCCGTTGATGTAATTAATCACATGACGTTATTATCCTCCGAGCTAGAAGAAGCGCCGTTGCGCACTTTGTTGCCGAAGCATTTTTCTTTCGACGTTGTGGGCAACAGCTATGAACACATTAATTTTCCAACTATACGGGACAGTATTATGCGGATAATAATCGGGATAGGGAAGATACTTAAGCAATAAAGAAATAATAAAAAAATTGGAAAGATTATAAAAACTCTTTCAGTAGTTTTTAATCAGAAGAAGTACTCATCAATGTATACCTAATGCAGGAAAATGGTTTTCTATTACATTTATGTTAGGGCTATAATAATAAAAGTAATACAATAAGAAAGCGAACATCAATGCTTCCTTTATAAAAAATAAATAACCTATATTTTTCATCATAAT
Source organism: Andricus quercusramuli (assembly GCA_932178445.1). Taxonomy (NCBI): domain Eukaryota; kingdom Metazoa; phylum Arthropoda; class Insecta; order Hymenoptera; family Cynipidae; genus Andricus; species Andricus quercusramuli. The sequence continues at coordinate 126,890 of CAKNXH010002385.1, read as the reverse complement.
ATTGATTTCAAAATATTAATTATTCGTCATTTATATAATCTTATTTGAGGAGTATTGATATTACACTTAGAAAAAAGATTTTGTCATTCAGAGAAAATTTTGTTCAATCAAAGAAAAATGTTCATTGGCTCTCAGTCAAAGAAAAGTTTCTTTGATGCAAAGACATTTCTTTGGTTCGAAGAAATGGTTTTTTGTTTCAATGAAAGTTTTTTTTTTATTTGGAATGATTTCCTAATTTTTTGAAGATATTTTCAGTTAAATGAAAGAAAATATGTTTAAAAAGGTTTCTTTAATTCAAGACTCGGTGCTCAAACGTGCCGAGTCGAGCTTATTAGGTTTCGAGTCGAGTCGAGGGGAAGTTTTAGGGTTTCTGATCACAAATCTGAGGTCAAGGAATTAAAAGATTTGGGTTTGTGACCACAATTTTTAAATAAAAACAAAAAAGCTTCTTATTTTTCATACAAATGGCCCAAATTTTTGGAAAAGTAAATAAATTGGCTGATTTCTATGAAACTCAAAACTAGGGGTTTTTGAGCTTCTGATTATTATTATGGATCAAAACTTTTGGATTTGAAATTCGTTACCCAAATTTTTGGAAAAATCAATAAATTATAAGATTATTACAAGACTCAGAACTAGCGGTGTTTCTAGGTTTCTGGTAATACATTTAAGGTCAAAATGAAAAAGTTCGATATTTTTAACCCATATAGCCCAAATCCTTGAAAAATTCAAAAAAGCATATTTTCATCAGACGCAGAACTAGAGGGGTTTTCGTACTTCTAATCATAAAATGTGGATAAAAAAATTATTTAAATTGGTCATTCGTGCAGTGCAAATCTTTTTGAAAATTCTACAAATTAGCAGATTTCCACAAGACTCAAAACTAAGAGGTTATTCGTGTTTCGGATCAAAAATCTAAAGGCGAAATTTTTATCAGAATGGCCCAAATTTTTAAATAATTGAATAAATTAGCAGATTTCCACGAGACTCCGAACTGGGGGATTTCCGGGTTCCCGGTAGTAAATTTCTAATAAAAATAAACAATTTGCCATTATTTATCCAAATGGCCCAAATTTTTGTAAAATCAAGAAAACTGCCTGAATTGCATGAAACTCAGAACCAGGTGGTTAAAAAAACCCTTGTGTCGGGTTTCATGAAAATCAGTCACTTTTTTAATTTTCCAACAATATTTTTTATTATTTATTTTGACCTTAAATTCTTGATCAGAAATCCGAAAACCGCCTAGTTCTGAGACTCATAGCAATCTGTTAATTCATTGAATTTTTCACAAAGACTCATTGTAAATAATAAATGAAACATTTTTTAATTTTCAGATTAAATTTGTAATCAGAAACCCAAAAAGCCCGCCAGTAGTGGTTCTCATTGAAATCAGCCAGTTGATTAAATTTCAATTTTGAGCCGTTTGGATTAAAATTTTAAAATTTTGTTGTTAACCGTAAATTTGTCATCAGAAGAAGATGAGTTTTATACCAAAAAGAACGTATGTTCAACTGAAGAGGATTAATTTTTCATGGAGAATGAAAAAGATACATTTTTTTTTTTTTAATTAATTTTAAAACAAACATGAATAAAAATTTCAACAAAATAGGTACATTTTCAACCAAAGAGATTAATCTTCAACCACAAAAATTAATTTATAACAAAGAGGATCAACTTTTACCCAAGCAGTTGAATTTTCAAAATTTTCAACCAAAAATTCGAACTTTCAACCAAAGAGATGAATTTTTAACTAAAATGGTGAGTCTTCGACAACAATAAAATTATTTTTCAACAAAGTGGTTCAACCTTAATCAGGAAGTTCAATTTTTAACCAAGAAACATGAATTCTCAACAAATAATGTAATAGTAGATATTTCAAACAGAAAATCCGCAACCAAATAAGATTACTCCACAAGCAAATAGTTACATTTTTATAAAACAAATTTACTAAAATAGATGAATTTTTAAACAAAAAAGACGAATTTAAAAAAAAAAGTTGAATTCTCAGCGATCAAAGATTTCATCTGATTTAAAAAAAAAAGATAATTTTCTATCAAAATGGTTGAATTTTTAACCCAAAAAGACGAATTTTTAACAAAGCAGTTGAATTTTGAACTAAAGAAGATGACCTTTAAACAAAATTGTAGAACTTTGTACCAAATAATCTTAATCTTGTAATTCCCTGACGTTTGCAAGATTTTTTCAAAATCCGACTTTTCCCTGACTCCCTTGACCAACGAAATTCCCTGACTGTTTCCTGATTTCTAAGTTTTCTTTTCATCGCGTGGCCCCTCTTCCCTTGGAGGGGAAATGAGAGAGGAGTAATCGGGGAAGAAAGGGAGTTATAGCTGATAGACTGAGGGGTTGGTGAGTATTAGAAGTTAGTGAAGTGTGAGTACAGGAAGTGAGGGGAAGGGAATTATATAGTGTGAGGAAAGAAGTAGTAGGGAGGAGAAATGGAATAGAAATGGGATGGGAAGTAGGAGAAGGGTGAGAAAGTAGGAGAGGGATGGAGAAGGATGGAGGATGGAAGGGGAAGTTAATATGAGGAAGGTAAGCAAAGGGAGTAGGGGGAGTGGACTGGAGTGGATAAGATAGAATAGGATAGGAGAGGATAGAATAAAAGAGGCGACGAGAGATGGGAGAGTGATGTGGGGTGATGGGAGATTCGATCAACTTAATTAACTTCTCAATAGGCTACTAAACCCTTTTTTATAAGCACATGGTACCTACTTTGACTAATTTTCTTCTTTCTAAAACGTGTCAAGTAGGATTTTATATTATATTTTGAAAGTCTCTGACTATGTTTCCCTGAGTAACATAATCTTTTGAAAAATATTTTTAATACTTAATTTGAAAGTGTTGAAAAGGCAGTAATATAGAATGCAGGTTGCTGTATGAACGTAATAATAATAATGTCTGCGCGGATGATCATTAATTTAACTGCTATTAAGATCGGTCACAATGGTGGCCGATAGAAGAATGAAAAAGAATCACGGGTGTGGAGTGTAGTAGTTCCTATAAGAGAGTGTGGAAAAAAAATTGAAAAAGTTTTGAATGCGACTCGTCTGAAGATTTCTTGGCGAAGGAAAGAACGAAGAAGACAGTAAAACGCATCATATTTCAGTCGCTTAGAAGTTTTCCAGAAAATAGAGAAGGCAGTCACGAGAGTCAATCTCGCTCACGCGAGGAGAATAAAATATCTCTATTATCGGGAATATGTGCGCGAAATATAGAATAAAACATCAGAAAAAATTGAACAAAACATTTATAAATCAGAAGGGTGAAATAGGATCGCATCGCCTGAGGTTTATTCCTTTGACCTATTTTCCTTAGAAAAAGAAAGCAGTTTTTATGCGTTCCGATGGAAAATACTTTCATTCGAAGTCATCAACATAATAAAAATACTCAAAATAATCAGAATTTTACAAGAAATTCAGAACCTAGTTAACCAAATAAGTTTTAAAATGAGAAACTCCTAAAATTTGCAATATTTTGTTTTTGGTATGCAGCAAGTTTTTTAAAGGTTGAACCTGTATCCTAAATAGTCGATTTGCGTCAATCTAAAGAAAATCTATTTTTTTATCGAACTCATCATAAGAAGAAAAATGTTTAAACATCTGAAAATTATCCTAATTTTTTTTGAGAACATTAAAACTTCTTCGCTAACAAAATATTCCTCCAAAAAATCTATAGATCATTATTAATAATATCTTTTCAGGGTTTTGTAGCCCCGGGCTCAACCCTTTAATAATGGTCGGTAGTCCGTCCGTCGAACTTTTTCCCAAGAAGGGGAAGAGAGGAGTGGTGATGGTAAATGCTGAGAGGGTAAGTAGGAGGTGTAAGGGGGAAGAAGGGTGGGAAAGTAGAAGTGAGAAAAAAGTAGGGGAAGTAGAAGAAATGACAGGAGAGTAGGTAAAAGAAGAGAGGGGAAATAAAGGAAGGGGAAGCAGGGGAAATATGGCGAGGGTTATTAGGGAAAGTGAGGAGATGTAAATCACATAAGGGGAAATGAGGGGAGGGGAAGAAGGAGGAGTAGAAAACATGAGAAGTGAGTAGGGGAAATGAGGAAAGAGGAGTAGAATTAGGGGAAATAAGGAGAGTGCCAGTTGGATAAGTGGGGATAATGTGGAGAGGTCAAATAGGGGAAGTAAAGGGAAACGAGGCGATGAAAAGTAGGGAAGTGATGGAAGTGAGGGGAGGTGGAGAAGTAGGGCAATGGGAGTGTTAACTGCGGAAGTGAGTAGAGGGGAAAGTAGATGAGTAAAGTAGAGTAGGCTACGTGTTTGGTTGTAAAATTACCATTTTTGAAATTTAAAGAAAGCGAATTTTATTACTCTAAGGATTCGAAAGTGAAAACAGAAAATCCACAAGCTTGAAATCTTGAACTCAAATCTATTCACTGCATTTGTAAAACTTTATAACTTCATTCCTCTTAGTCTGCAAATACTAGAAAAACGCACGTTTCAGCGATAAAGTTTACTGTCTTGTTTGTGTCAAACTATTTAGGTATTTCTAAGGACCGAGCCCACGCATCTGTACAAATAGGTAGGGCTTTAAATCCTGCCAAAAAGCAATTATATCCAGGGACTCTGGTCAAAGGTAAATCAACCTCCCTCCAACTCTGTTACCTGTGTTTTTCCCAAAATCTACGTCACAAAAAGGGTGTATCCAAATTTCCTACTATCGTTTGTAAGAGCCAATCATAGCGTTTGGTCTACCCCTACTGTATTTTGCATCCCTACTTTGATCTTCGATTTTGTATCTTCGCTCACTACTTTTCTGCGACAACTTGGAATGTCATTATCGATCCATCCTCTAAGGAGCGAACAAGTTCTCAATCCTTAGCAATTTATATACCGCGCGATAACTGTCTGTTTTTATTTGTTACATTTTAGATTAACTTTATTTTTTACTGTGAAAATATACGAGTTAAAATTCAATCTGAGTGTAACCAAATTATTTCTCCAGCACAATAACAAATAATGAACTTTCAGCATTTATTATAAACACTACGAAAACCTTTTTTGTAGGCGCACGGCACCTACGTTGACTTTTTATAATTAAAAACAGAAACCCACGGATTTCTGAATTTTATTGATTTTTTTAAACTCCTTTAAATTCTATTGAATTCTCTTGATATCACCCTGAATTCTCTGAAAGTCCCTTGCAATTCACTGAATTCAATGCATCTTTTTCTGGACTTTCAATTTTTTGAGTGACCCTGAAGTCTTAAACTTATCTTGAATTCGTAGGCATTTTATAAAATTCTTTTGAATTTCCTTGCATTTTTCTCAATTCATTCGAAATTTAATGAATGCAATAAATTTTTTATAATTTTGGAATTGTTTTCAATTCACTTGAATTTAAAAGAAAAATCACCTCTAATTTTTACGAATACCATCGAATTCTTCTAATTTCCCTAAAATTTCTCTAAATTCACTCGAATTTTATAATTCGTTGTATTTTTAAATTAATTATTTTTGTTTTAAGTAACCCATATCTGTTCCAAAACGTCAATATAACCCTTTCGTGTTCAAAAATTGTACATCTTGTTTTATATCTATATCGATATTTCCCGTAAAGACCAGTAGATTATTCTAAACTTATACACTTTCAAATCTTCTTTGAAATGTTATCATTTTTTAGTATGAATACCAATTTCAGGTGTAAAATGTCAACATACCCTAAAATTGTGAAAAAGTTGTGAATCTTCTTTGAAATATTATTTTTTTCTATTTTCGTTTAAAATCACCGAAGAAACAACGATGGGTAAAAGAAAATATTGGGATAAAATTTTTCGCATAGAAAATTGTACATAAAATACCTCTTTCTCTTTTGTTATACCTTTTTTCGTTTACCAGAAAAAAACTATGTTAAATGAAATTCTAGCCGGTGGGGTTTTACAGAAAATCTTCTTTGTTTTTTGCTATTGAATTTTCAAAACCAATATGTGAAAAAAATATCTGCTCATATACAAAAGGCATCTTATATAGTTTTTTGTGGACTAAAACATTTCTAAGGCCAGAAATATTTTTGTTATATAATCTTTTTTCTCGTAAACAATGCAAGATATCACAAAACACTAGGAGGTAGTTTTTCTTGAACTTTTCTAGATGCATAAACTTCTATCTGAATATTTGTTGTACCTTTCGTTATTTTGGACAAAAATGCGAAAAATCCCACTTTTAAGAATTTTATCAAAACAGCCGTAATTCCTTCATTTGATTTTATTTGATTTTCCTTAGATTAATTAAAAAAGCAAGAATTCCCTCGTCGAATGAATCCCAAATACTCACGCTCGTTAGGAAAATACTGTATATATTTTGAAATAAAATCTATTAATTCTCTACGATTCGCAGGTAATCTTTGAATGATTGTAACGAATCAAAAAAAATTTGTGATCAAACTGTTTGCTTGATTTGAATCCGAAGCAATTTCTTTGAATCAAAGACAATTTTTTTCAACTGAAAGTCAATTAATGTTTTTATTTGATTCAAAAAAATGTTCCGTAAATCAAAGAATCTTTTTTCTGAATGTTCTATTTTTGAAACAGGTAAAAAATTACAATTTTTCAACATTTTATTGCATTCTTTATATTGAAATAATTATTTTTGAAAACCATAACTTACCCCTTACGATTTTTTTTGCTTGTCCGAGCAAAAATTAGACACATTTTTTTTACTTTTTGATCATGTGACATGAAGAATTTCACTTCTAAATCGACTCTTTAAAGGTTTTTCATATATCCGGATACGATAAAAATTGATCAAAAATCGCTATTTTGAGGTAAGACATTTGAATACTACTAAGCTGTAGTTCATTCTTGTTGTTCGATAGCGCTAAATAAAATTTTGATATATTTGAATAATTTAATTTTCTTTACAAAAAGTGTCACTAATTGCAAAGAGACTGAGTTCTATAATGAATACTTTTTAGGGAGATAAACGAAACAATGTAAGATTCAAAGGATGCTTCAATCAGCTTCCAGTTTTATATGGAAAACATCTCTAAAGTGTCGATTTTTGAAGTAAAATTTTCCATATTACAAGTTTAAGATGTAAAAAGGAGCTCACGTTTCAAACAGAGCAAGCAAAAATTAACCTTTTGTGGTCAATTTTATGGCTTTCAAAAATAATGATTCAAATTTATATAAAGCAATGAAAATATAAGAAAAGTGTCATTTTTCATTTATTGTGAAATACCATTTTCTACTGTTATTCAACAATAAACCTACTTTTGGTCATGTCAAACATGAATCAAAATATTATTGTGTAAACTGAGAAGAAAGATTACTCGAATTAAAGAAATAAAGTTCTGGATACATGCAATAAAATATTTTTTTAATCGAAAAAAATTTTTCTTATCTCAAGAAATTATGCTTATCAAATTAGAAAATCATTTTTGTTATGAGAAAAATTCATTTCGATTAAAGAAATATTTGATTGGGCGTATTCAGAACCACATTTCTCTGATTCAAGTAACCTTTTTTTCTCAGTGTCCGTCTTATCCATGAACTATGAAAATAAAATTTCGATATGAAAATAAAATTATTTAATACATGTATGTAATAAATAAGTCCAAAAAAACGTGGTGAATAAAATCTTGAAGAAAATTCTAATCAAATTCAAATAGTCGAATTTAATTTTACCTTGATGAATAGTTCATCCGGAAATATCATGAAGAAGTATTTTTAATGTTTTTTAAACATTAAAAATATATTGAAAGTACACTGTTGGATTATGTCACATGCGCTCTCTTAAACTGAACCAGTGAAATTATCACAGGTTGAATCAGTATTTTAAATTATCGCTGGTGAATCAGTGATATTCCGACTTTCACTGGATGAACCAGTAAATAAGTCGACTAAAATAGCGTTACAGAGTATACCAGTGACGCCAAAGGATATTTTCAACCAGTGATATAGCGCTCCTCCCGGCCAAGATGTGAACCTCCAGTCGTCTGGTACGCGCCTGTCGCCTCGCCGGTCGGGTCTTTGCATTTCTCGAATGAAAACGAACTTTACTCTGTACTAGAGTTTGTGTTATAAATATTTGGGGCCTGCCTGCAATAGGCAGGGGATATCAAATCTTTCACTTGAAAGTGAGGAGGCCCCTGGCGACTTAAGTTTGACTTTAAGTGACGCGACACGTTGACGTAATGACGGGCCTTCCCGCAGTCAGGTGCAATATAATATGTTGCGGACCAGCCCTCATTTATTGTTGTGGAAGTAAAGTGCAGTTTTTGAAAGATAATTTTGCAAAAATTAGCACAAAAGTGACAACGCATGCAACTAAATAACTCCTGGTACCGAGTTACCAATGAACCTCACTGATTAAACTAGTGACGGAATTCCACTGTGTGAACAAGTGAAATCTCACTGATGGTCAGGAACACGCGTCTGGCTGTTTTAACCCGTAAATTTTTACCGGAAATCAGTGAGATTTCACTGGTTTATTTTAATGAAGCGGCAAATCATATTTTCGTTAATAAGAAAAGTAATTGGCTAATTTTGAAGAATTGAATGTGAATTTTTTTTCAAGTATGTCATTTATATTGAATTTACTGAAAAAAATATCCTATCAGTTTTCTGTAAAATTAAACAAGTTTTTTTCTTTAAAAACGAGATAATTAGTACGCGTATAGCGCGCACAATGTACTAGTATCTACAAACGATCTACAAACTATTATCGCCGCAATTTTTTGTAGTTTTCTTTCTCCAAAAGTAGTAAGTATTTGAAATCGCGAAAATATGACGAACAAGGCTATAAAGTTAAAAATGACTTAATTAAATAGAATCTCTCAAAAATGTTAAGTACGTACATACAAATTTACTCAATGTTCTTTTAACAAGTTTTTTCGCCTGGAGAGAAAATTGACCTGTTTGTGTGTAATATCCCATAAATTACCAAGTTAGGTAATTACACCTCTGGCACTGTTTCCTAAAGCACACGTTTTTGAGTGACTCGTGTTTGACAACTCTCTTGCTGGCCCTCACAGCTTGCTCTTTCACAGCAGTAAATCTAGTAGTTGGACAGCCAAGTACTTACAGCTGATTACTGCCCCGTTGGAACGTCTAGTCCTAGAATTGCGGTGTTGAAATTGTTTGGCAATGACAGACATTATACCACCCACATAATACTATTAAAGCACAAAAACTAATCATGATTGCAAACAAATTAATTAATAATCCTATTCTAATAAAATTGGTGGAACGAAATTCTCGAAAATCTCACACTCATTGTTGTTGACTACATGATTGGTTGCATACTGCGTGAAAATTGCTTTAAGTGGCTTGCTTTGTAAATCGCCATTTCTAAATGAGGAATTTTAATTTTGAAACTTTATTTCTATAATACAAAATTTTAATTGTAAATGATTCTTTAATAATAAAGGCAAAGATATTCTGTTCTCAACATTATGACCAAATGTTTTGAGAATGACGAAAGGATTCTATCCACAACCTCTTGACTATATTAAATGAGTTTACATAGTATATATGTTACAGGCAAAGTATATAATCCGGCAATATATATAATCCCTAGGCATTATATATAATGCCCAAAAGAGGCCAGGCGAAGTATATAATACTCTCTATTGTACACATTGCCTAGGGATTATATGTAATACCTAGAAGAAACCAGGCAAAGTGTATAATAAATATTCTCCATTATTTGAGCAATTTCTACTTTTTAAAACTTCCATTACTTTGGTGATTTCAAAGATATTACAATGTATTTTTTTCTTAATCATTCATAGTAAGACTTTGTTTTGAAATATATATATATATATATATATATATATATATATATATATATATATTTCTCCTAACAAATTTTTTTCTTAAATTTGTATTTTCCGAAAACAAATGTTTTAACTAAATTTAAAAAAAAATTCACTTTTGATTTTCTTCAAATTCTTTTTTAAATATAATTTACAATGAGCTTTACAAGCCCTGCAAATATAAAAATGGTATCTCCCTTAGTTTTCGAGAAAGAATTAAATATGCATGGGAAGTTTCTTAACATTTTGATTTGTTTGAATGCCAATTAAAACTTATTTCTTATGGCGTTTTCTTTTGGCGCTAATTATGATTTTTTGTGGTTAAAAAAAAAGCAAATAGTATATTATACATAAAATACTACTTTCTATTGATAGTGAGATGTTTATATGAATCAGTGAAACAATTTATTATTGTCTTTAGCAATTTTCACTCAGAATAGAGTTCGAAAGTCGCGATTTTCCGAATTTTGAACTTATTTTCAACTTTTCAATTAGTATGAGGTGAGAGTTAATTCAAGTTGACAAACATAATTGTTTAAGCAAATAAGTATCATTTCAAGTAATATTGTCTTTGAATAATGCTGAAAAGTTGGAGTGATTTTCTTAAATATTCAACATTTTGTCTACTCTTCAATTGATGTGAGGTAATAATCCAAGTTTCAACTTGATTCATCTAATATTAAAGATTCTGAATAAAATGTACAGAAATGTCTTTTTTCTTATAAATACGTGTTAAACTTCAGGATCTGATATTTTACAAATTACCCAGGCATTGTAAGTAAAGTCAGACCTAACTCAGGTAATGAATATATACTATTCCAATAACAGTTTAGTTAAATTGATATTTCCAATTTATTCTAAATTAGTTTCAAATTAGTATGTGATTTTGTGTTAATTTTTTTTTTTTGCAAATACTTTGTTAAAAGTTATCAAACTGCATTTAAGAGAGAAAATTGTTTCAATTATATGACCAGTTGCTGGTTATTTTTAAAGTATCGTTGGGAAGAGTCGTTGGCAAAACATGACTGTACATTTGTCTATGAGAATTGTTTAAAAGATTGTTAAATCGCATCGATTTTGTATTAGTCTTAATCTAACATTAATTTTTGTCACATTTTATATCAAACCTGTAGATTATAATAAGCTGAACGTCCCAAAAAATTATATTTATTAATTAATTTGCTTTTGATTTCATAAATTCCCAATTATTTTTTCACTATTTTTTTGAAACAATTGCTGTTTCTTCAAACAATTAAAAAAGTAAAACATTATGATTTTTCGGGATGAATCATACAGTTGATAAATTTCAATAATAGATAATATTTCTAACTTAACATATTTGTAAATTATTTGAACAATTTTTTTTCTCTCAACAATTTTTCCCCCGTCAATCGTGAAAAAAATTTTTTTCTCCAGTTAATGACACAATAAACGAATGATAAGAGTAAAATTTTTCCTTAGGGTATTTCTCAATTATTTGAATAATTCCACAAAAAAATTTAACTAAACAATTTTTTCATCCAAGAAATCGTGAAAAGTCTTCTATCGTCTTCTGAAATAAATGTCGCAGATGATGAAAGTTAAGAGTAAAATTGTTTGTCGAAGACAGTAATCAATATTATTTACATAAAACAGACATTTTGCATTTTGTGGGACATTTCCGGGCACAACATAAGGGGGCTGGGGGCATCAAAGTCAAAAGTTATTAAGTGTAAATTATTCCTTGAACATTCCGCAAGAGCCGATCTAACTTTAATTCACAAGAAGTTAATAAAATGTTCGTCTTTTTTTCATTTTTCCGAAAACTAAGCTTTTTTATTTAAAACCCCATAGTAATGTCAAAAGTATGGGCAGTAGTTATTGTTGACCGATTTGAAAAAATATGGAATTCCTTTTTCTCTTAATCCACCAAACTTCGGGGGGGGGGGGGGGGGGGAGGATCGACCGCCAAAAATAAAAAATTCAAAATTCAAATTTTCACAGGTTTGAATTTGGGGCACCCTATTCTTGCACTTATCCGAGATCTTTCTTTATCAATCTAAAAATCCATAAAAATGGCACTTCTGAAATTTAAAAAAAATCTTTGTTGTGGAATAAAGAATGGTTAAAATAATTTTTGAGAAGTTACTTGTCACGAATCTCATTGAAATTTAATCAGCTCTTGATTTAAAAGAAAAATTCATATTCAGTTCAAAGATCAATTTGTCATGCCCTTCTTCCACTACATCATTATATTCAAAATCAAGATTATATACTTTGCCTATCTCGTACCGGGTATTATATATAATGCCTAGGGATTATATATATTGCCTAGACAAAGTATGTAATAAGTATTCGATTACATACTTTACCTGAAGTGGTCAGGCATTATATATAATGCCTAGGGATTATATGTAATGCCTGGATTATATACTTTGCCTGTAACATATACACTTATCTATTAATGAAGATTAGAAATTTTCTGTGTCTAGTCGTCCCGCAAAATTGGAGAAATTGGAAAAGGGGATGGACAAGTCATCCCGAAAATCGGGAACGACTAGCCAAGCTTATGGAAAATATTGGACTATTGGTCCCGAATTTCGAGAACACGGGACACTTTGTTGAATAATGTCAAATATAATTGAAAATTTTTGGAAATTTCAAACAAGATGTAGATTTTTGAAGATTTGGAAATAAAATGAGAACATTTTAAATTATTTTTAATTTCGAAAAATTAATTTGAAAATAATAATTTAAAATATTTTCAAACATTGCAAAAGATTTCCAGACTTGTTAAAAACGATTATGGAAGATTTTAAGACAATTTTATGAATAATTTGAGTGACTTTAAAATATATATTGAAAAATTTTAGAAGTATTTATGAGATTAAACATATTTCAAAATTTTGATAGATTTCCGAAAATGTATAAAATGTTTTTAATTATATTTGCATAGGTTTAAAAACATCAGAACAAATAAACTTTGAAAAAATCGGATTCAAATTTTGTTATATAAATATACTTTTCCCTCAAATTATTATTTGGTTGGAACTTTTTTCTTTCTTGACTAAAAAATATTCTTTGGTTGAAAATTTAACTATTTCGATGAAGATTTCAAGGCAATTTTAAGAACTTTCAAAGTTTTGAAGAGATTAAAAATTTGAAGCTTTTTAGAAACCCAAAAAACCTTCGAATTTAAAGTTTATTATAATGAATCATCGTGAAAGCATTAAATCTATTATTAGAGTTTAAAAATATTTGAGAACTTTGACAGATTTCCGAAAATTTATAAATTATTTTTTAATGTTTTTCAAGCGTCAAACAGTCCTAAGTATCTTTTAATCTGACTTAAACTTTCCCTTAAATTTTCTAAAATTCTATAGAATAAAAAAAGGTTCTCAAAAATTCTCTAAAGAGTATACATTTATCAGTACCGGTAACGAAAAAAAAATACCGGTAATGTCAATAAGATATCTGGGAAAATTAAAAATGATTTAGGTTTTATTCTACAAGAATAATTCTACGCACTAAAGATTATACGCACTATAAATGCCTTGAAATAATCTAGAAGATTTTCAAATAATATTTTTATTTGTGCATGATTTAAAGAAATTTCAGATTAAAGCTTAAAGATTATGAAATAAGCTTCTGAAGCATTTTTCTTAGAAATGAAAAATATTGATACGACCAAAATTTGTGATGAATTTTAGGACATATCAAAGCGTTTATATTAATTTTATATTTTCATTAGTTTCTTTTCATTAGTTTAGTTTCTTATAAAAAGTTCTGAATGAGCTACAATAAATTTTGTAGATCCAAGCAAATTTGAATTTTAAAATGGAATTCAATAACATTAATTCATATTAATATAAATATTATTCATTAATTGTTTATTCAATTTATAATTTTAATCCCTCAACTATATTTTGCAGAAAGCTGACTTAGCAGTGGGTTCGATGACTATCAACTATGCTCGCGAAAGTGTAATAGACTTTACCAAACCATTCATGAATTTAGGCATCGCAATTCTTTTCAAGGTATGTTGTACATTTTTCATTAGCTGGATGAGATTAGTAAAAAAGGGGATCTCATGAATGAGATAAAGGTTGATTTCATGACTTGTGAGCAATTTACTTTACCCTCAATGTCCTCTTCCATTTGAACAACCCAAGCTAAATAAAGTTCCCCTTTAATCCTGGCGCCGCGCCGTGCCGGTTTGTGAACAGCCCCGGGCAAAGCAGAGAACACATTTTTGTTTAACATACACATCCTACCTTGTCAGGCTGGTCTCTTGGTTTTTTGGTAATTTCCTGAATTAATATCCCACGCGCTACTGCTGCTGGCGCCAGTGCTTTTAATTTTTTGCTTGGCCTCGCTTTGGATTGGACACAATCTGCGTAGTATCACTATAAGAAAGAATATTTTATAGTTTTGTATCAACTTCGAGATAAAAATACCCCAATATCTAAACTCACTTGGATTAAAACTCCTCGTAGAGTTCAAATATACAAATATGAGCAAAACATTTATCTTGAAAATAAAGTTTTTCTGCAAGATTAAAAGATTGCATGGGATTACAAAACATTGCATATGTGACAGAAAAATGTTGCATGAGATAACTAAAGATCTCATGGCTTTTATAGATTTTGAATAGATTTGTATAGATATAGAAAATAATTATAAGATAACACTAGGCACCAGATTTTGTTTATCATCAATTGATGGAACATTTCAGTATGTTTTTTCCATAGAATACGAACCTGCAAGTGGAAATGATATACCTTTTCGGGGTTTTTTTCTCAAAAAAACAGGTTTAAAAAGTAAAAATCCCCCATGTTTTGGCTGTTTCTGAAACCTTGTGTCAAACAAACCGGAAATGCTAAAGATTTCGAATAGAGCTAGAATTAAAGCGTGATGTATGTACTATGACCCTATTTTTTTTTAATTACCTCATGCATTTTTTAAATTTTTTTCACGTGCGTAATAAGGTGTTTTTCATTTATACTTGGTTTAATTTTTTTGATCAAGTTTTCTGCTCTCACCCCCAGTTTTGATTGAATGCCCAAAGAAAATTTTCCTCTAAATTTGAGCGAAATCATTTAATATTATAGGTCGCGCAAAGACCATAAAGTTTCCCATTGATTTGACATGCAAAAAAGTCAATACAGATTTTTCAAGTAGATAAAATTGAATTTGTGCGGCAATATCTTACAAATAATTTCGTGTTTCAGCATATTATTTAGAATTCGTCATAAAATAAGAATCAATTATTAACTTTGAGGGTGAATAACTTTAAGCCACTCTCATGGGTCCCCAAAGAAAACCCCATTTGTGACAAATTTGAATTTCACGTAATATTGCAGTTTATGAACGTTTTCTAACAGTTTTTTCCATAAATAATCATTAATCAGCAGCGTAAGATTACGTTTTATTCATTATTATTAAGATTTACGTTGACGAATACTTCACGAAGTGAATGTATTTTCTAGATGCTATGAAGACTTCAATAAAGTATATAGTTAATAGTCAATAATTCATTGATCCATTCAATTCAAGTATATAGTTTAAAAATAAATAAATTGATTAGCATTTCGAACACGAAAGTTCATTGCCTCACTACCCGATTTGGGTAGTGTTTCTAGGTGGATAAATACTACCAGTGTGGGTCGACCACACCCACGACGGGTCAACAACACGCAGTATTCCCCGAAAGGTCACCCATCCAAGTACTAACCGCGCCCAACACTGCTTAACTTCAGTGATCTAACGGGAACTGGTGTTTTCAGCGTGGTATCGCCGTTTCAGTATATTTTCCAGAATTCGTCAGATTATTAATTGACGTTCGGCAATTGACGTTCGATTATCCTTGGTTTAAGGTAAACAAAGACCTTATGACGTACCACCGCAAATTGGACAGTATATAGTTTACCTAAGAAAAATAGGAGAAACATTTAATTTCACCAAATTTTCGACAGATTTGAATATTTTCAAGCACTAATTGAACAAATCTAAATTATTTGAACAACTTCAATTTGTTGGAGTATAATATAATATAAATATAATTGTAAAATTATTTAAACAAATCATGTAATTGTTGTCATTGATTAAAGAAGTCATAACGTCTAGAAAATACGCTCATTTCGCGACTTATCTGAAAAAAATGTTTAAACAAATTAAAATTGTTTAAGCACTTGATGATTTATTAACAAATTAAGTGAAAGTCAAATTTTCCACCCATGGATTTTTCTGGGGGACCCATAACAGTAGCTTAAAGTCATTTATCCTCAAAATTTTATTGATTCTTTTTCTCTGACGAATTCTGAAAAATATACTGAAATACGGAATGATTTGTAACATATCGCGTTTAAATATTAGATTTACATAAAGTCAACTTTTTCCTATGTTAAATCAATGATAAACTTCTTGGTTTTGGCGCTACCCCTAAATATTTAACCGATTTTGCTCAAATTTAAAGAAGACTTTTTTTTGGGATAACGGAAAAAACTAGGGGATAAGAGCAAAGAAATTCAAAATGTGAAAAATAATGGCCACCCTAGAGGACAATATGATTTTTATATTCTTCATGTGATATTGAACATTTAATCTTGAGTTAATTCCGTTAAACGAAGAAATCTACCGATTGAAATTTGACGAAAATCTGTATTTGTTTGTAAATTTTATTTAATTTAATTGAAAATATTGTCGCCTGACAAAGTCTCATCATAAATAGGGTAATGTCTGAGCCATTATTAGTCCATTTCTTCAAAGGACAACATCTATTTCTTGAAAAGTAGTCAATTTGTGAATTTTTTTGTAAAATTGTTTATAAAATAGAAAATTATTGCTCGTTGGTAAAGTATCATGAGGGCAGGATTTTCTATTTTTATTTTTCATCTCTAAGATTCAATTTGTTTATTGAATGTGTTTATAACATTACCAATTACTTTCGATTTAAAAAATTCCAAAGAAGCATTTTTTTTTCACGGATATTCAGAAAGAAAAATTTTAAATAAAGTCTCCAAGTATTCTCAATTTTAAAGTAGCACTTTCACTGTTTAATTTGTTAATGTGAAAATGAAAAATAAGTTTCAACTGTTTCGACCTAATGATTATTATTCATAAAGAGTGTCTTCACTTATTTCATGACGTTTTACATAATAAAGTTGCGAATAATGCGATCGTTCATTTTTTTTAACGTCTTTGTGGTAATATAAAAAATAAATACTTCAAAAATCGGCGCTCACAAATCTCCTTTAAATTTTAGTGAGCTTCCATTTCAAAAAAAATTCTTAAATGGGATCAAAATTGTAAGTTCTAGAATAATTCATCCAGAAAATTTTGTTTTGCCCTACTGTGTGCCTTTGAAAAACGATTTTCAAATAATTATGTTTCAATCAATTGAAGTTTCGTTGAATCAAACAATGTTGTGATTGTGCGGTGAACGTAGTTTATTCTTCGTAGAACGAAAGTAAATGAGGGGTGGAAACGAAAAAAAAAAATCAATTTGTTCATGATCATCCTGATCATTAAATAATAAGTAATGTAGCTGCAAGGATTTGGCTTTCAATGACAATTATTTGCGGTTAAATTAACGCTGATATATTTCTCATTGTGAACTGATGGATTGCCTCTTACTCTTTAATCACCAATTACTGATCCAATAACTATATGAACGCAACAAGATGGTAGAGGAAGGAACGACATACTGTAATTTGTATTAGTGTACTCGAATGGCATTTCGCAGCACACGGCACGTCTGTGAATTATGCGGAGTTTAATTAATTTTGGAACAAATCAATTAGCGTTTCTGTTATTAAAGGACTAACAATGAAAAATGTTACAATTCCATTTTCATTCCTCCTATTCCATTGGAAAATCCTTTAGCCATTTCTAATAGAGAGACGGGTGCTTTTTTGTCTCTAAATCTGTATTAATTGAACAGCAAGTAATTAAAAATTTAAAAAGCGGTTGAATTAGTTACAACTTAACAGTTTTGAATTGTAACAATGCAAGATTGCAATATTTTCAATTGCCAATCTTCCCATTTGAATCGTATCTAATTGAAACGTATTATATAGTTCTCAAATTCAAACGGGGAAAGATAAACGGTGTAAGTCCAATTAACATAATTTTAGAGGAGAGGCCAAAACATTTTCTAGAGGAAAATTTTACAATAGTAAGTAAATTATTTTTCTTTGTGCAGATGGATTGATCAGTCTAATCATCATTGTATGCAAACATAGAATGCGCTACATGTGCATGTAATAATTTAATGGAAATTTCGGTGGACTTACCACCGTTCAGCTTTCCGCTTGTATCATCAATAAAAATAGTACGTTAATCGTTAACATGGTTTCGACAGAACCAGGAAAACCTGAAAAACCTGGAAAAGTCCTGAAATTTTGAAAACAGTTTTTGAGTTAATTGACTTTCAATATTTTCAGTAAAATCGCCGCCATTTTCTCAACTTTCAGATAATTTTGTTTAATTTGTAGAAAAATCGTCTTTTGAGCTTGAAAACTCAACTGTTTTGTGGAGAATTGGCTTTTTTAGGTTGGAAATTCAACGATTTGGTTAAGATTTTTTTCTCTTGAGTGAAAAATCTTTCTTGGTTAAAAATCCATTAAGAATAATCTAGAAAAAAATGAAGAGAAACAATGAGGACTAGAATTAGAATCAGAAAGGAAAATATAAATATCTATATTAGATAGAAAAATGTCATACTTTTGACAAAACTGTTACCATTCTTTCCAGGGACCCGTCCGAAACCTTCGTTTCGTTACGTTACGTTATTCAAGAAGTACCGACTCTTTTGTATCCGTTTTGTTACGTTTTAACAGCTTGGAACAAAATTAAAAAAGAAATTTTTGTGACGTCATATTTTACCCGTCTGCTTTTTACTAATTACATAAGATGCAGAAGGATTCGAATAAATCTTTCTTTGCAATCACGCGTGATACAAAAATTTCGTTACAATTCGGGTATTTTGAATAACGTAACCTAAAGCGAGGAAATAGTTACGTTTTGGGAGTATAGAAACAGAAAAAAATCGCGAAAGTATTTTGGATCTTTCGGTCTTTGATAGTCCGCGTTTTCAATTTTTGAAATTCAAATACTCATAACTTTGTCACAAAAAAAAATCGGCAAATCAGTAAGATACGGTGTCTTAATCCCTTTGATAATAACATATTTGAATGACAAATGATTCTGTGATTCGAGCAGCCTGCCAGATTTCAAGTTTATTCGGTCAATAATAATCAATTTATACGTAATTTTATTATGTCTACAAAATATGATGTTTTTAGTAACTGAATATCTTGATAAAATACAGGGAAAATTGTAATGAGCATATTAATTTCAACAGAGTGTGTTTATTCAACAATTGCCTAGTTTTCATTCGCTTTATTTTTCAAAATCACATTTTGTTCACGCCTTCACGTAAATTCATGCGTTACTGGGACCCTTTTTCGTATTCTTTTTAAATACAAAATTCAGCGAAGACTAAAAATCAGGTCAAGTTAATTCTGCATTAATACGATCCGTTTATCCACGTTAAATGAGTAGAAGTCAATTTCTCGGGCTTTTGATTAAATTCAAAACCTGGCTCATTATCTCCAACTTTATTATTTCGCATTTTAAAATGAAACCATGCCAATTGCTATGAGCTTTTCAGAGGAAATATTTAAGCTCGAAAATGAAAGAGTGTCAAATAAAATTAATGAAATTTTTTCAATAGTAAATTATTCATAAGCTTCTCCTTTTTAGTTTACGCTTTTGGAAGAAACTTACTTATAAAGTTCATAAAAATCGTATTTCCCAACCACTCTAGCTGAAAATAAGATTTGAAAGTCGAAGTTGGAAATAAGAACTCTTCAAGTCGAAATGACTAGAACGACACAAATCGATTGTGTTTGTCCGAAGTTTCTATTGAGCATGAATTGCCATTCAAGACATATCCTTTGTAGACGATAATTGCACCAGTCAATCCATACTGTATTAACCGAGTTTGACCAAATATATATATATATATATATATATATATATATGCACGTTATATATGTATGTATACGTACATATATATATATATATTCCTGAGATAGTTGAGCCAAGTAAATAGAGTTGTTAATTGCACGGTAAAGCTCGTCTTACAAGAGAGTTGACGTTCGATTATCCTTGGTTCAAGGTAAACAAAGACCTTATGACGTACCACCGCAAATTGGACAGTGCCCATTTGATCGCCGTCTACTTACCTGCTTGCTTTACCCCCTTTATCCAACTTCACCTCAAGTAGCTGAGGGATCGCCAGACGCTGTCACCGACCCTTGCAAGCAGGGGGTTTTTTGTACTAATTAGGAATCAAATAAGAAACATAAAATTTTGCAGTTATTAACTTAGAAATATTACATTCGAAATCTACGTTTTTCGGCTATTCCAACGATATGTTCTTGCTTTAATAAGTTTAAAATTAGAATAAGTCCGATATGTTATTCGCCGTGATAAGTTGAAAATTATAAGTGTTTTTCAGACGATGATGTATAGTTTCACCGAAATACAACTGCAGTAGTTGCAAATGTCCCTATTGGCAGAAATTTTCAACTATCATAATGCAATAAATCGACTGCTCCTACTGAAAAAGCGGGCGATGCCCATTTGATCGCCAGCTACCTGCTTGATCTACCCCCTCTACCCAACTTCTCCTCATGTAGCTTAGGAATTGCTGGAAACTGTCACCGACTCTTGCCACTGGGGGGAGGGGTCCTTAATACAAATCAGGAATAAAATAAGATACACATTTTTTTATGTGATGCAGTTACCAGCTAGGCCGTTAGGGTACTGCTCTTTATCGATATGCTACTGATTCGTCATGATCGAGTGACCACGGCACATAACACGGCACATTAAATTGTGCAACTATCAATTTTCAAAAGAAGTTCAGATTCGTTCAATTTTTAACGCTCCGTAGAAGACATGTTTCAATTTTCAATATTTACAAGTTCAGGGCTCAAACTCACTTCAGAGACCAAAAACAGTGTTTATAGTGTCCTAAATTTTGAAAAATAGTGGCAATTTAGGGATGTTTGGAATTTCCAAAAGATTTTAATAGGTACATTCTAAGCCTAATTTATATAAGTGCTATATTGATATTTTTTGTCATTTGAGTCCGAGCCCTGAAAGTTGCAAGTTTTGGTATTTTCAGATACAATGTAGTAAAATAAATCAAAACCTGCGTCAAATAGCAATAATTGCTATCTCAGATTAGTCAGTTCGCCATTTCTGATAATAGGGACATATACAACTATTGCAATTGAATTTCGGTGATCCTATATATCTTGTCCGGAAAAACACCTATAATTATCGACTTATGATAGCAAATAATATATCGCACTTATTCTTATTTTCAACTTGTTAAGGCAAGTAACATATAGTTGGAATCGCCAAAAAACGTAGGTCTTGAATATAATATTTCTAAATTACGAATTGTGAAATTTTAAAAATTGCATGTTTCTTATTTTATTCCTCACTAGTACCAAAGGACTCCCTGTTAGCAAAGGTTGGTGACAGCGTCTAGCGATCCCTCAGCTACTTGAGAGGAGGTTGGGTAGATGGCGATAAAATGGACTTAGAATGTACATCATAAAATATTTTTTGAATTCAAAAAGTCCTTTTTTGCTACTATTTTAAGATCATATATTAAAAATTAAAAATTAAAATAAAGAATACAAAACAAGATTGCTATATACATATGATTACAATTTTTGAAATGTCACCACTTTAGAACCTTCAATTTAAAAGTGTTTTGTTGTAGGTTATTTTGAAATATTCAATATTTCGAGACATTCACAAATAAAAAAATGTTCAATTTTCAATGCCCAATTCTAAAATCTAATCATCTGCAAAGCTTGAATTTAAGAAATTATTATGATAATTCTTTTATTCTTCTTAATTTCTTCTGGACGCAATTAGTTTAATATTCTTCAATAACAAATCATTAAAATTTAAAATTGTGCAACTATCAAGTCTTTCAATTTGATATTCTAGGATTCCAAAAAATTTGAAGAACCAGACAATTGTGTACGTGTAAAATTGAAACCAAACAATATATAATATTTAAATCAAATCTTCATTCATTCAAAACTATCAATGCTAGCGTTCAATATGGAATTCAGCGATTCCTGAGAGAACAAAATCACTCTCATTTTCACCATTCAAATTGAAGAATTTTAAATTAATCATTTTTCTGTATGTTTGATACAATTGAAATTATAATAGACATCGGCAATCGAATATAATATTTCTAAAGTACTGATTGCAAATTTTTTTAAATGATATGTTTCGTATTTTATTCCTCATTAATGTAAAATCACCCCCCCCCCCCCTTAGTAAAGGGTTGGGTAAAGTAAAGTAAAGGGGTAAAGTTTCATCTTGTCTAACTTTTCACTTTACAATTTAATGCTGAATGCGACAGCACACATGAAAAATATAAATGTGTTTAATTATTTTTTGAAATGCTTGAAAAAATGAAAATAAGTGATTTTATTTTACAAGTAACGCATCTAAATACAGACTTTGTACTCTTCCCCTATTCCCCTCTTTTCCCCTCATTAAAGATTCCCTATTTTTCCCTTGTTTTCAAGAGAAAATCCACCTATTTTTGGTTGAAAGTTAATTGTTTTTTATTGAAAACTCTACTTTCAAAATTTTCGTTTGAAATTCATCTCTTTCAGTTAACTATTCTACGATTTGGTTGCAAATTTAACTATTTTGTTGAAAATTCGTTCCTTTCAGTCGAAAATTAATTATTTTAACTGAAAATGTAACTATTCTATTTTGATTGAAAATTAATCGTTTTTAAGTAAAAATTCAAGTATTTGTTGGAAAATTGATGTATTTTGTAGTAAATTTGTCTTTTTCGATAAAAAATTAATCTTCTTGATTGAGAATTCAACTTATGAAAGGTGAAATACTATGTTTAAAATTAATTTTATTAGTTGAACATTCATCTCATTGGTTGAAAAGTTAATTACTTTATTAAAATAAGTTTCATTAAAAACCATTTTTTCAACTGAAAAGTTAACTACTCACGTATTATGTGGACCTAACCATCTATAATAATAAGAGTTCATAAATATTAAAAATATAAATAATCTTTCTTTTATGCAGATTCCAACGAGTCATCCAGCGAGACTTTTCTCGTTCATGAACCCTCTGGCTATCGAAATCTGGCTTTACGTATTGGCCGCGTATGTCCTGGTTTCTGTAACGATGTTCGTAGTTGCTCGATTCAGTCCTTACGAGTGGAACAATCCACATCCGTGCCACGCGGGACCGGAAATTGTCGAAAATCAGTTTTCGTTGTCGAACAGCTTCTGGTTCACAATCGGAACACTCATGCAACAGGGAAGTGACCTTAATCCCAAGGTACGACAATAACGGCATTCAGGATTTGTTGTATAGAAAAAAATGTCACTATTTGTTTGGAACTTTTTACTTTTATAACAAAATACTTGTAAAATATTCTTATTTAAGAATTCTGTTTCTAAATGTGAAACATTATAGAGAAACATCCATTATGTATAAAGGAAAATTTAGGAAAATTTTGCCTTGACTCTTATATGCATCAAACAAATATTTTGATTAGTTGATACCCAAGGCTGCCACGCAGTCACTTTTTGTCACCTTTTTTCTCAAATCACTTTTTAGGGTATCATAGCCCTGAACAGAAACCCTTATAGTTTGGGTCGGGTTTCCATCCGTCCGTTCGTCGTACTTTCTTCTCAGAAGGGTATATGGAGGGTGGGAAAGTGAGGTTGACGAGTGGAGGGGAAGTGAGGAGAAATTATGGGAGAAGAAGTGGTGGATAGAGGGTCAGTGTGTGGAGGGGAGGGGGATAATCGAGTGGAAATGAGGGGTTGGGAAGTGAGGGAAGGAAAAGTAGTTGAGTGAGAAGAAATGAAGGAAGGGAAAAGTAGAGGAATTGAGAGTAAATGAATGAGCGGAAGTAAGAAAAGTAGGGTAGTCGGTGGAAATGAGGGGATGAGAGGGAAGTGAAATCATGCGAAGAAAAGGGAAGTGAAAGCAAGGAAAAGTGGAGTGTAGGTAAGTAGGAAAAGTAAGGGAAAATGACGGGAGGAAAAGTAGGGGAAGTAAGGGGGAATCAGGAAGGAGAAGTAGGGGAATTAGAATACTGAGAAGAAGTGAAAGGAAGTAGCGGCATTGATTGGAAGTGAAGGATGCTAGTGAGGAAAGTGAATGGAGGGCTAGTAAGATAGTACGGATAGGTGGGGAAGGGGAAGCGGTGGCTGGGAACGGGAAGTAGGGAAAGGGTAATGTTAGTTGAGGAAGTGTGGAGAGGCGGAAGTAGAGGCGGAAGAAGTTGTGGCAGGGAAGGGTTGCGAAGGATGAAGTAAGATAAGGGGAAATAGGGGAGGAGAGGACAAGGACGAGAGGAGGAAGTAGGGTGATTAGGGGAGGGAATGCATGGATCTTTCTTGGATTTTCAATGTTTTTCAATTAATCCTAAATACTTTTAAAGTCAACTTAAATTCTTATGGATTTTATCAGATTCTTACTCACTTATATAATTCTATTCAATCCCATTTATCTCAATTCTATATAATTTTTTTTGGTTTTGAACATTTTCTTCCATGTACTTGAATTGCTTTAAATTGATCTTCAAATCGTATGAATTTCATCAAATTCTCTCGAGTTCTCTTAAATTCTTCTAAATTCACTTCAATTTTACTGAAATCAATAGAATATTCAGGATTTTTTCCAGTTTTTCATTTCCCCTGAAGAATTTTAAATTTACAAGTACCTTGAATTCCTCTAAATTCTCTTGAATTCTTTCAAATTCGCCTTAATTTCTGTTCACTCAGAATTTATTAAAGTCAATGGATCTTTTTTTACTCAAATTCTTATGAATTTTGTTAAAGGCCCTCAAATTCTTCTAAATTCGCTTCAATTTTACATTGAATTTAACGAAATTTTTTGAATATTTGCCTAATAAATCACTTGAATTTTGCAAAAAATAAGGTGGAATTTTTTCAAATAGATTCTATGCTCCACCACTTATCTGAATTCCATGATTTTTTGATTTTTTATTTTGAACATCTGCTTCCATTCACTTAAACTGCTTCAAATGTACCGTGAATTCATGTGAATTTCATTGAATCATCTAAATTCACTCCAATTGGAATATTTTTTATTTTAACTTTTTCAAGCAAATTGTTTAATTTACCTTTAATTCATATTAATTCATCCTGAATTATTTGTAATCTATTGGAATCCTCTTGAATTGTATTGAATGCATTGGTTTAAAAGAAATGCAGTTCACTCAAATTCTTATGAATTTCAACAAAGAATTCTTTTAAATTATCTCTAATTTTACGCTGAAATGAATTGAAGTTTTTGTTTTTTTTCCAATTTACTTGAATTTTTTTTAATTTATGTCGAATTATTTTTGATTCATTGGAAAATCCTATGAATTTATTCTAAATTCGTTGAAAATAATCTTGAATTCTTATAGATTTTATCAGATTCTAATTCACTGATTCAGTACTCAACCGTTTATATGAATTTTATTGAATTTTTTGGATATTTACCATTTTCTTCCGTTCAATTGAATTGCTTTCAATCGATCTTGAGTTCCTATGGATTTCATAGAATTTTCTTCAGTTTCCTTAAATTCTTCTAAATTCGCTCAAATTGGAATATTTTAGATACGAATTTTTTTCAATTGATTTAGAATCCACCCTATATTTTCATTAATTCATCCTGAATTCTTTAAATGGCATCAATTTGCCCTGAATTCTATTCACACTCAATTTATTCAAGTAAATGGATAATTATTTGAATTTAATTTTGTTAAATTCACTTGAATTCTAATGAATTTCACTGAAACCTCTTTAATTCCCTTAATTTTTTTTAAACTTACTCTAATTTTACCTAAATTTTACCTAAATGTACTTAAATTGTTTTGAATTCATTTAGATTTCTTTTAGTTGATTTTTTTCACTTGGGTTAGAAATTGGTCACTTTTCGTCACTTTTTCGATATAAATAGGTCACTTTTTCACACTTTAGTCTATCGCTGCCCCGGGTAGAAACCCTTATAGTTTCGGTCGGGTGTCCGTCCTTCGTCCTTTTTTCTGGGAGGGGAAGTGAAGGGAGGAGAAGTATCGGTGTGGAGGGGAGGTAGGGAGTGTGAGGGAAAGTCGCAAAGGGTAAGTAAGGGAGGTATGAGCGGGGGAAGGGATGGTAAAGTAGGGGAATTAAGGGCATGTAGGAAAGGGGGAGTAAAGGAAGTAGGGGAGGTGTGACTAGGGGAAGGAATGGGAACTAGAGGAAGTAAGAGAAAGTAGGAAAGGGAAGTAATGGAAGTAGAATAGTGAAGGCACGTAGGGGTAAGGAAGTAGTGAAAGTAGAAGAGGTAAAAGCGTAGAGTAGAAATAGCAGAAGTGAGAATGGGTAGAGGAGAGGAAGTAGGGGAAGTATTAGAGGAAGAAGTAAGGAAGGGTTGGGGAAGTAGAGGAAGGGTGAGGAAGGGAATAATGGAGAGGGGGATAATTAGGTGAAAGGAGGGGGAGGGGAGGGAAAGTATTGGAGCGGGAGATTTTAAGGATTTAATTAACATCTTAATTGGTTGCGAATTCCCTTCTTGTTTGACTTTGACTAATTTTTTCCACTAAATTAGGCTGTAGCAGCCCTGTTGATAGAATATCTAATATTGATGAAATTGAATACAATTTTCAAATGTTGATCTCTAATCAACAGGCAACAAGTACACGCATCGTGAGTGGCATTTGGTGGTTTTTTACGCTGATAATTATTTCATCATACACTGCAAATCTGGCTGCATTTTTGACAGTAGAACGTATGATAACTCCAATAGAGAATGCAGAAGATCTCGCTAGTCAAACGGATATTTCGTATGGAACACTGGACAGTGGCAGTACCATGACTTTCTTTCGGGTAAATGAAATATTTAATTTTTTGTAATTTTATATTTTTATTCCTTATGTGATATGATTTTTATATGCAAATTTTATTCTACGAATCTCTCAGGACTCGATGATTGAGACGTACAAAAAAATGTGGAGATTCATGGAGAATAAAAAGCCTTCAGTCTTTGTGCCAACTTATGAAGAAGGAATTCAAAGAGTCCTTCAAGGACAGTATGCTTTTCTTATGGAATCTACAATGTTGGACTATATAGTTCAAAGAGATTGTAATCTCACACAAATCGGAGGACTTTTGGATAGCAAAGGATACGGAATTGCTACACCGATGGGTAAGAGTGAAACTTCATAAAATTCTACGAACTTTGGGTTTCATTTTATTTTATTTTATCTTTCTCAAATTATTTCTACTTGAAGCTACTCTATTTACAATTTTCTTTTATTGGCATAGATTTCTAAAAACAAAATTGAATTAATGATTCGTTTAAACTTGAATTGATACTTTCCATTTTTTTGTAAGTGTTTAATATTTATTCATCTAGAAGATAATCTCTACTTTTCAGTGATTAATTGAAATTAAAAACTATTCTAGAAGCACGGCAGATTTAGATATAATATAGACAATCAAACCTTCACATTTTTGTTCAAAAATTGATTTTTTTTCTAATCTCATAAGTTTGCTACTTGGAGTCCATTGAAAGACTATTAATTTGCCAAAACATCATTTGTCAATAGTTCCAAACTCGATTTTCAGTTTTCTTCCATTTTTAATTGTCTTAGATTTTCAACTCTTAAAAAATCAATTTTCTTCCATTTTTAGTAGTTGAAAATTAATTTTTTTCCAACTAAAACCACTAGCATAACCTGAAATTCTTTAAAGATTCTAAATCTTGTTTAAATTATAATTATTTCTGTTTAAAAATACCAATTACAGGAAAAAACACCAACATGACCTGAAGTTCTTGAAAAATTATAAATATTCTTTGAAATCTCATTATTTCATTTTAAGCTCTTCACTTGGGCCTATTAGTATCCAAAGTCTTTCGTTTCAGGCGTCTTTCCCTCCACTGACACTCTTCATCATGCACTTCTTATAAAATATTTGCCACACTTTTCTGTCCTGATATGCCTCTATAGCTTCCTTTACAACCATTCATTTTAGGTCAAAGTATTTTTGAAAGAATTATATTCAACTTTAAAAAAAATGTTGCCTTTCTGAATTGTAACCTACGTTGTTTGTTTAAAAGGTAATTGTGAAAAACGTCAAATTTCAGCACTAAAATAAAAAATATACAATTCTACAAATCATTTACAAATTCCAATTTTAATAATAATAATTCTATTTATCAACAACTGCAGTTACTTTCATATTTAGAAGGCGAAAATATGTAAAATTAAATAACAATAAATGTAATTAAAAAAAGAGTTTAAATGGTAAATTTTCACCTGTTGTAAAAATAAAGTTTTTGAACGTATTGACAATAAAGTTACGAGATTTCTTACCTTATTTTTTAGAGAATGATCCTTTTTTGAAAATACTAATTTCCAGGAAAAAGCACTAACATAAGACATGTATAATATTCCCAATAATTTATTAGATAATTTGACGTCTTTAACTTAACCATGCAAAAGTATTAGAAATCACACTTTTTTTCATTCGCATAAGGTTTCCTATGATTTTTCTCATCAAAGGAGATTATTTTCAGATTTAATTTTCAAAATTTAAGAAATTAATAAACTGCAAGTAATAAGAAGCCAATCAAGTTTTCAACAATAATCATTGCGACATTTTCGAGATATTCCGCCACACCACTCTTTTTAGATAGATTTGAAAAATGTATCGATTATAAAATCAATCTTGAAAAAAAAATTATTCCCATCTTTTTCTTTTTAATGGAAAAATATACCTTTATTCAAAAATAAAGTTCGTTAAGGGAAAAGGTCTACCAAACATTTAATAATGACACAGCTGTTTTTTGATTAAAAAGAAATATAGGTAATTAACTCACTGCGCAAATATACGTAAAATAATGCATCTAAAATGTAATTAATTAACATGTATAATTTCGTAGCTATTAATTAAATTAAAATAATTTTTTACATGCATTGTTATTTTTCATTATGCATTATCCATTGTAGGTCTCCTCTAGATACAATTCAACCCACCATGTAAAACGTGATAAACTGACACTAATTTTTTAAACTCATATTTTTTAATATCAATATTTTCCAGGCTCTCCTTGGCGAGACAAAATATCCTTGGCTATTTTGGAATTGCAAGAAAAAGGGGAAATTCAAGCTCTTTATAATCACTGGTGGAAAAGTAAAGGTGATACTTGCATGAAAAATGATAAAGGAAAAGAAAGCAAAGCCAATGCTTTAGGAGTTGATAACATAGGTAAAAAATAATTCGATAATGTTAAATCTTAATTTTTTTAAATTGAAATATTGTTATAAAAAATTTATTTTCATTTTCAGGGGGAGTTTTTGTGGTTCTTCTTTGTGGATTAGCTTTTGCCGTTTTAATCGCAATCTTCGAATTTTGCTACAATTCTAAAAAGAATGCACCACCAGAACAGGTAAAAGTCGCCTAAAAATAGAAAATTGCTTATATATAGAACAGATTTAAGTTGTTATATTTTAATGATTTCCTTTACATTTTCTAGATTTAGTCATTACACTTAATTTTGCTCGTCTTTTCATACTTTGCATGTACTTTAGCACGAACTAATTACGCATTGAAGCCCCTCTTGATCATCTTTATGAAACATGATTGGCTTAAAAGCGAAAAGGTGAGAAATTTTTTTAATTTTTGTGTGATCTTGAGAAAAGTTACAACTCAAATCATATGAAAAAATATTAAATTTACAATCAAATTTTAATATTTGAAAAAGGATCTCATGAGATTAAATTTTATACTGCTTTAATTTTCAACTTGTCAGGATTTAAATAAAATTATACGTCACGTACAAATATCATTCGAGAGTGAACTCAATAAAAATGAGTATAAAGAGTAGATGAGAGGAAATTAAAGTGGAGTATAAATACAAAATATAAGAGCAAATTTTAATGAAACGGGATACTTTATTAATTAGTTGTTTACTGCAAATCAGGCATATCTGAAAATGCCTCCAGTATTTTATAAGGTTTTTTTGAAGTGATGTCAAGAACCCTGACGTGTTGAGTTTTTTTGTCCTCGGATTCGGATTCAGCGACCCCAAAAACATATAGTAAACATGGTCTGACCTCCACACCCGAAAAACTATTTTTTTGTGTGGCTGCACAGTAAATCCCAGGGATATTATTTATCTGAAGTTAGATAAAAACGCTGCAAACAATGGAAAACTACAATTATCCGACGGCGGATAATTTTTATCCACCTCCTGATAAAAATTATCTGCCATCGGATAATTGTAGTTTTCAATTGTTTGCAGCGTTTTTATCCAACTTCAGATAAATAATATCTCTGGGATTTACTGTGTGTGTAATAATGTAATGTAAGGATAAAGTTATATTGCATGAATAGCTTAATCAAATACCGACGCTATTAGCCACCCCGCTTCGCCCTTCCCCGGTCATCACTTCCCTTTCCCCAATCACCCACATTTCTAATCATTTTCCTACTTCCCCCCATTTACCCTTATTTCCCCTACATCCCTCCTTTCATTTCCCCTGCCTCACCTTCTTCCCCAGTGCTCATTCTCTACTTCCCCTCATTTCCCCTAATTTTCCCTACTACCTCTCTTCTTAGTTCCCCTCATTCCCCTCACTTACCCTCCTTGTACAAATTGATAATCAGAAGCGATTTCTCAACCGATTTGTATGTTTTTTTTTCAATTAAAGCTAATAAAATTTCACATAAATCTGTCATAGCCGATCTAAACAAAAAGTTTTTCTTCCATTAAAAAAAATGAAAAAAACAAATTTTTTTGAAGAGCACCGGTACCCTATCAGGGGCACACTTTTCTGTTAAACTAATTCTTGCTATTAATGGTAATTTAAGGGTTTTCGGGGTGGCTGATCACGATTCTGGCATCAGAATTCCAAAATTAAAAACGGCGGATCCAAGATGGCGACTATGTGACTCTAATGTTGAATTTTTCGAACAATTTGCACAAAACACGTTGTATGGGGGTTTTTGGAGTCGTAGACTGCAACTTTGATGTCAGAATTGTAAATTTCAAAATGGCGGATACAAGATGATGACTATTTTACTCTATAATTTTGAAGTTTTCGAACAATTGACACAAAACTTGCTGCATGGGTATTTTTTGGGTCGCTGATTATGATTCTGAAGTCAGAATTGGAAAATTCAAAATCTGGTGTCAGAATTGCAAAATTCGAAATGGTGGATCCAAAATGGCGGCTATATTAGTGCAAACTCTCAATTTATTCGCAATTGCGCCGAAACTTGATATATGGGGGTTTGCGGGGTCGCTGATTACGAATCTGGTGTCAAAATTGCAAAATTCAAAATAGAAGATTGAAAATGGCGGTGATGTTAGTTTAAATCGAGAGTGTTTTGGCAATTGCTACGAAACTTGGTATACTTGGATTTTCGGGATAGCATGCACTTATGCCGAAAATTCGTCAAAAATCGTAATTTTTCATGAATTCAAAAAATGAAATAAAAAAACTTGCCTGCCGAATATTCTGCAAAAAATATATGTTACAGTTCTACGTGTTATCTAGCTGGAAAAAAATTGTCACAGCTATAGGTCTAGTACTTTATAAACAGCCGATTTTATTTTTAAAAAAAAGTGATTTTTTTCTAAAAATCAAATACTTGTGCACTAAACACTGCGAAAAAAACAAGTGGGACGTATACGTCCCATTGCCCCTAAAAGGGTTAAAAAAAAATTTTTTCTTATTTAAAAAAAAATTTCCCATTAAAAAAAAAGCTTTTTTCTCATTTAAAAAAAAAATGAAAAAAACAAATTTTTTTTTTTTAAGAGTACCGGTTTTTGAGAAATACTTGGATTCAATCAATTGATTTGCAGTAAATTCAAACAATTCATATACAAAAACCATTTTCAACTGAATTCATAAAAGACTATGAATATTTTGTTTTTTTTATGAACAAATTTTGTAAACAATTATACGCAGCAGGTATTTATGATAAAATAAGTCAAATTTTTTCTACTGAATCGGTGAAAAATTATAAGGAAATGTAACTTATTTATCAGACATAGGCATCCAATAACAATTGATGATTGTTCAAACAAATTTAATTAACAAATGCACTTGCTGCCTATTTTCAGATTTAAAACCTTTTTTTTCGTCCTAATGAAGTGTAAATAATTAATTTCTAGACATTTCAGGAGCTTACATGACAATTAACAATTTGCATTGATAACAACAATTATTTAAATAAATCTTTATTATCTTAGACATTTTTTAAGACAAAAAATTGCGTTTCTTCAAGGTATAAGCAGCCAGTTATTTATTAATGGCTATATGCTATCAATCGATAGCAATTGATATTTGTTTAAACTATCTTAATTTAAAGAAATGCATTTTTCGGCTATTTCTAAAGGTAAACTAATGGATTTTTCAACGTAATCAACCGTTAATAACTGATTTTTAAACTTTTTTTGTTAGAAACCTCGATAACCATCCACTATTGTTATTGTCATTAATAATTTTATAAATAAATTTTTATCTTGTCATACTGTTGTAATATAAAAGCATTAATGACAATAACAATAGTGGATGGTTATTGAAGTTTCCAACAAAAAAAGTTTGAAAATCAGTTATTAACGTAATATGCTAAAAACTTGTTTGAACAATTAAAAACCGATTAAAAACTAAGTTGTTACCTCTAAAAATAACCAGACAATGTATTTGTCAATTAAATTTGTTTCAAAGTCATAAATCATTATTGGATGACTAAATCTGATAAGTAAGTGACATTTCCGTATAATTTTTGGCCGATTCAGTAGAAAAATTTGATTTATTTCATTATAAATGACTGCTGTGGATAATTGTTCAAGAAATTTGTTTATGAAATAACAAGTTATTGATTATCTGTTATGAATTCAATTAAAAAATGGTTTTTGTCTCATGAATCCATTTTCACTCACTCATTTGTTTTTAACGAATTGAATAATTTTCTTTAAAAAATTGTTAAGCTAATAGACAACTTTTCTAGATGGCTGCTTCCTTGATACTAGGTATTTCGGATTGAATCCAAATATTTCTACAAAACTGGTACTCTTCTACAAAAAATATATTATTTTCGTTTTTGTGATGTAAAATAAAAAAATTTTTAATTTCTTCAAAATCGACTATGACAGATTTATGTGTAATTTTCTTAGCTTTAATTGAAAGAAAGAAGTTCAAATTAGTTGTGAACTCGCTTGTAAATATCAATTTGTCCACAGACATTTTTTTTGTCCAACTGTGAAAGCAAACCCCACTATGGTTTGCGATTTGTTAATTTCATTTATCTCAAGAAAAAATACAAAAAGAAACTCACTATTATCGGAATATAATTATTGCACCTGCACTCAAAGAACAGAAATAATTTTAATAATATTTAACGTAATCATTATAAACAATTTCCATAAACAAATTCTTCCCGGTGTTTTTTTTATAGAGAAACTTGTTTGTTTTACGGTAATTGCTCAGATCATTTATAAGAGTTATAATTTGTGAAGAAAAATTAGCATAAGTTTATATTTACTGCTTCATAAACATTTTTATAACAAATGAGATTTTCTTATAGCTGAATGAAAAAGATTCGTAAAAAATGCTACAATCAGCCTCGTAGAAAAAAAAAACTATTTTTTCTTCAATTATCATTGAAATTACATTTCTTGCGATCAATTGGCAACTATTAATTGAAAAACAATGTATGTGATTGTTATAAGCATATTCCGAAACATAAAATAAAATTCATCATTTTTACTTACAAAAGAGAACCAACTTGATCAGGAAATTGAAGAACTAATAGAACAATTCGAATCCAAGATTGAATCGTGTGCTGAATTTTAATTTACATATTTATTCAAAGTCTCTTACAGTAATATATTATTCTAAATATCACAATATATCAATTGCTGATCGATTTAGTTGGTTTATTATAATATACCTTCTGTCGTTCTTCAGCGTTCGGCTCTTTTGCGGTTCTTAAAAGTTCGATTATTGGTCAACCAAAATTATGATTAAGCTTACCACAAAAATTGACAATAATGTTTTTCTACCATCAAATGACTTAAACGTCTCATATCCAGTTTTTGAACTACTGTTGTTAGTTTATTGCCGTATAATTTTAGTGAAAAAAACGTCTCTTTTGTATGTGAAAATGATAGAATTCCGTTTTTGTTCGGAAAATGTTTATAACAATTACATAAATTATTTTTTAATTAATTATGTTGGTTAGTCATCGCAAGAAAAGCCATTCCAACAAAAATGTAAGAAAAAATCTGTTTTTTTTTCTACGAGAAAACGGTGGTTAGGATATTTGTGTAACGAAATTGTTATTAACCATCTATATTATTTACGTTTGTCAAGGTTCGAAGTACATAAATGCCTTTGAAGAAAATTTTGAATCATTTTTGTTTATACTAATCAATTAAACTTTGAGAAAAATTTATTTATTAAGAATTTGTTTATAAAAATTGTTTTTAATATTCAAGTTAAATATCATCATAATTATTTCTATTATATTAGTGCAGATGCATACATTTCAGCCAATAGTGAGTTTCTTTCTGTATTTTTTCTCCATGTAAAAATTCACAAAACTGAAATAGCCAATATTGTTTCTCTGTGGAAAAATTAAAAAAAAAGCAAACCTCTGTAGTACTCCTGAAAATTAAATGCTGAGCATTTCTAAAAAAAGCTTTTCAATCGGTTAAGGAATACGACCTGTAGGTGATTATGAACAGTAAATTCCTATTCCAGATCACTCTTATTGAAGTATAAAAATGAAGAGTTTATTAAAAAGAATGTTAAGAGTTATTAATTAAAATGAAAGTAATATAATGAGGAGGGATGCATGATCTGTTATATGTGTAGATTTTAGATGATGAATATCAAAAGCCATTTTCTCTGCCTATTGTTCACAATAAAAGGTAGACATATATTTTTAATTTTATCATCACAGCAACAGTCGCCAGTACCGCCTCCTACGTGCTCTGGATCTCTACAAGGTCTACCTCAAAATGTACAACAGCAACCACAAAGCCATCAACAAGAATCACTTTGCGCGGAAATGGCACGTGAATTATGTCGAGCTCTGCGATGTCGCGCACCCTCTCGCAGAAGACGAGCTTGCGAAAAATGTTCAGCTCATGTCATAAGTTATCATCCCTCAGACAATCCCACGCCAACTCCCATGAATGGGATGCGAACTCAAGTGAGTAAACAATATTTTGGGACGGTTTCGATTCTACACAAACAAATTTTAAGCAACAAAACCAGGTTGGCCGTAGTACAGCCCACAGAGCAATTGGATAAACACTGGAACTTGAATTTAATACAAGCTTCGGACATGGCTTGCAGTAGCCTTGAAACTAAATCTAGGCCGTCCAAACGTAAACATTCAGGGCCGCGTGAACGATTCCTGTTGGATTAAGACGCACGACGCAACCTGATGCGACTAAAGCGCTGAGAGTGCGGCCCTCGAGCTGTTGTCACGCTTGACTGAGCACATCCTCTCGTTCGACCCCGCGGCTCCTCTCGTCATGAAACTGCGAAGGCCGTCAGTTCTCAGAACGAAGTAAATCCAGACTGATTAAATCCAGGTTCCAATGTACTGGGATATCCAACTCGATGCCAGGATATCCAGGATATGTATGGGACGTTTCTAGGATATTTAAATGTCCCAAGTAGGATATTGAAATTTTTATATATTCTACTTGGGACTTTTGAAAATCCCGAAAACATCCCACAGATATCCTGGTTATCCTGGGAATATTCCAATTTCTGCCTTGCGGGATATCCGATGGGTTATCCCTGAGATACCCCCATTTCCACCTTGCGGGATATTCGAGGGGTCATCCCTGGGAGGTAAATGGGATCAAATGGGATATCCCAGCATATCCTATTGCTGTGAGAAATTGGGGAAAAAATGCCTTTTTTGGTCCAAAGTAACGTATTTCAGATTGAAATTAAAAAATTCCAAAATTTCAGCCGACAAAGATAACTTCTACCATGAACAATTAATTTCCAACCTAAAAAGACAAATTTTCAACAAAACACGACTTTTAAATAAAATTCTTGAACTTTTAATCAAATAGTTGAAATTTCAATCTAAAAGGATGGAATTTCAACCCAATGGTCGAATTTTTAATGAAAAAAAAGATTAAACATCAACAAAAAAGGTCCTCCCTTCCATTTTTAATAAAATAATTACATTTTTAAGCTTAAATACGAATTTTTCACTATCCAGTTGAATTTCCAACCCTAAAGTTGAATTTTCAACAAAAAGATGAATCCTTAACAATAAATGTAATCGTTAATATTTCGAACCAAAAATCTAATAGCTGATATTTTAACTGGAAAATGGGAAAGTTACATTTTCAGTAAACAAAATTAACTTTCAACAAAAAAAATAACTAATTTTCATCCAAAAAGGTGAATTTTCAATTTTAAATCAAAAACAGCTGGATTTAAACAAGAAAGATTGATTGACATAAGGTTGATATTTCAATCAAAAAGGTAAAAAAAGATTTTTCAGTCAAGAAAGAAAAAAAGGTTAACGAAATTGTGAAACTTTCATATTAAAAGAAAAATTTTCTGTAAAACCAAAAAATTCTAATTCCCAATAAGAAGCGTCATTTTAAACCAAACAGTTGAATTTTTAACCAAAAAAGGGAAATTGCAAACCACGAAAATTAGTTTTTTCCAAGAAAATATATATTTTCAACTAAAGATCAATTCTCAATCAAAGATGGAAAAGTTACATTTGTATTTGAAAAACTTTTTTAATTTAAGCCAAAAACAAAATGAATTTTCAATAAAATAGTTACATTTCCAACAAAAGAGATTAACCATTAACCAAAAAAATAAATTTTTAATAAAGAGTTTTAACTTTTACCCAAGTAGTTGAATTTTCAACTAAGGAAACTCAATTTTCAACAAAATAATTAAACTTTCAACTTGGGGAATGTTCAGGGACTGAAAATGATAAAAGTACTCAATCGCGGAAGATACTAAAAATTTTAGGCAAAGATTCAAAGTTATATTACAGAGATAGAATGAAGTAAAGAAAAAGAAAAAAAAGTAAAGAAAAGTCTTCCGTTATGAAAAATAGAGAAGGAGATTGAAAAAGATTGATATTCGTTAAACTAAAGGATAGAAAAAGATAAGATTTCTCGGTCGCGAAAGGTAGAAAAAGAGTTAGAAAATTGAACTGCCGCGCAGGATGCAAGAACCCTACTCTCGAAAACACATAAAAGTATTGTCCGATTATTTTCACTAATAAAAACAAAATATTAAAGAAAAAGCTCGAGCAAACCACGAAAATTAGTTTTTTCCAAGAAAATATATATTTTCAACTAAAGATCAATTCTCAATCAAAGATGGAAAAGTTACATTTGTATTTAAAAAACTTTTTTAATTTAAGCCAAAAACAAAATGAATTTTCAACAAAATAGTTACATTTCCAACAAAAGAGATTAACCATTAACCAAAAAAATAAATTTTTAATAAAGAGGTTTAACTTTTACCCAAGTAGTTAAATTTTCAACTAAGGAAAATCAATTTTCAACAAAATAATTAAACTTTCAACAAAATAATTAAACTTTCAACCAAAGAGATGAATTTTCATCTAAAATGATGAATCTTCAACAAAAAATCATTTTTTAACAAAAAACATTAAGCTTAAAAGAAGATTTACAATTCTTCACAGCCTTTTGTTATGTTAGTGTTTTTTGTCTAAAATTGCTATTGTTAATAAAAAATCGTTTCGTTCGATATCAATTTTCATAAATTGTATAAAATATTGTCATTTTGGTTCATTTTACTTTACATAACAGATACTATAAAATACAAAATGTTTGTATTAATAAATATTTTCTTTCTTAATTTAAAAATTGTTTCGGATAAAAAAATAATAATCACGCGCATTACACGCGTGTTTGTTTCTAGTGTAATTAAAAGACACTAATAATAAATGTTTTCAGACAACCAGCTTAGGAGTTCCGGTCGAATTGTCACCACATATACATATGCATCATCATCAACATGACTACGATGGAAATTAGAATCAAAATTTCCCTTCGTTCCATAATGCGCTACATGCAATACGTAAATTATTTCTCGCAAGGAAAATAGCACACTAAAAATATATATGTATGTAAAAACAATTTGTGAATTTAAAACCAGAAGTTCGTCATGTTCAGTATGTTATTAAAGATCGACGATTCGTTCAAGTCAAATTATAGTTCATCGCGATTTGGATCCGTCCTTTACATTAAAAAAAACAAACTAAAAACCAGTTGTGGGCCAAGTGCAATTGAGTTCTACACTATACGTAATTATAGTGCTTCAAAAGCGTAACAGTTACCAGGTGCTCGAATATTTAATTATTTATTAAATTAGCAATTTATTACGTAATAAAGATATTTATAGTGCGACGAATTTAAATCGCAGATACGATTCATGTACGTATGCTTTCCTTACAGCATTACAATTATTTTCCTTGCAACTTGTAATATTTTAAAATGATTGTGCCCATTACTGGCTGAAATATATGATAATTACGTTTAAATTATATATTATATCGACTGTTGAAATGGTTCATTTATTTTCTGAATATGAATTCTAGATTATGCTCAATAGATTTAACTTTAGTAGTACAGCTATGATAGTGTCACGTCACTTACCGACCGAGCAAGGTTCTGTTCCGTGTTGATTCTACAGTGGCGCTATTTATCGCGAGAGGTATCAGCTAACATATTTACTCATATTCCTGTTTTACTGGCCGATAGTCGCGCCATCTATTGGTAGAAATATAAACTAAGTTTTTGATCTATGATAAGTTTACAGTGTTGTCATCAATTTACTGACATCCGTGTTTTATGGCCATGTGAGGAGTGGCTCACGCGACCGGATTCCTACCTTACCGACACTTTTTTTATTTATTAACTTATTTTTACACGAGTAGCCACATCAAGTTGAAAATTTGGGATAATTAATAAGAGGTACTAAGAAAGGCGGCTCTGGTCCTAAATTGTGATAATCATAAAAGAAGAAAAAAAATTTACAAAAAAAAACTTTTTTCATGATTACTACAATTTAGGACTAGGGCCGCAACAGGGTCGGTAAACAGGAATGTCGGTAAATTGGTTAGTTCATACCTCTACCAAAAGATGACGCCACTGTAAAATTGTCATAGAGCAAAAACTTAGTTGATATTTTTATCAATAGATGGCTCTATATACCAGTCGTTAAAACCGGAATACCGGTTGATATCTCTAAATAGATGGCGCCACTGAAGTCTCAACTTGGAACAGAAGCTTGCTCGGTCAGTAAGTGGCGTGACACTGTCATATCTATACTACTAATTTCATAATTTCACTTGAATTTCGTTAATCTCTTAAAAATTAATATCTGTAAATATCCCCAACATAAAGAGTGCATAGAAATCATGTTGAGCTAGTTCTGATGCTGATGGCTTCAGAAATAAAGATTATTACTAAGAGTACGAATTTTGATGTTGGATGTTATTTTGTGTATGTATGTTGTGCAACGTGCAAGTTAACATTGAATAAATGTGAGATTAGCGACAATTTGTTTTAAACTAATGTAATATTTGTAATCAATAGAATATTTGGTATATCGGCGAAAAGAAAGAAGAAAACTTTTTTATTCCGTATTTTTTATTTCCTTGAACAATGTGAAAATTCTTGGTATATTCCAGATTTCTACACTGAATTCCGCAATTTCACCGACGAGGTATTTCTACATAACTTTTGCTTCTCCATGTTACATCTTTGGGGCAGTTCAAAAAATACGTCACACTAATCTTTACCCATTTTCCATCCCTCCCCTTCTTCGTAACAGATCATCACACCAGGCTTGAATCTCCCAGGGTGACGCCCTGCTGGAAGTAAAAAGATAGAGATCCAATCTTTTTGAATAATTTTCAGTCTTTATGATAGAAAGTGAAAGAGAAAATGTATCCCATTTTATCTCTTTGTCAATCTAATTTCACGTCCATCTTTTTCACTGCGGCCTTTTCTATCTCATTCTATCCTTTATCTATCCACGTTAATCTTTTTATAACTTTCATTCGATCTCAATTCCCGTTTATCTTTTTCAATCTCCTCTTCTTTATCCGATCCTATCCTACGTCTATCAACGTCAATATTTTTCTATCTCTTCATTATTCCAAATTCAGGTATATCTTTTTTCAATCCCATCATCTCTATCTCATCCTATATCCTTCATCTACTCACGTCAATCTTTTACTATCTTTGCCAATCTAAATTTCCCTATATCTTTTGCAATCCCCCTTTTCTGTCTCACCTAGTCCTTTGTCTTTCCTCGTCAACTTTTTTCTACCCCTTTTTCAATCCAAATTTTCCTTTATCCTTTCACATCCCTCCTTTTCTATCTCATCTTATCCTTTGTCTATCCACGTCAATCTATTTCTATCTCTTTGTCGATCTAAATTCACGTCTATCCTTTTTAATCGCCTCTTCTCTATCTCATTCTTTCCTTTATCTATCGATGTCGAAATTTTTCTATCTCTGTTAATCTAAACTCCCATCTATCATGTTCAACCTCCTTTTCTCTATCTCATACAATACTACATCTATCAACGTCTATCTTTTTCTATCTACTCGTCAATCTAAATTTACATCTATCTTCTTTAATCCTCTCTTCTCTATCTCATCCTATGCTTTACCTAACCACGTCAACCTGAAGGTTTTGCCGCTAGGTTGCTGACGGTAAAAGTAACGTGTAATTTTCAGGGACTGAAAATGATAAGAGTACTCAATCGCGGAAGATACTAAAAATTTCAGACACAGATTCAAAGTTATATTACAGAGATAGAATGAAGTAAAGAAAACACATAAACACACATAAAAGTATTGTCCGATCCTCTCGAAAAATGAAAATTTTCAAAATCAAATAAATCAATTGTTCGAAGATGTAGGATTGTAGATAATAAGGAAAAACTTTTTTCCGTTAGATTTTTTTTCCGCCAAGCGTTTATTTTCACTAATAAAAACAAAATATTAAAGAAAAAGCTCGAGAAAAAATTTAGTTAAGTTTTAAAACTTAAATCGTTCTAACCCGGCGAAATATTATTGAAATGAGTTCATATATGAACTGCAAATATATTTGCAGGACATATTAAAATTACTCTAGCGATGCCTAGAAAGTCATAAAAAAGTTAACAATCGCTTATTGTTTAATAATTTCTTATTGCAAAATGAAGTCAATCGATAATTGTGTTTTCTTGGCTTCGCCGGTAAAAATTATCTGGGTAACTTTGACTTTCGAACAACTTCCAGTAAGTGATTTGTTCAGCAATGTTGAATGCAGTTTTTTGGAAAATCTCATATCGATTTATTAGAAATTTACTGAGATATTCAGATTTGGAAAAAGTACTCGACGTCTGCCCGCGCTGTTAGCTAATGCGTCGTGAGGACTGCTCGGTCAGGCAAGCATTCTTGAAGTTCAGTCTGCGCGGACAGACGTCGAGTACTTTTTCCAAATGTGAATATCTCAGTGAATTTTTAACGAATAAATTTGAGATTTTCCAAAAAACTTCTTTCAGCATTTCTGAGCAAATCTTTCACTGGAAGTTGTTTAAAAGTCGAAGTTGCCTAGATACTTTTTACCGGCGAAACCAAGAAAACACAATTATCGATTGACCTCACTTTGCAATCACAAATTATTAAACAATAAGCGATTGTTAACTTTTTCTCAATTTACTTGGCATCGCTGGGGTATTTTAAATATGTCCTGCAAATATGAACTTATTTCAATAATATTTGGCCAAGTTAGAACGATTAAAGTTTTAAAACTTAATTAAAATTTTTCTTTAATATTTCGTTTTTATTATTAAAAATAAACGTTTGACGAAAAAAATTCTAATGAGAAAAAGTTTCACTTTCCTATTTTCTACAATACTACATTTACAAAAAATTGATTTTTCGATTTTGAACTTTTTCATTTTCTGAGACGATCGGACAATACTTTTACGCGTTTTCGAGCGTCGGGCTGGT
>CAKNXH010002385.1:54127-84883 GCA_932178445.1 Andricus quercusramuli | reverse complement strand
TAATATTATTTACATTATTATTATCATACACATTATTTACATATAAGAAGGATTCCAAAGAAATTGCTCGCCGCCAATAAATTCGAAATCACTCGCTCAATTGATATAATAGTCAAGTTTGACAGTCCCTTTTCCGCCATTGCTGATCGCAAGTAATTTTGTATTATTTTCTGTTTTGAAAAGGATCCCTCCGCGCTTGCTAAAAATATTTTTATTTTATTTTGGTCGAAAATGGTTTTGTTTTTTCTTGTTCAAATTTTAATTTGAAATATCTGAAATCTAAGAAAATATTTCAAAATTTTTATTTTATATACAAAAATATTTTTCACCTTAAATTATAATTTTGTTGAAATTTTTTTTCATTAAAAAATTATTTGATTTGAAAATGTATTTATTTGGTTGAATTTTGATTCTTTGAAAGTTGATTACAACTGTCTGCAATTAAAAATTATAATTTCTTCATTGAAACAGCAATTGTTACATTTTTCGTTGGAAATTCAGCTTTTTTGGTACCATATCTTGATTTTTGACCTTACGGAATAGATTTCAGGAATGAAATTATAAAAATATCTTCATTGTTAGTCTTTTTAAAATTTTATTTAAAAAATTGTATTATTTCTTTATAAAATAAATTCCGTTGAATTTATTTTACAATTATTTACAATTAATTTCGAATTAAAATTATTTCATAATTAAAATAAAATATAAATATAAGTTTTGCAAGATTCTTGACAAAAATTTCGAAATATTTTCTAAGATTTCAAATAATTCAAATTAAAATTTGAACAACAAAACAAAAACATTTTCAACCGAATAGTTTAATTTTCAAGCAATTTTGACCTTAGGGCAGAATCAAGGAAAAATATTCTAAAGAAATGTTCATTAGTTATTAAAGTACTACAAAAAATTACCTTCAAAATTGTTTTGTCTCTTTAAAATCATGGGATATTTCGTTATAAAATAAATTTCCTGGAAGTTATTTTACAATTATTTACAATT
The DNA here is from genome assembly GCA_932178445.1 of Andricus quercusramuli. NCBI lineage: Eukaryota > Metazoa > Arthropoda > Insecta > Hymenoptera > Cynipidae > Andricus > Andricus quercusramuli. The sequence goes on along the minus strand of CAKNXH010002385.1, from coordinate 83,884 downwards.
AATTTCCAATTAAAATTATATTACAATTAAAATAAAATTGTAAAAATAAAGATAAATATAAGTTTTCTGAAATTCTTAACAAAAATTTCGAAATATTTTCTAAGATTTCAGATATTTCAAATTAAAATTTGACCAAAAAAAACGTTTCAACCGAATAGTTTAATTTTCAGGCAAAAAAGGTTAATTCTCAACGAAACATGTGATTGCTATTTCAATAAAAAATATTATTTTCATTAAAAAACGGTTGAATATAACTTTTAAAAAATGATTTTTCAACAAAATAAATAAACTATCAAGTAAAAACGCTTTTTAGTCAAGAAAGAATTTTTCTTGGTTATTTATTTTTAAGGTTATACGTATAAATGTAATTTTCCTAAGATTCTTAAGAAAATGTTCAAAGATTTTTGAATATTTCTGTATGTCAATCAAAATTCCAACAAAAAATATGAGTTTTAACTAAACAGTTCAATTTTCAACCAAAAAAGCTGAATTTTCAATTTTTTCAAATTTCTCAAAAAATTTCGTATACGGTGTGTATGGTGTATGGAGAAATATAAAAAACGTGACTTTCATGTAATTTAATTAAAATCATTGTTTTAGTAAAAATTCAAAATTAGTTTTATCACAGTTCCGTTCCAGGACACCAAATATAGCAAGGGCGACGAAAAAATGTCAGTCTTTTGACGGAAATTGAATTTGTATTAAAAAATAATAAGATTTCAAAGAAGATGCATCATTTTTAACAATTCTTGATTCCATTTTTGTTTTACATCGAAAATTTGTATTTTCAAACAAAAATCGTTATAATTTGAATAATATTTAGAACCTTTTAACCATTTTGAATTTAGTTAGCGTTTTTCGTCAAAATTTTGAACATTTAATTTTAAAAAAAATTATACTTCAAATTAGAGTTGCTAGGTCGGATAAGACTTGGAAAACCAGCCTGTCGCACGATTTTCTGCAAATTAACTTCAGTAGCCTTGCTACTGAAAAACCGGCCACCTGGCAACCCTACTTCAAACTTTTCAAAGAAGCTTTGCACAATTTTAGTGAAAAAACACAATTTTAAACATTAAATTTTCTGTTCAAATGTAGGTCAAATTAAAAGTTTTTCAAAGATTTCAAAGATTAAAAATTTTGAAACAATTTAAGACTATGTTGCCGTTTTTACCGGAAATCTGTTCTTATAAACTAAAATCGTTAAATTTTAAGAGAATTTAATCATAAATTTGAAATAATTTTTTGTAATGTTAGTGTTTTTCGTCTAAAACTGGTATTTTTAATTTTAAAAATCTTCAAATTATCATCCAAAGTCATTAGATTCACAATTTTTTTACTTTTAGTTAAAAAATCAATGGATTTCAAAGCTTATGTTACAGTTTTTCGTCGGAATTGTTATTTAAAAAAAGCAAAGATTTGATGTTCTACAGTAAATACTGTAGGACATGAAATACAAAAATTTGGTATCAATATTAATTTTACATTTGAATTAAAAAATTGCGTTAGACAAAAAAATGATAATAATAAATTAATAAAATAATAATCTAAAAAAAAAAAAAAAAATTATTAGCATTTCGAACTCGAAAGTTCATTGCCTCACTACCCGATTCGGGTAGTGTTTCTAGGTGGATAAATACTACCAGTGTGGGTCCACCACACCCACGACGGGTCAACAACACGCAGTATTCCCCGAACGGTCACCCATCCAAGTACTAACCGCGCCCAACGCTGCTTAACTTCAGTGATCTAACGGGAACTGGTGTTTTCAGCGTGGTATCGCCGTTGAAATAATAATCTAATATAATAATAAATAAGAAAATAAATAATAATAAATTAACATGGAAAATTCATATTACCTGTTCAGAATTTCTTTGTTATAGTCTCTAACGAGGGGGAAACAAATCCTAAAAATGCGGTCCAGCGGAGGTGGATCATTTCGGATTACCCTGGATTACCTCTACACACAAAATTAGTCTGGATGACCGAAGATTACTTTGGATTACATAGGATTACTCTGGAGAACATAAAATTATGGTGGATTACTCCGCATAAACTAGACATACGCGAAATTTTAACTAAAATGGTTTGATTTTTAACAAAATTGTTAAATTTTCAACAAGATATTGAATTTTTCAACCAAGAACGTTAATTTTCCATCGAAAAAGACGAATGTTTGAAAAAATACATAAATTTTAAACTGAAAAAGATAAATTTGCAGCCAAATAGTTGAATCTTCTAATAAAAAATATCAATGTTCCACCAAAAATGAAATAGTTGAATTTTCAGTTCAAAAATAAATATTTACATGAAAACCAATGATTTTTCAATGATATAGTTCAATTTTCAAACAAATTGATGAATTTTTAACTAAAATGAAGAATCTTCAAACAAAATATTGACTTTTTAACAATACTGTGGAATTTTCTACAAAGTAGATTAATTTTTAAGCAAAAGAGACGAGTTCTCCAAAAAATGTAATGCATAATTGATATTTCAGCCCAAAAAAATTTAATTTCATGTAAAAACCCAGTTGAGGTCAACCAAAAAGACGAATTTTCGACAAGACCTTTTATTTTTTAAACATAATGACACTTTTCAACAAAATTGTTGTTTTTTTTTCGGAAAAAATGTTAATTGTCAACCGAATCCTTGAATTTTATAGCAAAATATTTGAATTTTTAACCCAATAAGACGAATTTTCAGCAAAACCGTTAAACTTTCAACAAACAAACAAAAAATCACAAAATTGTTGAATTTTCTTCAAAGTAGAATATTTTTTAACCGAAGAATTGAATTTTCTACCAAAAAAAATACAATTTGAACCGACAAGATTAGAAAGTAGATTAATTTTGAATCACATAATTGAATTTTTAACCATGAATATAAATTTTCAACCGAGAAGATTAATTTCCTACCAAAAAGGACGAATTTAAAAATAACACATGAATTTTTAACTAAGCAGTTGAATTTTCAACTAAAAAGATAACTTTTCATCCAAACAGTTGAATTTTCAACTAAAAAATATATATTTGTTATCGAAATGAAGTTAAGGAAATGAAAAAATATTTTCATTGTAAAAAAAATCATTTTTTTTTTACAAAAATATCGAATATTCAGCAAAATAGTTCAATCAAGCAGATGAATTTTCAACTAAAGTGAAGAATATTCATGAATATTGTGAATATTCGACTGGAATAGTTAAATCTACATTTAAAAAGTTTAATTTTCAACTGAAAAGATAACTTTTCATTCAAACAGTTGAATTTTCAACTAAAAAATAAACATTTTCTACCAAAATTAAGCACTTACATTTTCATTGTAAAAAAATAATTTTTTTACAAAAATATCGAATATTCAGCCAAATAGTCCAATTTTTAATCAAGGAGATAAAGTTTTAACTAACATGAAGAATATTCGACTGGAACAGTTAAATCTACATTTAAAAAATAAAATTTCAACTAAAAAACAACGAATTTTTAATAAAATAATCAAATTCTCAATCAAAGAGAGCAATTCTTAACTGAATCCAAAAAAACTGAAGAATGAGTTTTCAACAAGTAGTTCGAATATTAACCAAGTAGTTGAATTTTCAATCAAAAAGATTAATTTTCTCCCAAAATCGACAAATTTTTAACGAGATAGATGAATTTTCAACCCACTAGTTGAATTTTCAACTGAAAAACATAAGCTTATAATCAAAAATGTATAACTAGAATGTTCAGCTAAAAAATATAATTTTCAACCAATAAAACCGAATTTTCAACAAAATAGTTCAATTTTCAACCCAATTATTTTCAACTGAAATCAAGAATCCTCAACCAGAAAATTGAATTTTCAACAAAGTAGTCAAATTTGTAATCAACAAATGAATTTTCCACTAAAATAAAGAATCTTCAACTGGAATAATTAAATTTTCAATTGAAAAAAAGATTTTCAACGATATGGTTAAATTTTCAAGCAAATAAATAATTCGATCAAATTAGTTAAATTTTCAATCGAAAAAGACGAGTTTTTAGCACAATTGAATTTTCAAACAAAAAAATGACTTTCTAACAAAATTGTTAAATTTCCTACAAATTGGAATACATAATTGTTCACCATAAAGTTGAATTTTTAACGAAAATCGTGGAATTTCAACAAGGAAGATTAATTTTCTACTGAAAAAGGCGAATTTTTATCAAAATACATGAATTTCAACAAAAAAAGATATGGATCACAATTTAACTGCTTGGATTTCTTAATTATTTTCAATTATTTGGATTATCTCTTGATTACACCGGATTACTCTGAGATATCTGGATTACAAGTAATCACATTTTTACAAGTAATCTGACTTTCAAGTGGATTACTCCAGATACAAGTACGTAACACGGATTACTATGGATTACCAGTTCGGATAACCGAGCGGTCCAGCGGATTACCAGAGTGGTTTCCCCCTCGGTCTCTAATAAACCATATCATACATCGCAAATTAAAAATGAATAATTTAAAAATTAAAACTGAAGTCACAGGAAAAGAGAAATAAGAAACAGTGTAATTTTTGTATAACATCATTTATTAAGGGATAAAATAAATGACAAATAACATATCACTTATTATATGAAACTATAACATTTCTTAGTATTCATTATTATTCGTTACGATATAAAAGAAATCACATCACATACGACCCTCCTCGTACATTAAAAATCACATTCAACTCTTCACCATGAGAACAATCCGCTGCCGTGAGTTCAAGATAGAATAATTTAAAATTTGCAAAACTTTTTACACAATCTAAGACTAAAATAGTAATACCAGAGCGAGATAAATAGAATACAATCCACATAACGAGGTTAAGCTTAAACCGCTTCACTTAACCAAATTAAGGGACCCAGAAACCCGATTAAGAGTCCTGGATTTTGAATGTCAAATGCATTAAATCCAATACTCCGGCAACTTTTTGTCACAAACGATCCGAGCCGAAGTGACTTTAACATTTGTTTTTCGGTTTGTTATTTTATTCACTTTCCTCAGAAGGGCCAAGTCAAATCACTTGAATTATCACACGATCATTCTTGATGCGGTGGCATATAGATAGATTATTAATATGTTTTGTGACTGTTGAAGGTGGACGATAAGACAAAAAGTTGACATTATTACGCAAAATCGTTTGATTCGCTGTAAAATACTTGGCTGTCCACCTTCCATGGTTTTGACTATTTTCTCGAGGCGCCCCAGCTCGATACAAAATTTTTCGCCTCTTCCTTCTTCACAGCATTGTTGTCAGTTGTTCCAAGTTTTTAAATAAAGAAAAAACAAAAAACAAGTAATAAAACACGTAAATTCGGGCGATGAAGTGCTAAATGTCATTTTTACAGATAATACACCAATAAAACTTGCTGCTCCAACACACTAGTTTGTACAATTACCCATCTTTGTCAATCAGATGTCAATTTAGATATTTAAGATATTTAAACAATTTAACTGATTTCTCAAAGACAAGTTAAGTTTTGTTTTTTTTTCAATATCAACTTTCACATTTCCAGTCTCATGAAAATCTTCGCTTACTTCCTTCTTTTTACAATAAATTACAATAATAAAGATTATTCCAACATTTTTCTCGAATCTTACATTAAATTCACACGAGCGAAAACTCAAAATTCCTCACTCTTCGGCCACTTTCTTTCATTCAGAGCCACGATATTTACAAAAATCTCATACTGTTTTTTTGCTTCTTCACAGGGAAAGCAACTAAAAAAATAACAATATATAGCCGTATTTCAAGTCTTAAACGGTAATCTTAAAAAAATACTCGCAGTTCCAGAAAATTTCTTTGCGCTCTACACAACATACATACACAATAAGTTCCCGTTTGCATCGATGTCTTGAAAGGAAATTTCTAAAATTCATTCGGTAAAATCTGCATCTCTGCAGGCGGAACTTTGCCTGCATTTTTTTTTAGACTCACTGTCCATTCGGAAAGTGAAGAAAGCGTTATGCAATCTGAAGAAATGTAAAAATGATAAATCTACGTGTGTTACATTACTAATTGTAAATAAATATTTCGTCCTTCTCTAATTGCTTTCGCTTGTCAGTAAAAAAAAAAAAAACCATTTACGTGCTTTTTGTGCATCATCCCTCGACATTCGCACTCTAACTGAGATCGCTACGCGAAATGGCGAACGCTCGTTCACTTTCAAATCTCAAAGTGAAGGGCCGCTTGCACAATTCCGTTTGTATAACTTAAAAATATCGCCTGCGAAATCTCCGCAGGTTTTAGCAGAGTAGCAATGAGGGACGACGACACGATATAAAATTATCAGCGACGCAAAAACTAATATGAAAGAGCGCAAAATTTGAGAGAATTCGAGCAGAGAAAAAGAAGCGCGAAGAAACCAAATCGAAATTTATAATAATAATAATTTGATATGCGTTTCAAGTAGAACTAATCAAATTTAATTTTCAAAATTCAACACTTTTTCTCCTCCTCACATTCTCGCCAAATATTTCTAACTAGCATGCTTTTAATCTTCCCTTTCATTTCTCTTCTTCCTTACATCTCTTTGTACATTCATATACAATTACACATTTGAAATTCATCTACATCATGATATTTTCAAAGTTCAAATTACAAATAAAGAATACACCAATTCTTTTTCAGACACTCGAGAAAAGACTTCATTCCAAGTAAAGTACGAATGTGAACATTTGTAAACTAAAATTCATTAATTCCCTTTTCATAGGTTTTTTTTTTTTTTTTATAAGAAAGATATTAATGAATTTTATCACACACTCGGGCGTAGGAATTACTTGTGTGTACTCGAGAAAAAATTATTTAATTTCAAGTAAAGTCACGATGTGATACTTTTTGTAGACTAAAACTCATTAATTCATTTATTAATTAATTTCAATTAATGAATTTTATTACACACTCACGCGTATAAAATTACTTGTGTGTACTGCTGCAAAGTTCTTAAAATCTACGACTTTTCTCATGTCTCGTCATGATAGATGCAATTCTCAGAAAGAGAGTTGCAATCATCGTCCTTAAAAAAATGAAAAGATTTAATTGCAAAAGTAGTAAAATAATACGTTTTGTGTTATCGTTGTCACGTTAGAGAATTTTTTGTTCGACCAATTTGTAATAATAGATTTCGTTCAGTTTCACGTTTAATACTCCACGATGAGAAAATCACAAAATTAGAGAGATCCAGATATGAATTTATTGATGTAAAAAAATATGTAGGTCTGGTTCCCTTTGGCTCATTGGGCCCTTTAAAAATCGATATGTGTTAAAACTGAAAAGCCAAGTAATCAAAAATTAAAATCTTTGCACTGTTCAAAATTACCTATGTTTAATATTACTTTTGCCAATGGTAAGCAAAATATTTCGTTTGCAATAAAATTTATATTTTAAATATATCTGTCGTGCGCACCGCGCTTTTAAAAATATGAAAACGAGTAAGAAAAAGCGCAGGAAAAATCTTCGGATGGAGTAAAAATAAATAAAACGGGTAAGCGTGGAATTTCAAGCTTTCTCGAATCCCAAATAACATTCAGCGCTTTGTTTGAACCCTCTCTTCTAGTTTATGATCTTTGCTGTGTTTGCGACATTTGTTTTCAATATCTCTTCCTTTTGACAAAGCTATCTCTTGATTTCGGATAGTTATAAACCTTACGAATAAATCGCATCCAACTTGATAGAGATTAAGACTCTATGCTTGTCAAAGTAGTTGGCTGCTTCTTTTGGCGAGTCGTACAAGTGTCCACATTTCCTCGCGAAATCGCATGCGAGGAAAGAATTGGCAAATCGATTGTCTGATTACTACCAGGCAAGTTAGGTCATATACCGCATCACCGCCCGTAAAGCATAAAGTAATTCAGCTTGCATGCGAGCCTCCAGGATCATTAAATTCACGTGGACCTGCACAAAGAAAGGAAATTTCAATTTAGTAAAGCAAATCGCCTTTTTAACCAAATAGTTGTACTTTCAAACAGGAAGAATAATTTTCTTCCAAAATGACGAATTTTCAACAAAATAAATGAATCTATTAACAAAAATACATGAATGTTTACCCAGACGGATGAATTTACAGTTTGAAAAAATTTCAAAGACAACAAAAGACGAAATTTCAACAAAATTGTTCGATTTTCAATCAAAGAGATAAATTTTCTACTAAAATGATCAATTTTCAACAACACAAAAAAGAATATAAAGGATTTTTAACCAAAATAATTCAACTCTCAACCAAGCAGTTGATTTTTCAAGCAAAAATATTGAATCCTCAACCAAAACAGAATAACGTTCCACCAACCAGTTACATTTTTAAGGAAAAAAGATTGAATTTCTTCCAAAAAGATTAATTTTCAAATGAAAAAGACGAATTTTCAACAAAAACTTAATTTTCAACCAAATACTTGAATTCTCTACAAAAATACTTATATAGTTCAACTACAAAAACGAACTACAACAAAAGAGTTTAATTTTCAAGCAAAAAGGATGAATTGTTGAATATTGAACAAAATAATTAGATGATAATTAGATTAAAAATATGAATATTTAACCAAAAATACAATTGTATACGTTTGAATCTGAAATGATAAATTTTCAACAAAAAAGTTAATTTTCAATCAGGAAAGATTGACAAGGAAAAAAAAATTTTCAATCCAAGAGGAGAAGTTTTCTATCCAAAAAGATGAATGCTCAACAAAGCAGCTGAACTTTCGAACAAAAAAGATGAGATTTCAACAATAGTCAAATTTTCAATGAAATAATTAAATTTTCAACAAAACAGTTGTATTTTTGAACAAATAGTTGAATTTTTAACAACAAAGTTTTTTTCAACAAGAAAGAAGACACACTTCTACAAAACAGGTGAATTTTCTAACCAGAAAGCCGAGCGTTCAACAAAAAGTAGAATTTTTGACAAAAAAGATGAAATTTTGATCAAGTAGTAGAATTTTTAACAAAATAATTGAATTTTGAGCAAAATAGTTGTATTTAAAACCAAATAGATGAATTTTCATCCACATTGTCGAATTTTCAACCAAAAAGCATTAAACTTTAACCAAAAGCAGTTGCATTTTCAACCAAATAGTTGAATTTTCAAGTCAAAAAGATGACTTTTTTAGGAGACAATTGAATTTTTAAGAAAACAGTTCATTTTCAACCAAAAAAGATCAATTCACAACCATAAACATTATTCTTTAACAAAATAGTTGATCTTTCAACAAAATAATTGAACGTTTAACCAAATAGTAGAATTTTAAACCAACAGAGATGAATTCTGGACAAAAAATATATAATAGTAGGTTTTTCAACCAAAAAGAAATAACCTTTCACCAACAATAGTTGGATTTTCTTATTGGGTTTTATTAATTCAGTTTAAAGTTAAGCAAAAAGAACGAGAAAAAGGTGATTTTTTTTGGAAATAGGGGGAAAAGAGTAAGCAGTAAAAATTTTGAAAACAATTGTAACTTTGAAAAGTTGAATCAAACATGCATTTATTATTTCAATATAATTATTATATAGAATACATATTTCAATTTCGAAAATCCAAATATCAACAACATCACAGGAGTAAAAATCTCATTTTTTTAGAATTTACTTGTATTATAGTAAATGAATACAATTATTTCAGATCCTGAAGCGAAAAGCATTCCACCAACAACAACGTCTAAAAACTGACTGATTTTATAATTCATTTTAATGCATATGAAATTGAATGCATGTAGTCTATTTTGAAGTTGGAATAAATTTGATTAAAAATCTGACTTTCAAAAATTTGAATTTCATTCTGATTAGCATTGTTTTCAACTTTATAGTCTACATATGTATTTGATAAATTTAGATGTTACATAATATGAATTCAGTGACGCCACATTCTGACCTCATAGCGAAAAAAATACACTTTTCAAATTGCAAATGTCTTATTCTTCGTTCTGAAAAATATGAGTTTCTTCTTTAGTATAGAAGGGTACTTTATCTTTTACGAAGACTAAGGCCGCTATTGATTTGATTTTTCAAACTAGGTCATTGTTTACTAAAACAACATTGAGCCATTATTTCCTAATGTAATTTCCCACCCCCTACAGTTCTACACTTTATCGTCTCGAAAGAAAAATGCTCAACATGTCTACTCAAAGTGTGGAAAAAATTCGTATTCTTGACATGAAGTTTAAACTGTTTCGTTAAAAATTAACTTTAAAAAAAAAAAAAAAAAAACATATTTTCGGTTTGAAAATTCAGCAATTTGGTGCAAAATTCAAATATTTTGTTAAATATTAACTTTTTTGTTGAAAAATGCCATGCTTTTGTTGGAAAATTCAACTTTTTAACTTGAAAATTCATCTTTTTTAGTAGAAATTTCATCTTTCTTGGTTAAAAATCTGAAAAATCTTTTTTAGTAAAAAATTCGTCTCATTGGTTTCAAAATTCATCTCTTTTCGTGAAATTTCATCTTTTTTTTGTTTAAAAATACAACTTTTTGTAGAAAATTAAACTGTTATGGTTCAGAATTTAATTATTTAGTTGAAAATTAACATTTGGTTGAAAAATAATATTTATTGGTTAAAAATTCAACGATTTTGTGGAAAATTCGTCTTTTTTGCCCGAAATTTTAACAGTTTGTTAGAACATTAAACTATTTGATTGAAAATTGAACTGCTTAGTTGAAAATGTATCTTTTGTAGTTTTGATAGAAAATTAATCTTCTTGGTAAAAAAAAATCATCTGATTGAAAACTTACATATTTTGTTAAATATTCGTCTTTTTAGGAGAAAATTAAAAGTTTTTGTAAAAATGCTACTGTTTGGTCGAAGAGTAATCCGTTTTAATTGAGAATTCAGCAATTTTGTTCCAAATTTGTCTTCTTCGGTAGAAAATTAATCTTGTCTTTAATTTAAATATGTTCAATTTCATTCATGAATTTATTTATCAACACCGAATGACTAATTAAATTAATAATACTATAAACATAATTAAGTTCACGAATTGGAATAATAATGAAACCAAATTTTAATTCTATCTTCATACTTAAAAATCAGGGCATATTTAACATACTAATACTCTGAGTAAAAAATATATTTTCCCGAGATTGATTAAAAATCAGAAGAATATAAAAATTCCCTGACAATTCCAGATAATCCAGATTTTCCAGGTGAGTAGACACCCTGATGCTTGTTTACCACTCGAATGGAAATGACGACTCACCTTTTCACTGGGTTTGAACTCCCTCATCACCCGATCATAATCCCTTTTCGTGACGCGTTCCGGATAGCAAACGGCACTCTTGATGAAGGTTTTCAGGCTACGTTCGAGGAGTTGATTCACCTCGTTGTAGTCATAATCGTCATGTCGGATGCCGAACATACACTGGATGTAGTTCCAAATGGCTCGTCTGAAACGCGATGTGTCTACTTTGTTGTGTGTGCCCATCGTGTAATATGTTAGATTATAGGCCGTCTTAAACTTGTCGTCGAGAAGATTGCCTACGTCATTGTAAAGCCTGTTTACCAAGGAATAACCATGGTCGTCCCAAGAATAATCCTGTACACGGAAGGTGGGTATGTCGTTCAGCTGACCTCGCTGCAAAATAACAAAAAAATATTTATAACAATCCGCATTTTAAATTCAATTCGAAATTACGCAGGTATAATTTTATGTCTCGTAAAAAAGTATTTAAATTTGAATGATTCTAATTGTAGTTCTTAAAGATCTTATATATTATTTTAAATGTAGAAGGGTGGCCATTTTAATCGAGGAAAAAAATTCCCGGCCAAATTAAAAAAATCAAACTTTAGTAGCTGAAATTTTTTTCGTTTCATGTAACGAAAAATGAATTAGAAATTAAAGCACTCAAACTGTAACTCTTTTGAATTTTGAACATTTAAAATTGAAGCTTAATAAACTTTTAACTCAATTCCCAATTGAACAACTTCAAATTAAATGCCATTAAACTGCAAAATTTTAAATTTTATAAATTGAGCAATTGAAACATGGCCTTTCCCAATTCAGAAAAACGATTAATAATATTCAAAGAAAAAATTACTTTGAAAATTGGGAGCGATAGAGTTGCAGAGAAATTAAATTAAAATAAATTTTTTTTACGTTTTATTTTTTTCTATAAAACCAATGTTTTTATTTGAAACGATATCATCATACTTTTTTTCTTAAAATTATAGAAAAACTATTCTTTGAATTTTTAATTATTTTAGAATTACGCGTTGTAAACTGAATGATTTTATCACGTGATATGAAATTTATGATGTTTCAAGTGATAGTATAAGCATTTCTTCTAAAAATTTGTCAAATTCCCGGTAAAAAAAAAAAATAAATTTACTGTGATTTTCCGGTCTCAAGAAAATCCCGGTTCCCAAAACGTTTGTAAAATTGATCTACCTTGGCAAAGTCCTGGTAGATAAAGGTAGGATCCTCGATGAAGAGACCAATATCCGAGTCTAATACAGAACTTCGTTGGGGTGCAGCTGCCAATTCAGCAGATTGCGATTCCACAGTCTCGAATCTTTTTGACAGCTCTTCTTGCGTAATCTGATAAGATTCCGATTTTTCCGAAAGTCGTTTCATTCGTTCCATAAGGGTTTCTACACCGACTTCTTGTTCTCCAACTATACTGGGTGATGAAGGCGGCGACGGGATGGTTTCTGAAAAATTAAGAAAATGTATCAGTTAAAAATGAAGTTCAATGTTTATTTAAATTTTATTCTTTAATCTACAAATGATCAAAATTCCTATTTATTTATCGTGGGATTCACAGCCTTTTCCCTTTTTCTCATTTTTCCACTTTAATTCGAACTAAATTAATACAAGCCAATAAGAAAAAGCAACTATTTTTGGTTGAAAGTTCACTCTTTTCGGTTGAAAAGTATAATATTAAATTTTTGGTTGAGAATTCTTTTTTTTTTTTGGTTTAAAATTGAATTACTTTTAGAAAATTCAATAATTTGATTGACATTTTTTTTCTTTCTTCACTAACAAATTTTTTTAGATTGAAAATTCAACTATTTTGTTGAACATTTATATTTTTGGATTGAAAACTCGTCTCTTTTTCGTAGAAATTTTATATTTTTTGTGAAAAATGCAAGTATCTGGTTGAAAATTAATCTGTTTCGGTTAAACATTAACTTTTTTGTTGAAAATTCACATTTTCGGGTTAGAAATTCAACTGTTTTGTGGAAAAATCGTAGTTTCGGCACGAAAATTCAACCATTTGGTAGAAAATTTAACTATTTCATTGAAAATTCAAGTATTTTGTTGAAAATGCATCTTTTTAGGTTGAACGTTCAACTCCTTGGTGGAAAGTTGAACAACTTTCTTAAAAGCTTATTTCATTTTGGTTGAAAATTCAACTGTTTTATAACGAACAATTTTTTTTTAATAGAAACTTAATTATCTTAATGAAAATTTAACTGTCCTTTTTTGGTTGAAAATCAAGTATTTTGTTGAAAATTCGTCCATGTTGGGCAAATCCAAGTGCTTTTTATTTTTATTTGAAATATTTTTGTGTTGAAATATGAACTATTACACTTTTTTTGAAAATTAATCTTTTTAGGTTGAAAATAAAACTACTTGATTAAAAGTTGAACTACTTTTATGAAAGTTCATTTTTTGCCTGAAGATTGATCAAATTCATAGGCGTAAAAATTCAACAATTTCGTATAAAATTCCACTTTTTCGTTGAAACCCTTGTGAAACGAAAAAAATATAGACTAATAATTAATCCAATAAAATCTGGAACCGTATCACATCCATTGTTCGAACTAATTAGTTGAAAATTTATGTAATGTGTTGAAAATTCGCCTTTTTGATTACAAAGTTCATCTTTTTTGGTTAAAAATGCAACTGTTTGGATAAAAATTCTGTTTTAATTGAGGATTCAACTACTTTATTGGAAAGTCATCCTTTTTGGTACAAAGTGACGTGATTATTTCGAAATAATAGGAAAATAGTTTCATTGCTTGAAAAAAGTTTCAAATAGTGTCAATAGTGTGGTAAGTCCGCGGCCTCGAATCGGTTGCAACGGGACAAAATAAAATTTTTTAGACTGGAATCTTCACGAATTAACGAGTAAACAATAGTTTTATTGGCGGAATTTCTTACCAGTCTTGCCACTGCCATTGAGAATCTTCTTGGGACTACTAGAAAGCTTGTCTTTGGCAGGTTGTAGTTTAATTTTATTGTCCTGTACATTCTCCTTGTAATGGTGACCCGCTACGTTGTCCAGTTCCTCGTTAATGCCGCAGGAGAAGACGAAGGACGCTAGTGAATGGAAGTGAGCCAGAAGAACTATCGCATGGACAACCTCAGCTAACGACCAATTATCTGCACCTTTCGTTAATTTCTGCAACAGATAAATCCACAAATTTTTTATCCGTCCACACTTTAACAAGCTGAACTTCAAAGCTAAATATCTATCGCTAAAAAGATAACAAAGAAAGAAAATACCTTCACTGTAGCTGTAGAGTCAAGAATGGAAACTACATTCTTTAAAATACATTTAACATTCTTTGAAAAATATAGTTACAGGGACCACAGCAGATCCATATTTTTATTTTAGTTACAAAAAGTGGATTTTTTTCCGAAAATAGGGGATTAAAAGGAGATTACATTTATTGATTAAATCTTTTTATATCGTATGGGAATCTCATAAATAGAAAAAGTTCAAGAAAATCAAAGATTTTGGTTATTTGGATGAAAATCTTTTTTGGTTAAGAATTTTGTTATTTGACTGACAATGTAATTGGTTTGTTAAAAATTCCAAAATTCTGATAAAAATTAATCCATTTTGCTCTAAATTTCAAATATTTGGTGAAAAACTAACGTTTTTGTGGACAATTCAACTGCTTTGTAGGAAATTCGCCTTTTCGGCTAGAAAATTAAATAATTCAGTTGAAATTTTCTCCTTTCTCGACAGGAAAATCTTTTTTAGTTGAAAATGTTATTATTTCTTGGAAAAATCATATTTTTGTATTGAAAATGGATCCCTTTGAGTAGAAATTTCATATTTTTGGTTACAAATTTACCTGTTTGCTAGAAAATTAATCTGTTTTGGTTGACGATTCAACTATTTTATTGAAAATTCCTGTTTTTGTGATCAATTCAACTGCTTTTAAACAAAAATTGAAATCCTTTTTGGTTTGAAATTCAACTATTTGGTTGAAAATGAACTTTTTTGTTGAAAATTCATAATTGCGGGTTAAAAATTCAACTGCTTTATAGAAAATTCGTGCTCCTCGAAGCGAACATCTTTTTGGCTGAAAATTCAACTATTCTGTTCAAAAATCGTACTTTTAGTTTGAAAATTGATCTTGTTTGGTAGAAACTTAATCTATTTTGGTTAAAAATTCAACTGTTTAGTAGAAAAATAATCTGTTTTGGTTAAGGATTCAACTATTTTAATGAAAATTCGTCTTTTTGTGATCGATTTAACTACTTTTAATTTAAAATTAAAATTATGTTTGAAATATCAACTATTGCACTTTTCGTTTAGGTTTCATCTTTTTTGGTTAAAAATTCATTATTTTTGTTTGTTGAAAATTCAACCCTTTTATTGAAAATACGTCTTTTTATGGGGAATTCAACTGTTTTCAATTTAAAATAAAAATATTTTTCGTTTCACATATCAATTATTACATTTTTCGTTGAGAATTTACCTTTTTTTGGTTGAAAATTCAACTATTTGGTTGAAGATGTACCTCTTCTGATGAAAATGCATCTTTTTGGGTTTAAAATTCAACTATTTCGGTAGTACTTTTAAACTATTTGGCTGAAAATTACTATTTTTTTTAATTTAAGTTTTTTGTAGAAAAATCTCCTTTTTGGCCTGAAAATTCAATCGCTTTGTCGAAAAATCAACTATTGTGCAGTCGACTTTTTGGATTCCCCTATTTTCGTGAAAAATTTCCTTTAAAAGCGTATTGCGAGATTTCTAATATCTTGAATTTCAGTTTACAATTCTTAAAAAATAAATCGAAAACTTTTAAAAAGGGGGGAAAAGGAGAAAATCGGGACAGATTTTGACCCCTATAGTTGATAAAATAATTTGTTGAACAGCTCTCCAAAAACAAATGGAACTTTCCGATCTCCCAAAATCCTACAAGATGTTACAGTCATTCAAAACACCCTCCCACTTTTCGTCTTTTGGAAAAACAAGTTTCATCCCATAAATAAATATCCCTGTTGGTAAGTCATAAATCATGATAGAGTCTAAACAAACCTCTATGTGTGTTTTGTTGAGCAGCCAAGGCCTGTGTGCAAGAATTTTGTTGATCTCGTACAGATCTTGTAACTTTCCAGGTATCGATCTCAATCCTTGAAGCCAGGATGGGTCACCACCTTGATGCAGAAACTCTGACTTTTGAAGGTTTATAAGGTAACTACACTGATGTCTGCCAGCAGCCTAAAAAATTATTTGTTAATATTTATTTGAATAATTTCAGATTTTATTTTACAAAATTTTGCTTTCAAAAATGTCGACAATCGATGAAACGATTGATTGAATTCTTAATTTTCATTATCTCGAAATAATATCTGCAATTGAACGAAAGCTGTTTGCTCTGTAAGACCTGTTTTTACTTTTCTTTCGAATGATTATCTTATCATTTATCGCGTTTCGGTATTTGCACTCGCAAACTTTACAGGCGATAAAATGTTTTCGATCAAAGCGATGACAGCGGAACTTTGGCGCATGCCAAAAAAAGACCGACTCATACGAGTCATAAGGTAATTCAAAAATATTTATGCACCACATTTTCTATTATTTTCCCCTTTGCTAACACTGGATATTATTGCTGATACGAAATATTTAACCAAATTTGACTTACTTATCTGTATGTATTCAAAACTTTATCCCATTTTACAATAATATTTACATATCTTTACTTTTTATAGGTAATATCCTTCGGAAGTTTCAACAACATTTATTTTTCTCTTAAGGTAATTATCAGAAGTTTAAAAAATATGTAAATTTAAAGTCTCACCATGATAGCGATAAGATGTCGGTAATCGTAAGGGAGAGGACCATCTCCGCGAAGAACAAAATTTTGGGTTCTTAGAAAATGTTCCAAATAGGAAGGATGTTGGGACATAACCATGGACACATGATCTAGCCTGTTGTTTTGAAGGAAAGCATCCATGAATAGCATATGCGTCTGAAACAGAAAAAAAAATGAAATTAAAATCTTATTATCTGCATATTCACGGCATAAAGTAAATGTAATTGCAAACTTTGTTTGAAAAATCCTCGTATTGCATGACCAGATCAAGTTAGCCTAGACAACTTGGATATTATTATAATTATCATATAAAATAGTAGAACTCGTGACGATGTATGATAATATTATGATCCTTAAGATTTGAAATACAAGAAAGTATTTATAACTTAGATGATAAAGATTAATTGCAATCAAATAATTTTTTGCAATTAAAGAGTTATGTTAACCGGTTTTTTCCTCGGCTTTACGTTTTTTTCCATTCTGTATATGAGTAATTAGTTTTACAATATTTCAATAACCTCGAACTTATAATTATCTGAGTACCATTTGCTGTTTTTAAATTACTATTTATTGTAAAGAACTTTGATAAGAATATTTGAACAGACTAATTTATTTAAAAGGCTCTTTACATTATTTTTATTCTCAAAGGAAATTTTCCTGGTGGAAAGGTAGGTATTTATTTAATCAATGTCCGGGGAGAAGCAAGGATACCAATTATTACTATTGTGATTGATGCAGATAAAATCGATAATTACATTTCACTCGCAAAGGAAAAAACAAGCTCTAATAAAACAGGCACTACCATTTATCGGTTCAGAATGGGCCGCGTATTACACACATTCCAAAATACATTATGACCTGAAATAAATAGCTTTTTACTACAAATTTAATCAACAAATGTATTTAGAAGAAAAAAAATGTAAAGTGGATTGATGTAACATTACAATTGTAGTAACAGCAATAATTAATGTTATTATCATCTCTGTAACACAATATAATTATTATAAAATTGTACAAGTGGAAATAGGTAGACAGAAGACAAACAACCGTATGTCATTAAAAATCGCCAATCGCATGATCGATCACTATAGTAATCTTATGATCTGAAAAGAGTCTTAAACACGAGTATTATGTTTTACCGAAAATGTGCTAATGGCAGGCTATAGAAATGACGAAATTTATCAGCGTATAAAAAAAAAAGCTTATCGCAAACTTTTCCTCGATTAGAATTTTATTTAAGGAATTAATCAAATAAGAAAGGGTCCCTGCTCTCGTAAATAAGGGTCCACTAATGGATTGCATGATTAAAAATAACAGACATCACCTACCCAATATCAATCAATCAACACACTCGAAGTTAATTTCAGCCATCACTGCTACGAGGGAGTTAATTGGATGTTTAAAAAAGAAAAAAATTATTTTAAGGATCGTCTGTAATTTAAAAGAAGGGGAAAACAATAAACAACAATATACAAAACGTTGGTAGGTGTGGCAGAGCACAGTGGAGAAAAAGTTACATTTTTGTTCAAGTTTTTCAGTTTTTTTTTTTACTAAAGAAATGTAACGAAAAAAAGTACAAATTTGTAATTCAAGCATCTAGTTTTTTTAAATAATTCGAACAATTGTTAATTGCTTTCATTTAATGAAGTAAAATCAATTGAAGATAATTTGTCATAATAAAATAAGCACAACATTTTTTGATTCAGTTTGTTAAAAGAGGAGTTTTTTTCATTATATTAACGTTTACTTTTAGTGTATTATAAGCAGTTTGCATTTAAATAACATTACCATAGGAAAACTTAGTAATAGAATAATAATTATTAATGCTATAAACAAATTGTATAAACTAATGCAAAATTTGGTAATTTCTCGACAGCGAGAATCTTTTTTCTTTTCGTGTTAGTACTTTAAATTGGCTAGCATGTCGTAACTTGAAGAGTAGAGTTAATGAGCGAATTCATTCGATGAATATTATAAAGAAATTAATTATAAAAGATGCAGAAAACGGTTGTTAAAACAACATTTATAAATGACATTTTTTAAACGGCTTCACGTCGTTTTCTAAACGCAATACTTACAATTATCATTGTTATAACATTTAACTATAAATATTAATTCTGATTTATTTATGGATTACTTGGGGAAAATTGTTTTAAAAAATCATAATTATCAGTACTGGGGTTCGAAAAAACACATACGTCTCAAGGAAGCCTTTCCAAATGTCTAGTTTCAATAATATTGAAATAGTGTTCAAATAATGAGCTAGCCAATTAAAAGTACTGAGATTAAAAAAAAAAAAAAGAATCTTTTTGTCAAAATATGCCCCAATTAAGCATCTGATAAAATTTGTTTATAATCATCGTAAAACTAGTGATAAATAAATTACAATGTTACAATTAATTTTTTATCAATTTTTTTTATATTAATCATCAACTTTGTTGTCCGTAATCAAAACGCGATGGAGATTGGTTAGGTGTACGGGAAATTCCGTAATAACAACAGTACGTCATTTATTTTACTACAAACTTTTTCCATTCTAATATTATATAGATACAAACTGCATGCAATATAATAAAAGAAAACGTCAAAATAGTGAAAATGGTAAAAAATCGACTTTTAATATGTATAAATAATTGTTAATAGAAATTTTTTGTTTCCTGTATAATAACAAATTATCTTCAACTAAAGTCGCTCTATCAAATTTGTAGGCAATTGCAAATTTTTTGCATCATTTAAAAGAAACTAGAATGTCTAACCGGAAAAATTGTAATCTTTCGTCAAATTAATTTTTTTTTTTTTTTTAAATAGTACAAAACTTTTTCGAAAATCAAGCTCGACAATTCCCTTTCAAATTTGATTAGCCTTTGTTTAAAAAAAAAGAACGTTCAAATGGATTAGGAATTCTAGACTAAATTTTAATTTAAACCATAAAGTTCACTTAGTTCCCATCATTGCAGCGCAGCGGTGGGATACACAGAACTTTCTTTTAGTAAAGCCTTCCTCTTATGCAAAAATCAAACTGAACAATGAATAAAAAATAAATTTCAAAAAACGCGGTAATAAATTACTATCAATTCCTTCTAATCAACTTTCTGAACACTTGAAGTTTGAATCTCAGTAGGAATTGACACTTTTACTCTTCAAGGCTAAAACCTAACGAATCCTTTACGCCATGTAGGCGTAACTATCATTATCATTCTCATTCTATAAGCGTGTTTTTCTATCTTGAGAACTAAAATGGCTAAGCAGAAAGCTGTCTTGAAAAGCGAGTTTAGTTATGTGAAAGGACACGGCGATAATGGCTTTTTAGTGATCAAACTACATGTGCACGGATATTCGGCATCCAACCTTGAAAATTGCTGATGCGTGGAAATCGTGGATGGGAGGGAAACCACTCAAAAGTAGGAAGAGAATTGGTAATTTGCTAAAGGGGGATCTTCGTGACTAACATCCCCCTTGCTCTTGCTTTTGGTAAACAAGATTCGATGATAATAATAGTAGTATGGTAGCGTTATGTGGGCGGGCAGAGAACGGGTATAATCAACGGCAAAAGTGAGGCAAAAGTAAAGTCCCGCGAAATAACAAGTGGCTCTATTGACGCAATGAATCGACAGGGCAGTTGCCTCGATTGAATGTACCAACGAGTCGCATAAACAGCCACATAAATTTTAATAGAGGTTTATATTTTTATTCTCATCAGCAGAGAGAAGGGAAGCAATAGAGTGAATGGAACTAATTCCCCACAGCACAAGTTGTCGACCTTATTCACAATACTCAAATTTTTCGACTAATAAACAAAGTAGATGCGCTTTTCGAAATTGTAAAAAGCTTGTGTTTTGACATTACATCCTTGACAATATTCAATCGTGACCATTCGACCGGAAGCTTGAAGATTTGAAACCCCAGAGGTGTGCCAGAATTTGAATTTCCGATCACGCGACTTTTCTACGTCACTGTGTCAAGAAAAACAAGAAGGAAATAATCGACCAAGAGTTATGTTTAATTTCTTTACACTTAGCTATGACACATTTTTATCTGCAAAGTGACGAATACTAAACCCCTTAATGGCCTTGATATGATTTCCCATTTTTAAAACGCTAGGCACTTCCGGAAAACATGTTATTTTTTTTCAAATGACTTCACTGAACGTCTACCCAACAATTCGACGATTCATTCCACTACCTAAAACGGAAACTGTTTTCTGTTTGCATAAATAGTTTCAATAAATTCGCGATAGACGCTCGATTGCATAAAAACACTTCCAGGCTAGGTCATCTAATTAAAAATCACTCATGACAACAGAAAAATCAGCATCTTTTGCGAAAATGCTCATAATTTAAAAATACAAGCAGTTGCACAAATTGGTGGGCAGGAGCATTAAATTACAGACTCTCCTGTGCTCATTTAACTAAATGAATTTGCAAGATGACTGAGCCAACTCTCATGCGCAGCCGAAAGGGAAAAACAAGAAATGAATAACATCAGCGAAAGGGCAACGGAAATGTATATGAGTTCATAAACAAGATGGCGAATCGAAACCCGAGACCAACTGAGAGTAGATCATACAATTTACAATCTGCAAAAAACCTTGTGCTACATAACACCTCGCATTCTCATCAATAACTCCACCAGAATATTTTGAAATTTTCGTTGCAGGCGTATTCTTTATTATAAGTATAAATCAGGGCCATGATTAGTCGAAATTAAATCACATTCGCTTTAATTTTCACTGCATCAATGGAAGTCATGTAACACGAAATATCTCTTTTGATGCATCACCTTCGCTGATAAGCTTGGCTAATCACTTTAGAGTACAAGGCACACAAATTTCTGTCATAAAAGATATGATATTACGAAACTTCAGTCATTCCTTAATACCAGCCCTAACTTTAATCTATAGAAAATTTCGTAATAATGACACTGCCAAAAGTTGTACCTTAGTACTCATTGTTTGCATGGTCTCAAACAACAATACTTTCTGTGAAATAGATTAATATTCTTTTTTTATATTTCTTTAATGTATATAATTATTTACTTGTAATAATCGTGTCAACAGTTCAACACTTAGCATCGGATAAATATTTGTTTCAATTCAATCAATAATAGCTGAAAAAAAATGTCTTTCATTCAAAGAAACCTAAATTACTTGATCCACACATGGATGCATCACTTTAAATTCGTCATTATCACTTCAAACAATCGATTTCATTGAGATGAGGAAATATGTCTTATGGTGTGAAAACAGATTCAAAGAAAATAGGTTCTTAGTTCCCAAGAAATCATTTATTTATTGCAAAGAAATATTTCTTTATATTAAAGAAATAAAACCAAAGAAATTATTTCTCTGAGTTGAGAAATGCATTGTTTGCCTCTAAACAATATTTATTCAATTGAAGTAAACAAGTCCTTGATTCAAAGAAAGAAACCAAAGAAACACATTTCCTTGGATCCAGTATTTTTTTTCAGTGTATCAATCAAATCTACTTCAATACAATCTGTATTCAACTAAGGAACTTTTACCAGGTCTTGTTTGATCATCTGCTCAGCAGAGAACCTTCATTGGGAAGGTGTAAAATGAAAGGGATCTACGAAATAAGATATATATATGTAACATCTGAAACGATCATTCCAAATCCCCTTCACAATTCCCCATGGAAGGCACATATACGCTCCCCAGTTTTGTTTACTACGAATATCTACAGCTCACTATCTGAAGCAGTATCTCTCACAAAATCTCTGGCACTCTCAGCAAACATTAGAGAAAGAAAAATAAGAGCTACTGTGCGTTCTTCGATAACAGGCCGTAAAAGCATTACGTAAGACACTTTAGGGAGAGGGGGGAGATTAAGCTTAGTGCTAAATAACACAAAACTACAGAAAAAGTCGGAAAAAAACATAATTTGTAACTTACAGATTGTCTCCGACTTCAAAAGGGCATCGTGAGAATTTAGCATTACTACTTCCAAAGATATTTGTATAGCTTAAGCTTAAACAATGAAATTTCGTAAGTGGTCCCACAATTTGGAAACGCTAGTGCATAATAAAGAAGACAGTGTTTGGTCGTGGATGTGGAACTTTCCGAATGAAAAACAGATTTGACCTTCTACCTTCTAGAAGGTGCCACACCGTGGATCATGTATCACATATTCACACCGCAAGAGATCTGGGAGTGCACGCACATGTGTGTGCTTACATATGCGTAAACACGCACTCAGCATAATAAAAAGAAGTAAAAGAATTGCCTATGGTATTTGGATATCTGAAGGTATTTATAGCTTCCTGAGCAACAGAGAGAGGGTAGAGCAGTATCCAAAAAGAAAAAGGAGCTGTATAAGAAGCATGACATTTATTAGTGCTACCAGAGGCTGACATCGAGAAGAACGACTGAAAAGTGAGCTGAAAAATTCTGAAACAAAAATATATGTAGCCGCCATTATTCTAAGATTGTACAGGGTACCATACGTGGTAACTACCGTTTAGAAGACCCTCGCTTTAGAAACATATCTTCTCTCGCCAGATTGAGTCTCTCGTGAAGGTTAAATTTACTTTTGAATGGTGAGGAACTTATAACAAGGCATTTTTCATCCAGTCCTTGGAGCCCTCGGTGGAGCCGAATTTCAGATGTCTATTTTCTTGGATTGGGCTGGAAAAAATGTGAAAAATTTGGAACGACCCCTGTATTAGAAGCATTTTTCTCTCTACACAAAGGGAGGGTTCACTTCCTGGTTCAGGACACCATCAACCTTTGTTGGGAGTTGGCTGTTGGAAGCCGGCGCGTGTCACGTGGATGGCAATAATCGATATATGCCGTGACGTCAACAACAACCAATAATAGGAGAAGAGCGTCAGCTGCTAAACGGGCCATCCACTGATAAGAAGGAGCATCGAACTGCATCGAACTCGAGGTTCTTCAGTTCCTTTGTTCTCCAACTCACGCCTACTTCTCGACTCTTAGAAGAATTCCATATTTCCCGTCATTTTCCAAATTGAAGCCTAGCATTTTCTTCCGCAGGAGTATTAACAGCATGAACTGTATGAAGAAGATTTCTTTATCTTCTTCAGTTTTACGCATCGCGCAATGCTGATTTCTCCTCCGAGGCGAGGACGATTAAATCGTCAAAATACGTAAACATAGGTCGTAGATGATATAGGATTGACCTTGATTCTTAATACGAACTCGAGATTTTGAGCACGCGCTTCAGCTTATCGATGTTGACGACCCATCCAAGGGGTGCCGCATCGGCGAAGCGATATCATGATCTCGAATTCGAAAATTCCTTCAGAGTCGTCGATAAGATATTTATTCATAGAACGTCCTCGTTACTGAATCTAAACGAGCTGTTTCTTTTCTACTCATTCAACGATCAACACAAGAGTGAGAATTTTGATTTCAAATCAGGGAACAGACACTTCGTTTTCGACTCTTGGTGTTCTCCCACGACGTTCAGACAATAAAATGTCTATTTTTCACTCTTTGGCTATTTTTCTGAATTGTTCTTGCTTCTTTGGAAAAATCAGGAAAGGTGTCTAAAATTCGATTTCACCATCCAAAATTTTGCAGGCAATGGTCAAATCTGAATAGAAGAGACAACAGGTAAAAAAACTTCAGTCATATGAAAGTTTAATCTCGAGGGGTCGATCACTCTCGAAATCTGGTGGAAAAGCCTCAGGGAAGTCTTTTGAAATCTTTCCGATTCTTTTTATCATTCAAAAACTTTCTTTTAATTTTCTTGTCAAGAATGGTAATAAAATGTTTTTTGCGAATATGTTTCGAGATATCTTTGTAACAGCTCGCTTTCTAAATATATCTTGACAGAACTTAAAAAACAAAGGGTGAAGATTCACCAAGAGAAGAGTATTTAATTTCTGCAAGTCGTCACGAACCCAGGAAGTTTGCGGTTTCAGGGTTAATATTGAGGTGATCGGTTTCACCGCAACCTGCCCGGGCATTGTAACCGCTATTAAACTGTATCTTTAAGTTTCATGAACAATTTTTTAAGTACCACAGACATATTCTTAGAATTATCCAAGATGCATGAATGTAATTTTAAACGAAATTTTGAACTCATTTTCAAAATGTTTGATGTATGTAATTTTGATATAAGATTTGAATTGAAAACCTTCTTAAACTTGAATGCTACTAATGGCTAACAGCTGAAGAGCCCTTTTACGAGTATCAAGCCTGAAGTCGAAGGCCAGAGTTTTACCGAGAAGCAACCGGTTCGTAAGCAACGCCATAAACAATGACTTTCTAGCTGGGATGAGGTGAAAGATACTGCCCATTTGCATCAACTAGGATTTTTGTAAAAAGCGAACATAGCTTTGACCCATCAACCACTAATCCGCCAACATTTAAAGCATTAATAAATTACAAATTGAAATTTTAGAATTGGTGGAATCACTTTTACATAATTCAATATTTTTTAGGTTCGAAATTGTATTAGAAATGGAACATTTTATTTCTGAAAAACAAATGAGTAATCTTACTAGATGTATAATAAAAATCTAGAAATGAACGAATTTGCTAAAAAAGATTGTCATTCGAAAAATGAAAATGTGTATATTTTCGACCAGCCCTGATTAAGTGTCGACCCATCAATGGCAAATATCTCACTGTCTGAATGTGATAAAAACGAATGACTCAAATTACGCAACTATGGACTGGAGCAAAAAAATTCTCATTCTGGGATACTTGCAAGGCTCGTTTAGCCAACCGGTTTATCGGTGTTTACCTCATGAAAACCTGTCCACGTCTAATTTTTTCCCCTGATCTAGATCCCCTTAAGACATGTCGCCTGGATTCTGGGGGAAGATCCCGTTATTAAATAAAATTCTATATTAACTCTTATTTTTTTTCTTGAAATTGTTTAAAATTCGTGCGCAAGTTCAATTACTTTGCAATTCTTGACGTTAAATGTGCCTCATAAAAAATAATTTCATATCGAGGGATTCGAATATTAATGGGAAATCTAAGAATCTGAGGTCCGATTCTTGTGGAAGTCTTGGGTATGGGGAGGAGCAAAGGCGCCTGTGACCGCACGTAAACAACATTGGAAACGAGAACCCAGATCTCGAAAACCGGTTTACACTTGGAAAACAATTTTATGATCTCGATGGAGCACGACGCGAAAGAGCGCGAAGGAGGAAAAAAAACAAGTTCGATCATTTCTCCTTCTACCAAAGGGTTTGATTCAAGCTGGGACCAGATGGGACACCCTGATCAATATCTCAAACATCAAGTCTCCAAATGATGCTAGGACAAAGATTAATCGAGAGGAGAAAATGTTTTCAGATCAACAAATAATCTAGTTTTTTATACGAACAATGTTTACTTGCAAACGATTCTAATTTTGAAGTATTTGAACTATTCGAAATAAAAGTGGTTTAATTATTACAGTTTAAAAATGTACAACCTCAAATTTAAGCCATTCAAAAATTATAAAGACTTAACAATTTTGAGTGAAGCGGTCCAAATTGAACAGTTTCAAATCAGAAAAACAGGATGAATAGACAACATTCAAAAGTAAAGAATTTCAAATTAAACTTTCAAGCGGTTGAACGATACTAAATTAGAAGGAAAAAAATTAATCAGAACCCATACATCAAAATTTTAAATTGTAAATAGAAGCATTATGAAAACAAGTTCGTATTGCCAGACCTATCCAAAAATAATCGCGATGCCTCATAAAGGGCGTTCCTAGTGGATACAGGGTCCCAAGTGGAAAAATCTCACTATTGCGTCTTAGCGATGAGACCAACAGGGGGATTTTGTTAATCTACTCTCGGTGGCAATTATTGCTTGGTTTATGTGTTTGTTTTCCAAGAGTCTAGTTATAAAAAGGTGCCTAGTCCCCAGCGGAAATCCTCAAGCTTTGGATTTCTTGGATATATTCGAGGATATTTTACCATTTTATTGCAGATACGTGCTTTAGGAAGGAAGAAGCCGGGTGCTGATGGGGACATAACGGTTCTGATGTACACTCGAACTAAGTCTACGATTCCTAATTTACCCAATATCGACTTGAAGCTTGACTTAAAGTTATAAAATAACATTTTAAACGCAATAAACTCTCAAGGGGTTTAAAATGATAGTCCCCACAGCTGTCTCTTTAAAATTTCTGAGCGAATGCAACGGATAGAATCATGCTAGAATTATAAAATATAAGTGACCTATAATAGAAGGTAAAAATAAAAATGCCTAATGACAACATTCAAAGGCTAGGTATTTTGACAGAGGTAGAGGTTTTTTAAAATTTTAAGCCAAGCCTAATTACAGGTGATAAGAACACATTGAATTTACAAAACTAATCCCAAATGAAATATTAGATGTGAAAACAGCACCTAAAAGAAAAACACAATCGGACGTAAAACCATAAAATCTAAATGCCGTGGACGCGCAGATATTGATTAGAGTTAAAAACTGTAAGTCGGGGTGAACACTCTTCATTAGCCAGCACTGAGAGGGCCCGTCGGAAAATGATGGAATTTTCCCATGGAATTTTCCGATGAGCTGACAGGAGTGAAGGGTGGCGTCACTTTGACATTTGACGATCGACAAGGGCATCGACCGCACGGACTAAGATCTTTCGCTTTCCGAAAAAGTGATTATCGATTTATAATTGGTTTCTCCAGTAATCTTATTATTATTTCGCTTGTTTAATGTAACTTCACATCTTTCTCACGTAACAGACTATCAATTTATCACAAATTCATCAGTTTTGTTATTAATCTTTGTTCCGTGCCGTAATTTATTGTTTTTTCTTTAATAAATCTAAATTCAGTGTATTTGTGCATTTTTAATTATTCTACCCTAAGACTCATATTTTATTTACGCGATTCACTGAACATTTTCAGCTACTTATAAGCATTAATTAACCAAATAATACAACTTTTTGAAAATTGAAATCTCAATTGAAATTCAAGCAGTCAAAAATCAAAAAATCGAAATTGTAAATAGAAAAAATATCATTAATTGGACATAAAAGGAAATGCAATGTCGTGCATACATTTGTTGAGAAATAGAAGTAAGGAAATCACATAGCACTGTAAAGTAAAGGCGCAAGTATTTTATACGGCTGTAAATCTATATGGTACATATTCTTGCAATGGGTAGCCTAACTGGTATTATCTCAAAGAAATGTTTTTTTTTTATATATAGATGTTAGGCTTCGAACTACAAGAAGAGACGAAAACCTATTTTACATTCCTCCTATTAGAACTTTTATGTTTAACAACTTGTTTTCAATATCTCCAGCCTTCCTATGGGAATTCTTTTCCTGATAATATCCGAAATGCGGAGAATTTTACTTCTTCTAAAGATAACCTTTTTCGACACCTCTTAACAGAACAAACTTTTAGGATCCATGTGATGCGAATGCTTTCAAGTTCAACGGAAACCTAATTTACGTGTACTCATACATATAGCTTAACTAAATTCCAATTAAAAATTTTACGAACAATGTAACAATTTTGAGTTCTCGCTGAGCTTTATCCGTAAAAACGGAGCACTTTTAAATTGGAGAACTTCAAAACTTTTGAAAAATAGAGCGTTACAAATAAAAAAAAATCGAAGAGTTCAAATCATACAATAGTTTAAAATAATAAAAATGGGGAAATATTCCAGTTTCAGATTGGAATTCACTGCAAAAAGATTAACTGATATTGTCATATTAACTAATAAAAGGAATTAATTAAATTAATATTTCAACTTAAATCATGTCTTCTAACATCTCAATTCATGAATAAAAAGTATGTCTCGTCATTTATGATAATGTTTGAATATTTTTAAATTGAAGAAAAGGTCACCCTAAACAAACCTTTTTTTTATTGGTCTTTATAAAATATTTATGAGAAACAAAACTGGTTTCTTTTCTGCACCGACAGTACCAAATATATAAAAACTTTTTTTTTCATTCTTTTATTAATAATATATCTTTTTCAATATATTATTATTAGTAATAGTTTCATCAACCTGTTAAGTCATTTTGTATTATAATCGTAAACCAAAGACTTTGGTTGAGTTTGGGTTCATTGTTTCACTCCATTCCTATTTACTCCTAAGAAAAATGGACTACGTGACAAACTTGAATGTCATCTAACGTCGAAATTATGAAGCTTGGTACAATTAAGTAAACTTAGGCATGAACCCCAATAATAAACAGGCGCATATCGGCACGTAGGCAGTTCCAAAATAATTTGCAGCGTCTTTTCCAAATGGAAATAGCTTAAAATTATGCGTGTACTTCTTCTGCTTAAAACGTAGAAAATTAAAATTTATTATCTTTTTTATAATGTTTGGACAAGAATTAGTTTTTAAAATAGAATATTAAAAAAAAGTTCTGCTGAACTATTAACTTTACAAGCCATTCTGGTTGTTTGAATTATTTAAACAAGAATTATGTTAAGCAAATCAGAATTCCCGGTTAAAACACAAATTTAACAGAAAATTATGGTTTTAATACCTTCTGTGTGTAACAATACTATATACTAATTGTAATTTATTACAAATATATTATTTGATATTTTATTTTTAAAAACAAATCGATATTTAAAGACTTAAGATTACCACAAACTTGACAAAATTAACACTGAAATGATTAACTTTGTATATAAACAAGAAGAATATCAGCGAACAAAGAACCTCTATTTACATTTTCTATATCGATTCTTGAAAAATAGCAACGATAAGATACATTCTAATCTGAGGAAAATAAATAAAAATTCGAATGACTTTGATTTATTTTTTCAAGTTTTTTTTTTTTT
>CAKNXH010002385.1:17643-53727 GCA_932178445.1 Andricus quercusramuli | reverse complement strand
AAAACTTCAACTGATTTTTGGAAAAGGAATTTTCAATTTATTATTTTAAATTTTATACAGCCATATGAGTCCGGACACTTGAGTCTAGGACAGTATAACTACATTATTCATAAATATATAAATAATTTAATTAACTTATGTGATTCTTTCATAACTTTTTACCCTTTCGTATTTCCTACTTCAGATGTCATAGAATCTCCTATATTCAAAAGCAAATTATCAGTAGTATGAAATAGACAAAAAAAAAGGTAAAGCAGAGCAAAGATCGATGATTTAGATTTGCTTTAAAGAGAGCAATAAATCATTTCCCAAGAGGTCTCTTTTAGAGCACAGGTGAATTTTCTGACATCAAAGCTATTAAGTTTCGGGTGAAAAAGGGAATCGCCCTTATTCAGGCTCCAAAACTCTTTGTACACTTTAGGACTTTAACCGTCCGTTTGAACTGGGTTGGTATAGTTACACAATATACATTATACACGAACGAGGGATAGTCCTTTCGATTATTTATTTATTCCTGAAATACTATCAACGGTACATGTGAAGAAAAAAACAAAAATGCCCTACTTCCATGTTATAAATATACCCAAATCGACCAGTTTTTCCCTTTTCAGAATTCGTCCCAAACGCCCTTTTCATGCTCCAACACGTTTAGTTGAATTTCTCGCTCAGCAGGTTTCTGAAAATACACTTTACGAGCATTTTGGTTCAAGTTAAGACGGGCATGTGATACTTACCATATGAGCCAGATCAGTTCCCTAGTTTTTTGTCCACAATAATAAATATTTTTCGTTGAAACCGAGGTTCCAACTTTGGGAAATGGTATAGATTATAGAGCACATAAAAACAGATGCCTCAGCACTTTTCTTTCTTGAAAAACTGTTAAAAAGTTCAATTCTGTTTCACAGACCATTCTCCTGTTTTTCAAACCATTTTTCAACGTTTTAACGAAAAATATTTACTATTGTGTGTAATAACTTGGGGAAACTGATATGGCTCATACGGAAAGTATTACTATCACATGCCCTTATGGCTTAAGCTAATTCTCAAATCAACTTTTTTCCAATTTTCGAACAACAAGCTCTTTGTTGAGCATTTCTCAGTTAATGTAACGCAAATCTGCAGTATAGTGTGACGATATCGATTTAATTGGAAGTAATTAATTAGTAAATACTAAAACTCTCAATTCGCTGTTGATAGTGTTCATCTGTCAGTTTATCTAAATGGCACACTAACCGAGGAAAAAGAATCGCATGGGTGAGTTGATTTGATAAAATAAAATGAATACGAATATCACTTTTAGTAATAAAAATTTAAATAGGTCATTGCAAGAATTTTGAATTAAAAAAGATTTTACTTTTTGACTTTCTTTTACACTTTTCTGTTGAAGAATGCCCCCAAAGATGGTATAAGAATTGAAACTTGCGATTGCAAAGTTGAGTTGAAAACAAAAGAATTTGAAGTCCAATGCCTAATATTATGAATAATTCATTATTGTATGATGAAAACTGATGTCCATCTCATGCAAATCAAATTTGGCATACTTTTGAGTTGCAACATTTTTGAGACACGAAAACAAACGAAGGCACAATGGAAATTTTCATTGTTCAAAATGAGATGTAACAAATTTCACACCAATGGCTTTCTGCTCGGCTTTCTGTGACTAAATTACAGTTACTAATTACACCATATCATGCACTTTTTCCGCCCCTTGGATAATAGTTTATCTTTGGTTTCTGGCTCTTTATCTGGAAAAGAAAGGAAATGACAAGCATGCTCAGTGCACACTCGACCTACTCATAACTCAAATTATGTATCCCCGAACAAGTCGTAACACGTTTCACAGTGTAATAACTATATAGCCTACTCAATGACAAGTGCCGACAATGACAATGAGATCTATTTACAATTTGGGAGAAACAGATTTAATTTGCGTTCATTTTTAAGCTCTTCAACTTTTAAGTCCCCTATTTAATTTAAATAATGCAAGAGGACTTCAGGAAGCAAGATCATTTACATATTTAAGCACTCAGCGAAGGTTACTTCCGTGTAAAATCAACGACCAGACAGCAAATTATTTCTTCTCAGATTTCTTCTTTTTTCAAGATAATCCTGAATTTTTACATTTTTTTATATTCTCTGATGATATTTAGAAACCTTGATCTATTATTGATGTTAGATCTGTTAGCCAAGACTTAATAAAGAACAAATTATGCCTAAACCGGTTTATAATTTTGATTTCATGTTGAGGCGAGTAATAAATGATTCCAACGAATATTCAGATGAAACTCGCACGATTTCAATGTGCAAATTATGTCGATATGAGGACTGTGATCATGAAACTATTATCTAAACTCTTAAACAAAATTTTTCAGGAGAGCACAAAAGCGTTCTTAAAATTCGAAGTATTTAAAAATGAAAAAATAGTAAGAATTTTTCAGGGTTGACGGAGCTCCATTAGAAAAAAAGGTTGGAAAAAGTTAATACTTTCCGAGAAAATTCTCATCCAAATTTTTTTGAGTTCATAACCATTAGCTTGATTAGAAAAAAAAGATTTTTGAATCTGAGCACACACGCGCACTAGTTTAAGTCTCGGTTTAAGTTGTATATTTTTCGTTAATGCCTTGGAAATGCAGAAAATTATTCCCTTTTATATGAGCATTATTGTAAATAATGTAAATAATATAATGAAAATTTGTAACACCATTTTTTAAGAAAATAATAATTTTTGCATACTTGTTGCACATTTAAGCTTTACATTATAAAAAATTTAAGCAAATAAGATAAAATTATTATTTTCCTTAAAAATTAGTTGACCTTAAAAAATGAATCACTCTAATAACCATGTAAGCGCCACGAAATATCTATTTTTTACACTCTAATTAACATACAATAGATTAGTAAACCTCTTGAAACATGTTACGAGACAAATAGAAAGCTCAAAAGTTAAAATTTAAACTTATTAGTTAATATAAAATTGTATTTTTCATTATAATTTCTTCTAGTTGCCGAAACTTGAAGAAAAAAAATGTATCATAAAATCCTTGGAAAACTAATGCAATGAAAACTGACAGATGATTAAAAGAAGTTTGTATTGTTCAAACAATTCTTCAAAATGCCAGGAGCGCAACAAATAATAGCGCTATTTGAGGCTGCTAAAAAATTACATAAAGCCTATATACTATTTCATCATTTTTAATGGCCTTAATTGATGACGTCGTATAAATAAACAATTCAATCATATAAATTTTTTTAGGGTGGAGCAAAAAAGTGTCAAAAAGATGGATTTTATGTAATCTTTCTAGTAGAATAAAATAGCGTTATTAGTTTTTCCATATGTAGCATATTTAAACAAATTAATTTATTGAGAATTGTTTAAACAATTTCAAAATCAAATTATGCCACCACTAGGTGCGGTGGAACTTTAAAGAGAATTTTCAAACTGGTAAAACGTGTTTTGAAATATGTAAAAGGCATTTACGTGGTTATGCCGTAATACAATTCAATTGTTCGAATCTTACGTTTCCCAAAATTCAATTGAGCAAAATGATAAAAAAATAGTGTCAATAAACTTTTAGAAATGAAATGGTACCTCAAAATTATTTTTATATTTAATTACTAACACTTGGTAAGATTAAAAGGAATTGAAATTACTGTTAAATCCGCATTGATTCGGCTTTTGGCACCGTTTGAATTCTGGCGCAATGAAAATTTATAGGTTAAAAATTATTTTTAAAAATTCGTTTTCGTAATGCAATTCTCGTTTGTTAATTGCACATACTTAATATGTAATGAAATCTATCTTTATTTAAAAATGAACGAATACAAAAAACACAGCTTGGTTTAGTAATAAAAAGAAATTGAGGATTCGTTTGGATCAAAACCCAATCTTAAACTGAGTTAAATAGGTTATGTACGACATGGAGTTGATAAGGAATTAAAGGTATTGTTTGAGCTATATTTCACTCATTCAATATACTTTCGACTCACTGGCTCACCCAATTACTTCTGAATTCTATTGAATTTTTTGTTTACAATCGTAGGATTGAATTGTTCGAATCCACAAAAAAACCGCAAAAGTTGTGAATAATTATTCCGCCTGCCAGCAAGTTATAAACTGTCATTGCTTGTGATGACTCAAGGATGAAAAAATAGTATTATCCACAAAAAAGACAAAGCGACACAGCACAAAGAGTTTGCTCCAAAGAAAAGATATTGATGCCTTCAATGGAAAAGACAATGTCAATTGTATTAACTCTCCAAAAGAGACGATAATTAATTCCTCTCTTCGCCTTGAAGATCCTTTTCCAATACCAGTTTTCAGTACTTTAGCCTACTTACGGCGATAATTGTCCGTTAAAAAAAAAACCCTGTCAATTCCGAGTTGACACGGATTGCATCAGAAATTAGTCGTTTCCCTGGACGCAGGGACACAAGAGGATTAGAAACTTACGTCTTTTGAAATCTGTCCCATACTGCTGGCTCCGCCGAGATTGGCTTCCGTACCCGCCTCCGGGTAGTTGCTTTGCTCGTTTGCCACAGGAATCTTGGATGATAATTATAAACACTATTTGCACAAATAAGAAAAATCTCTTCTACACCGAACAAATTTCTTTGTCACAAAGAAATATCTCTCCCACCGAGAATCAAAAGCTAGATCTTTTGCTCAGTTGCTGAAGACAATAAAAATCTACCGTTCCTTGTTTATCAAGTCTTGAAATCCAGGACAGATGTCCAAAAAGTGTCACTTTTGAAGAGCAAGAACAGGAAATTACCAGTCATACTTTATACCACAGACGTCACGTTTATTTTCACCTTGTTTTTTAATAAACACCGAAAAAACAGTTTTCCGCTCTTCACTCCGATCACACGAAAGAAAATTAATTATAAATTCCAAAAAAGTTCAGGCAACACTAAACATTTTAGAGAAATAGGTAAAATCGAACACGCCTACGCAAACAGAGTGCCGGTTGCTAACTGACGGCTGAAATGGCTGAAAGAACGAACTGGCTTCTCGTGCGATCATCTGGTTGCTATTCAAGTGGTGGTGGAACCGGCTGAACTGGTGGAGGGGGGAAACGCCGGCTCATTGCCGGTAAAGTGGAAGAAGGGATGTAACATGCATTTCTTTGGCCCCTGCCCTCCAAATTTTAAAGTTCAACAAATTTAATTTTACAAAATACTGTCATAAAGAATGACAGGACGGAACCTTTTCTGTTAGAAGGTTTCCTCCGATGAATATTTTTAATAATAAAAATGAAAAAGTGAAAAAAAAATTCACAAATTCAATTCTTTTTCAAAACATAAATCGTAATCATTCGGTCAAATATTACTGAAACTGTTTGAAATTTAGTATACGCAAGCAGGATACCTTAGTGATGCTAGAAAAAAAAATGAAGACTACCTATTGTTTAATAGTAATTAATTGCAAATTGAGGCCGCTCGGTAACCATATTTTTTTAGGTTCACCGACGAAAACTAACGAGCTCGGTATCGAGGGAAGCTGAAAACTGAAAAAACTTCCAGTGAGGTATTTGTACCTCACTATTCAAGATAGATTTTTGGAAATTAAGACATCGATTCATAGAAAATTGGCACCATATGGTTCACCGAAAGAGAGGACGCGCTCAGTCACGCGTGATAAACAGCTCGAGAGCTGCTCTCTCAGGGCGTTGGTTGCTTCAAGTTGCGTCATGCCTCCAAATCCAACAGAAATCGTTCATGACGCCCTGGCTGTTTACGTTCGGAGTCCCTGGATTTGTGTTGCCGTCCACGTCCGAAACCGTGCAGAAATCCAGGTTCCAGTGTATTTTACAAAAAACATTCTTTTCCAGGTTTTTCAGGACAAAAAAATTAATTTTTCCAGGTACTGGTTACTGGAAATTTTCTACTACAAAAATCAATTTTCAAACAAATAGTCGAATTTTTAAACAAAAAATATTAAGTTTCAACCCAGAACTCAATGTTCAACAAAAATATGAA
This sequence comes from Andricus quercusramuli, assembly GCA_932178445.1. NCBI lineage: Eukaryota > Metazoa > Arthropoda > Insecta > Hymenoptera > Cynipidae > Andricus > Andricus quercusramuli. The sequence goes on along the minus strand of CAKNXH010002385.1, from coordinate 47,748 downwards.
TTTTTAACGAAAAATTAAATAGTTGATATTTAAAAAAAAGTCAACAAAATAGTTAAGTTTTTAACCAAAGTGTTGACTTTAACAAAATTAAATTTTTAACAAAATAGTTGAATTTTTAATCAAATAGTTGAAATTCCAACCTACAAAGATTAATTCCCAACCAAACGACAACGGTTCAACCAAGAAGAATATTTTTCTACCAAAAAGACGAATTTTCAGCAAAATAATCTTTTATTCTCAACCAAAGAGATAAATTTTTAATTAATATAATGAATCTTAAAAAAAAAGAATTTTCAATGATGTAGTTCAATTTTCAACCCAGAAGGTAAGTTTTCTAATCAAAAAGACGAATTTTCAAAAAATAAAGATTTTTAAGTCGAGAAAAAAATAATTTTATCCATATTGTTGAACTTTCAAACCAACAGACGATTTCTTTACATAACACTTGTATTTTCAACCCGAAAATATTAATTTTCAACAAAAAAATTAACTTTCAATCAAACAGTTGAAGTTTTAATTACGAAAGAAGAAATTTCACCCAAAAAGATAACTTTTCTACCAATAAAGACGAATTTTTGATGAAAAAGATCAATTTTCAACAAACAAAAAAATGGAAAAGTTACATTTTGAATAAAAAAAAGATCAAATTCAACAGAATAAGTACATTTTCTACCATGAAAGATTTTTCAGTCAAAAGAGAAAAAAAAATGCAAAAAAATTCTTGAATGTTCAAGCCAAATAGACTAATTCTTTACAAAATAGTTGAATTTTTGAGTCGAAAATATGAATTTTCAACCTAAAAGTTTATTATCAACCACAATAATAAAATATGTGACTCACAAAGAAAAATTGTCAGCAAAACAGTTGAATTTTTTCAACCAAAAACACGATTTTTTGTTAAAATAGTTGAATTTTCACCCAAAAATATTAATTTTTAACAAAAAACGAATTTTCAACCAAATAGTTGGATCTTCAACCAATAAAATGAATTTTCAGCAAAGTAGTTGAACTCCAAACGAATCTTGTAACATTTTTAGCGTACAATCTTTTATAAACGGAATATAGCAATGTCGAATTAAAATTTTAAATATTCACATTCATTATCCATGACTGTTATTTAAAGTGCCTCTTATAGAAACTCATTAACTTTTGCAAGATTTTGTTAAAAATCCCTGAATTTCCCCGGGCAATAAAATATTGACAGCAAAAAATGATTGTACTTGACAAATTTTAACGAAATTAATGAAAGAATGAAAATATTTGCGATTGAATAAACAATCTATTGCTAAAAAATTAGTCTTTTTTTTTTTAGTTCAGTAGAGAACAAGTTAAAAAAAAAACTATTTTTTCTTCAAGAAAATAAAAATTCTAGGACCATGAGTAAAATCCAAGGACTTTTACGGAATTTTCTACTTAAAAAATAATTCAAGGACTTTTCTAGGTTTTCAAGGATTTAATTTAATTTAAATTTAAATTTTTTGTTTTACATGTAACATTTTTTAAATTTTAATGACGTTGAAAAATTGTTGCAAACCAGGAAAAGCCCTGAAAACGAGATTTTTTTCCTCGATTAAAACGGTCATACTGTTATTCCTCGTAGCGGAATTGCATGATGCATTGATATCACCGAAAAAAATTATATCTGGTTTAAAGATTTCAATTACTAATGATGCAGCTTCACGACGCTGCGCTGGTTAGATATTCAATTATTCACTCTCGTATCGTCAGAACTGTCAGAAGAGAGTATGATGCCAATTTGACTTCTGCATCATCAAGTGAGCTTACAAGAATCTACTTCCTCCTTTGAATCGCTTATTTGTTGAAAACAGTTGGAAAGTCGTTAAAGAAGAGAAGATAAAATTCCGATGCATACATTGCATACAAAGATGCAAATAATTACAATAGTAGCGAATGAACAAAGTACAAAGTACAAAAAATTATCATGATTAAAGAAATTGTCTCGATACTGCAATTGTTCGTTTATTAGCACTGAGTACTAAGCCATGCCAAAAATTCTGATTGAATTTTGTGACATTAAAAAAAACACACTCTAAACTGCTCTGAACGCAGAGAAAATTGGGCATTTTTCACAAAAATAAGGAAACCATAGGGGAATAAACTTTGTTAAATAAAATTAATGTTACCATATTGAATTCAATTTAAAATGCTTACAATCCCTAAGATTTCAAATCGACATTTACTGCATTTTCAACCAAATAGATTAATTCTTAACCAAAAGGATGAATTTTCAAACAAGATGATTAAATTTCCACCCAAAAAAATAAACTTTCAACCAAATAATTGAATTTTCTACTAGGAAAAATCCATTTTCAACACAAAAAAAAAACAAATTTTCAACCAATAGTTGAATTGTTACAGCAAGAAGATGAATTTTCAACAAAACACTTGAATTTTCTTTTAAAAAAATAGGAATTTTAAACCAAAAAGACGAAGTTTTAACAAAAAAGCTGAATTTTCAAGCTAAAAAGACGAGGTTTTTCCGAAACAGTGGAGTCTTCATGCCGGGAATATAAATCTTCATCAAAACAGTTGCATTTACCACCGAAATAGATGTATTTTCAACCAAATGGTCAGACTTTCAAACAAACAATATTAAACTTCAACCAAAAACAGTTGCATTTCCAACCAAATAATTTAATATTCAAGCCAAAAAGACGGAATAATTGGAAGAGAATTGAATGAAAGAAAAAAAATAGTTTATTATCAACCAAGAAAGATTAATTTTCAACCAAAAAGGGTGACTTTCTATAAAAATAACACAATTTCCAACCTAATAATAATCATTTTTAACCAAACAAGAAGAATTTTTAACCAAAAATATAATTGGAGGCTTTTGAACCCGAAAAAGATCAACTTTCAACAAATAGTTAATTTTCAAACAAGAAAGAGAACTTTTTACCAAGAGATGAATTTTCAATCCAAAAAGACGAATTTTCCATTTTAAAAATACGAATGTCGAAAAATGTTATTTTTTTTTCCAAAAAGATGCATGCTTCAACAAAACCGTTAAATTTTCTACCAAAAGTGATCGCTTTTCAACAAAATAGTTGAATTTTCAAGAAAATAGAATATTTTCAACCAGAAAGATTAATTTTCTACCAGAACGTGGACTTTTTATTGAAATAGTTGATTTTTAAACAAAATAATTAAATGTTCAACCAAATAGAATTTTTAACCAAAAGTGATTAATTCAATTCCAACAAACCTTTTTCTTGAAATAAAAATGATTCTCTTCATATTTAAACTATTTTTGATTGAATGAAAAAAAATGTTTGAGAAACAGTTTACGGTTTACGAGCCTGTTTACGGTGTCAGTGACAGCTTCAAGAGCTGTGAATTTCAAGTTGACATGACAGGCACGATTGCATCAGCCAATTTTCGCAATTTTCAGACGGGTCGAAAAAGCGCATTGGAACTTTTCCGAATCGCAATATAGCTTCAGAGTACATATGATATTGTTATTTTTGAATTTGGGTTAGGGCAGCCTCCCTAAAGTGGATAATGCCACCTACAGCGAATAATCATTATTTAAATATACTAATGTATGTAAAATAATTAATTTAATTTAATTAAAAGTTATGACACCATACGTGTTAATAAATTAAAATAATTTTTCTTTTATTTGTGCTCTAAATTAATGCTTATCCACTGTAGGTTGCATTATCCACTGTGGGGAGGTTTCCCCTATAACATATTCACGACTTTTCATGAAGTTGTCAACCGTTTGCTGTGTTTTTATCCAATTTCGCGATTAAAAAAATATATTTTTTGGGGATTTACCGTCTTCTTAAACATTTTTAAAGATAAGAGTTATTTTTCTCTCATATTTTTTGCTTTATTACAATGTTTTTGTAGATTCATATACTTTCCACTGCCAATTATCGTATCTGTAAAATTCCTACAATAACAGAAATCACAATCTTTCCCCTATTTTCCTGCATATCTCTTTTTTTAATTCAAAATTCAACATTATTTAAAAATATAACATTTCTTATAAAAAGATTTTTTTTCTTTTCTGTATAAAAATAAATGTTGCATTTTTCCTCTTTTTCGTGAAAAAATTACCCTGATCCCCTTATTTGGAATTGAAAATTAATTTCTGGTAGAGAAGTATTCTTCTTTAGTTGAAAGTTAATTCTTTTTAATTCAAAAGTCTACCATTGTGTTTTTGGACCAGAATTTATCTCTTTGGTTGAAATTCACTTTTTTTGTGTGAAAATTAATGCTTGTAACTGAAGACTGAACTATTCCATTTTTTGTTGAAATATATTTATGTTAGTTGAAAATTCAACTATATGGTTGAAAATTCGTCTTTTTGGTAGAAAATTAATCAAGTTGACTAGAAATTCATGTCTTAGAGTAGAAAATTCAACTGTTTAGTTTCATATTAACGTTTTCGGGGTAAGAGTTCAAAATTTTTTTTAGAAATCTTTTGGTGGAAATTTCATCTTTTTTGGTGGACAAGTACACGGTTTGGTTTAAAATTAATCTGTTTGCATTGAGTATTCAATTATTATGTTGAAAATTCATTTTTTTTTTTTGAAAATTGAACTATTTGGTTAGAAATTAATTCTTTTCTATCAAATTAATATTTTCGATTTAAAAATTAAACTGCTTTGTAGAAAATTCGTATTTTTGGGTTGAAAAATGAAAAATTTGACATTTTTGTTTTCTTTCTCGACTGAACAATCTTTCTTGTTCAAAATATAAAATCTTTTGATGAGAATTCATTTTTTTGCCATGAAAATTGAACAAATGTAGCATTTTTTTCTTTCTTGAGTGAAGAATCTTTCTTGGTTAAAATATCAACTCTTTTATTAAAAATTCGTCTTTTTGGATTCAATTCAACTGTTTTTGATTTAAAATTAAAATCTTTTTTGGTTGAAGTATTCACTATTACATTTTTCGTTGAGAATTCACCTCCATTTGTTAAAAATTGAACTACCTGTTTGAAAGTTGGGCTACTTTGTTAAAAATTCCTTTTTTGGCTGAAGATTCATCTTTCTAGTTGAAGATTCAATTGTTTGGTTGAAAATTCGTCTTTTTAGTAGAAAATTCGTCTTTTTGGGTTGACTACATCTCTTTTGGTAGAAATTTTATCTTTTTTTGATGGAATATGCAACTCTTTGGGTGTAAATTAATCTATTTTTATTGAGGATTCAACCCGTGTAGGTTAAAAATGCACATGTTTTGTTAAAAAATCGTCTCTTTAGATTTTTAAATTTTTTCTCAATTCTACTATATGATTGATTGAAGATTCAATTTTGATGATTGAAAATTATATTTTTTGTTGGAAATTAATCTTTTCGGATTCAAAAGTCGAACACGTGGCTGTGAAGTCTGCAATGATTTAAGATGATTTAAAATATGCTTTTTTTATCAACTCTTTTTGTATCACGCAATTTTTATCAGCTTTGTTGCGAATCATTTGTAATTCGAAATGGTGTTTTCCATTCATGTTTGTGATGCTCACTTGCGTCAAGATTTGTTTGTTGCAATTAATTTTAATATCAAAATCTCAAAATGATTAAAATTTGCTGATGCAACCGCGGCATTTGTCTTGTCAACTTGTAACTCACCAGGGGACTCTTGAACTGGTAATGTATACAAAACAAGTATGCTTACTGGAAAAAGATTTCTAAGGCAAAGATGATACAATCGAGGGTACAATATTCGTCATATTTTTTACTATACAATTATTAATCATAGTCGATTGCAGTAATTACCAGAATTTTTTAGATTGAGATCCTTGAAAATTTTGGTAAATCTTGGAATTCTGAAATTCCTTGGAATCTTTTTCAGTATCCTAAAATCTTATCCTAACAAATGAACTTTTAAAAAAGAAGATCAATTTTTGACCATGAAAGACGAATTTTTAACTAGAAAATATCAATCTTCAATTAAAAACATAAATTCTTAGCCCAAAATGGAATAGTTACATTTTTATTTTTTTTTTTAATTAATCCTCAACTGAAAAAAGGATGTTCGACAAAATAGTTAAATTTTCAACCAAGGAGAGGACCTTCTAACTAAAATGATGGATCTTAAAAAAAATGAATTCAAACAAAAAAATACAACATTCAATTCAAAAGATGTTTTTTAACCAAGAAGATTGTTTTTTCTAAAAATTGAATAGTTACATTTTTTAACAAATAGATGCATTTTCAACAAGAAAAAAATGAATTTTTAACAAAGTAGTTTAACTTTTAACTAAGTAGCTGAATTTTTCACGAAAAATATGACTTTTTAACAAAATTGTTTTTTTTTTTACCAAACAAGATGAATTCCGAAACAAAAATATTAGAGTAGACTTCAAATGAAAGTACAGTTGAATTTTTTTTATTACCCTGTAATCAACCGTAGGTTATGGTGTTTCCTCCTCCACCCCTCAAATTGGTAACGTAGTTTACGGACGGTCCCTAAACGCTGGTGACGGTTTCCGCCAAGAGGGAGTATAAGTCCCAGTTAGCCAGACGCCCTGCTGAGCTGGTGAAAAATTGAACTTTTCAAGAGAGCGTCAATTTTCATCTAAGACCAATATCACGTGTCTGACACACTGCCAGACTCGATAATGATTAATTATCATAGAAAAATTTACTCATAGTATTCTATAATGAATACCCTGATGAGGAGACCCAAAATAGTCTCGAAACATGTTGGTCCCAAAGTAGTATAAGAAAGACGGAGAAAGAAAAAGGAAATGAGAGTGAGGATGGCTTGGTTGTCTCTTTCCTAATTCTCTCCCTCTTTTTTTCTTTGTTATATGTTTCTGTCTCTAATGAGCCGATTACAATGTTGTTTGGAAACATATTTTTTCTAGGTCTTTCTATGCAATTCTTCTTGCCTAAATTGAACTTTTTGAATGTGTTTTTCCATAACAGCTGGTTTTTGGATTCATAACATGTTTGAGCCTCTTTGTTCAAAAATAATTTTTGCACAGATTGTCTTGTTAATATTATGTATTTCATTTTCCTCTTGAAAAGAATATAGATTTTCAAGTCAAAGTATACGTATACGGTCTGGCTCTCGGTCTGGCTTTTTTATAACATAAAGAATAGTATTCACATAAAAAAGACACACCGAAATTCGTCTGATAACACCTTGAAAATAATATTTGAAAATGCATAATCTACATCGACAAGTGTGGGCCCGAGCGGCGAGCCGAGGAGAAGGGGAACGGCCGCGTCATCCTCTCCACTCAGCCGCTACCCCTGACAAGGTCGTTCCCCCTCTCCTCCGCACCTCGCTCGGGCCCACACTTCCGACAAAGATTATGCATTTTCAAACATTATTTTCAAGGTGTTAGCAGCCGAATTCCGTCTGTCGTTTTACGATCACTATACAAGTGAATACTATTCTTTATGTCATAAAAACGCCAGACCTTATACCCTCACTTGAAAATCTATGTTTTTTAATTAATAATTATCGAGTCTGGCAGTGTGTTAGACACGTGCTATTGGCTAAGCGATTGAATAATAATAATCTTGGGCCATCAATATTTAAATTGATGAAAATTGACTCTTATACCACTCAGAGAAAAATGTCTCTTGAAACAAAAGCATCGTCCTCTTATCTATTTTGTTTTAAACGACGTGAATATATTTTTTCTCCAGCAGAATTATTTATTGGCTGCAAGATTAGATAAAGTTAGTCGCATAAGAATAATTTTTGCTGCAAAAGGATTCCTGTTGAGACAAGATAATCCTCTTAACCTAAAAATAAGGAGGAAATTTCATTTACGTCAAGAAACATCCTTTTGTCATAAGAGGACATTTCTCTAAGAGATTATCACTGGAAAATTTCAAATTTTCACCTGCCTCAGTTGTCCAAACGCAGCGGGCAGGGCGTCTGGCATTTATGACTTTCTCTAAAGATGGGTGATTTTCCAGATATATTAGCGACTAACTAGGACTTACGGGGCCGTTCATGAACTATGTTACCAATTAGTCATAGACTATAACTCATAGTTACATTTTCAACAAAATAATTGAATTTTTCACCAAATAGTTGAATTTGCAACAAAAAAAGTTGTATTTTCTACCAAAAAAGATGACTATAACAAAATAGTTTAATTATCAACAAAATATTTAAACTTTCAACAATATAGTTGACTTTCTAACCTACAAAGATACATTTTCTACCAAAATACGAATTTTAACAAAATACATGAATTTTTAACCAAATAGTTTGACTTTGGAATGAAAAAATAATAATTTTTCAACCAAAATTAAAATAGTTATATTTTCAGTTAAAAAAATTAATTTTCAACAAAAAAAAACGGATTTTCAACCCGTCGAATTCAACGGAAAAAGACGAATTTTTAACAAAATAGTTGAATCCTCAAGAAAATTAAGAATTTCCAACAAAGGAGATTAATTTTCTACACAAAAAGGCGAATTTTCAACAAAAGAGTTTAGTTTTAAACCTAAAAAGTCGAAAGTTTTAGAAAATATTTTACTTTTAAACCCGAAGAGATGAATTTTGAAGAAGAAAGTTAATGTTTTAATCAATCGAGATAAATTCCCAACCAAATATGTAGTTGAATTTTCAACTGAAAAGGATAAGTTTTCATCCAAAAAAAAAAACATAACTTTTCAACCAAAAATGTAAATGTAAACGTTAAAATTTCTGTTTGAAAAATTAATTTTTAACAACAAAAAAACTAATTTTCAAGAAGATAAGTTCAACCATAAGCGAAGAATTTTCAACAAAATACATGAATTTTGCACAAAATAGTTGAATTTTCAAATTATAAACGTTGAACTTTCAACCAAAATTGTAAAGGTGTAATTTTCGGATGAGAAATAATTCTTTAACCAAAAAACGAAGTTTCAACGAAATACATGAATTTTCAACCTAGTTGTTGAATTTTGAAGCCAAAAAGACGAACTATCCAGAAAACAGTTGAATTTGTGCCCCAAAAATATTGTCAAACTACTCTTCAAAAATAGGAAATAATTGCACTCTCTGGCAGTCCAATTATTTCCTATCTTTAAAGAGGTAAATTCATAAAATCTTGTGAAACTACTGTATTGAAAGCTCGATTGAAAGTGAGATTTTTTCTTTTCAAATTAGTAAGTTCACTACTATAAAGGAAGTAAGTTTACAACTTTTGGTATAATTACAAAAACGTAGTGGTAAAGTTACAAGAAATTTTTTTTACAGTGTACATAATGCGGTCCTGAGTATTGACATGAAAAAACGTGTCCGATTCCTTGCCGACCAGACCTAAGGCGGCAAAGAATCGAGAGCTGAGTGCATGTTGTCTAGACCAGGAATGTAAAACCTGGCAGGCGTCTAATTTCAAATAAACATATAGTAAAGTTGTAGTACTTTTTTCGGATCCTAGTGAAACTTATAGGCACTTTGTAACACAAGATCCTGTTTTATAGAAAAATATTATTTCCGGTTAAAACGCTAACATACATAACCTTCAATTATTCAAACCATGTAAATCTTCTTAAAAATCTATATAGAAATTTCCGTTTAAAGCCGTTAGTATAACATATAAATTGTAAAAAAATGTGTAAACTTCTTTAAATCTAAATAATTTTTACTGAAAATACCTATTTCCGGTGTAAAATGGCAACATAACCTAAAATTGTTGAACGATTGTAGATGTTCTTTAAAATATGTGGGTTTTTTTATATATTAAGAACACCTATATTCGACAAAAAGACTAACAAAACCCAAAAGTGTTAAAAGATTCTAAAACTTTTGTTCAAATTATAATGCTTTTTGTTTGAAAATTCCAATTGACGACTTTTTAATGCACATACATTTTAATTTCCGACGAAAAACTCTAACACAATCTGAAATTGTTTAAGCTTGTAAATTTTATTATTTTGTCATTTTTTGTTTAAAAATACAAATTTTATGCTAAATCACACCAAAATAGCCTAAGTTTGCTGAAAAATTGCAAATATTCTTTAAAATGGTATTGACACATTGTGTAATGTAATGCATAAGCATTCGACTCGACTGATAACTCGCGAACCAGATGAGTATCCATCAACATTTTTTTTAGGAATGAAAGATAAAATGCAAGGACTATTATTATAATCAAAATAAAAAAATAAAAAATATATAGCTTAGTCCGTCAAAAATGCAATAACATTTTTTTTCATTTTTTTAAACCATTTTTTTTTCCTTATATTTTTGTTATAAAAAAGTGTTCTGTTTTACAAAACGCCTGTAATTTTCATTGAAATCTGAAAAAAGTTTCGGAAATATTACATTTCAAAGAAAAATCAGCCTCAAATTAAAAATTAGTGTAACTTCCAGAATTTTTAATATTTTCTAGAATCCTTTGGCCAAAAAAAATTAACCATAAAGTACTATAACTTCACTAAGTTTAATTTGAATCGGCGAGATGACTGTCAGGTTTGATATTTCTGACCTGGAAAGTGTACCATCAAACGGGGTAATTTCGGACATGTGGGGTAAATTCGGACATTTCTACATTGATAGTTTAGATTACTTAAGGGTTACTTAAGGCGGGTTTGACCCTCGGTTTGACCAGAATCTAGAACCAGTTGAGGCCTCAACTGGTTCTAGATTCTCGTTAAAAACGCCTTTAGTAATTTAAACTATCAATTTAGGGATGTCCGAATTTACCCAAAATGCCCGAAATGATCCCGTTTGACGGTAATATAATACAATATGATATTATTATACAAAATTAATAAATTTCACAGGGAACTGAAAAACTTGCATACGTTCCTGAAAAAGAGGGCTGTCTAGAATCAGCTGATGCCTCAGCGACAGAAATCACTGTACTAACCGTAGCAAAAGCATAGGCTCAAAGAGCATTAGAAGCCGGCACGAGGCACAATGGGAGCGACTACCGGTTTTCCGCTATGGGTCCCGATGTTCGACTCTTAATTTGATTTATCGAACTGATAACGATAAATATACCAAAATCTCGCCTGAAGCAAGATGAATTACGAAAATCTATTAAGGAATGTGCAATTTATCTCAATTCCGTTAATGAGAGTTTCAGATAAAATGGTTAATATCTTTGATATGATATCTAATATTTGATTCCGACTGTATAGAAGAAGATTTTAAACAGATGCACCAAATCAGGTCGAGTTAAGGATGTTTCAGGTGTACCGTCAAGTTCAAAATTACTTAATCTTTAACTTAATTTATAAAATTGACAAAAAAAGGCCCATTGATTTTTGCAACAAAGTTTATAAGGGAAACTTAAGCGTAAACAATAAAAAATAGTTAGGATCATAATTGTTTATTTAAATATATTCATTTGCATATTTGTGTTTTTCTTTACGCTTTAGGATAATTATATCGGTATAATGAGGTCAGTATTTTTCCCCCATTTTCTGCAAAAAGAAATATCCATAAAAACAAAGTTTTTTTCCACAAATTTGGAAATTAGTACTACTTTAGGAATTTCAACCGATTTCATGGGATGCAGTTTTTATTTCATCCTAATTTATGGACATTATTTAGTCTAAATAAAATAATTTCGATAGAAACGTGACGAATACAATTGAAAATAACTTTTCAAGGAATAGAATGAGCTTTTGTAAATTAAATTTTTTTATCAATTGTATAAATCAAGTTAAGATTAAATAATTTTGAACTAGATTGCACACCCTGAACACTGTTAAATACAAAAAGTGCAATTTATAAGTTTTTGAAATTGAAGATCTTATTGCTGAAGAATTAAAAATTGAAGCGTCGAATATTTAATAATTTCTGAATTGAAAAATTCGATCTTGAAGAATGTCAGATGATATTATTTGAAATAACAAATTTTGAAGAATATGTTCAATGAAGCGTAAAAACTTATACAATTGCATGCTTCGAAATTCAACTGAATATGTCTTTCAAATTTGTAATTTCAAATTAGAAGTTTCCCAAATTTATCAATTTGTAATTTTAACGCACTGTATAGTGGGACTACTGAATTGTCTGTTCAGGCTGGTTCGGATTAGGAAATTTCCATAATATACTATAGCCCCAACGTTATATTACGTACGCAGAAGAAAATAAAGTTTCATTTTGAACAAAGCAACGTCGTCAAAATGTACTGCAACGAAATTGAATCATAAATGGTCCATATTGACCAATACGAATATTGAAATCAATACAATTCAATTATTTTTCAGTTCTGACATTAATCAAGCAGGGGAACAATAACTGAAGTTCAAAATGAGTTTGTAAGAAAATGTCTTGAAAAAAAAGTGAATCCCTACTTTTCTCTATGTAATTAATAGTTTATTGACTGAAATAAGAATTAATTTGCAACAATAATTTCATACTTTTGATTTAGATAAAACCATTCCTTTGTATTAAATACATGTACGATCATTTCTTCGAATCAAGTAAATTTTCTTTGATTCAATGGTTTTTTTCTCAAGAATAGGTATTTTCTCGACTAATTGGTTCCTTTATCCAACAGTAAAAGATGAATATGAAATTGATTTCATTTTATTACTGAAAATACAAGTTGCGTAGCTATAAACTTTTCTTACAAATAAGAATTCTATAAGTAGAGTTAGGGGAAGGCAAGGAATAAAAGGAAACTACGAGGGCTACAAAACTACAAAGCTATTAGAAAATCAAAGTGGAATCAAGGAAGAGTTTTTTGCCTTCGCTTTTGAGTCCTGCATAAGGGAAACTCAAATCGAGGGTTGTGCGGCGTTTTTCTCCGAATTTCATCCCCGAACAAAGACCAAGCCACGGAAACGTAGAGGAAAGCCTTTTTCTCCCCTCATCCATCTCTTTATTTCCTTGTGTCCTATAGGAAGACAAAGAAGCCCTACTGGTCTCAATAGATTTCGACATCTCCCCACAAAATCACCCCTTGCTTTCCTCTTGGTTAGATAAAGGCACTAAGGGTCTAAGTTCTTAAACCAAAAGAGAGGTAAAATCACCTTGATCTGTTGTACATCGCCTCCTGTGAACCCTCCTCTATATAATTTAACTTGATATGTAACTTGCAACCAAGTAAACACTCGATCTATGTATATATATTTTATATTTTTTCCACATGAATGCGATTGCAAAACGGCCTTCGCAAAGACTGTATAAACAAGGAAGTGCTCATTTATGTCTGAATAGACGAGTGAATAGAATATGTTGGAAGTTAGGGGAAAAATTAAAGTTATAAGAAATAGTAAGCCAATTTATTTATTTATTTGAAGGGTTCTGAAGAGCATCAGTGCCAAAACTCGAATTTTACAGAAAACACAAAAAACTGTTCAACTTTAATGCATTTGATTTTTTTCAAACAAAAAAGTACTTTTGAGCTATTACTTAGCTTTATCAATCCATAAAAACCATCTGCGAACTCTATCAAACCATGAAAGAAACAACCTAAAAGAAGCAGCCACCTTTCAAAAACTCCCTCATCAATGGAGCGGCGCATCCATAAAAACAAAACAAAAACTGACACAGAAAGAGTTGCATAATTTTGTAATTTTTTTATTTAAAAAAACAAGATAGCACCTTTGATCCATTGCTTAGCTATATTGAATTGGAAAAGAACAAGCAAACAGATGTTATTACTTTATACAAAAATACCAAACATGGTTTTGACCTACTTCTTATTCGAACTTGCTTGGTTGAAAATTGAACAACTTTGTCAAAACAATTAGTTTGAGCCAAGAAAACGCATTTACGAAATTTGGCACTTAGGTTCTTATGTCCCGGGACCATTCATTTAAGAAAACAAAAATACGTTCAAACATATGGTAGGGTGGAACGGTTAATGAAGAATGTGATATCACACATGGAAAATAAAAATGTGAATTACAATCTTTTTAAATGCTTGAAAAAATGAAAATTAGTGATTTTATTTTACAAGAAAAGCATCCAAACTTCGTTGAAAGTTGAATAACTTGGTTAAAAATTCATTTTACTGATTGAAGATTAAAATATTTGTTTGAAAATTCTTTTTTTTTATTTTTTTTTTCTAACTGAAAATTTAACTATTCCATTATTGGTTGAAAATTCAACAATTTGGTTTAAAAATTATGTAATTTGTTGTAAATTCGTTTTTTCTTTCGGTACAAAAATAAATCTTCTTGATTGAAAATTTAACTGCTTGATTAAAAGTTGAACTCATTCGTTAAAAAAAAATTGTATGATTTGAACATCCACCTTTTTTCTTAAAATTAAACTATTTTGTTGAAAATTATTTTTTTTATTGAAAATTATTTTTTTTACTGAAAATTATTTTTTTTTACTGAAAATTGAACTATTCGATTATTTGTATAAATTTGATAGTTTTTTGTTGGAAAAATCAAGAATTCGGTTAAAAATATACGTATTTCGTTATATACATTTTTATTTTTTCGTAGAAAATTAATCATCTTAAGTTAAAAATGAAGAACTTTATTAAAACTTCATTTTATGAGCCGAGAATTCATCTCTTTGGTTGAAAATTTAATTGATTTGTTAATTTTTCTTTTTTTATTGAAAATCAGTTTTTTTAAACTGAAAATTCACCTTTCCTATTTCTGGTCGATAATTGATTGTTCTTAGTTTAAAATTTAACTATTTAGCTAATAATGAATAATAAATATTTTCGAGCTGAAAATTTTACTTTCTTGTAGAAAATAAATCTTTTTCCTTAAAAATTCAACTATTTTGTTAAAAATTCGTCCTTTTGGATTAAAAATTCTATTATTTTCAGATTTTTTCATTAAAACTTCAACTACTTAGTTGAAATTTGAAGTTCTTTGTTAAAAATTATTTTTCGTTTGTTGTACAGAAAATTTAACTGTTTTGCTGAACATTTATCGGATACTTGGTTACGCAACTGTTTTTGGTTGAAGTTTAATCTTTTTACTACCAAAATTCAACTTTCTAGTTTGAAAATTCAACTGTTTTGTTGCAAATTTAATTATTTTGTTGAAAGTTGACTATTTTGTTATAAAGTCATCCTTTATTTAAATTCAACTGCTTTGTTAAAAATTCATTTTTCTTGTGTGGAAAATTTATCTTTTATGATTGAAAAGTTCTTGAATAAAAATTCAACTCACTTTCTAAAAGATTCGTGTTTTCGTTATTTGAAGATTCGACTAATGCAATTGTTTGTTGTTGAAGCTAAGTCTTTTTAATTTAAAAATTCGTCCGTTTGAAAAATCTTCTTTGCAGGTTGATAATTCAACTATTTATATTGAATTCAATATTGTACCTATATAATTATTTTATTTGAAAGAATATATAGAAGAAAAAATTTTACAAAGTATGTTTTGCGTCTCATTTTAAGCGTATATCAACTGAAATAAAAAAAAATTTGATTAAAAATGGGTGAGCGGGTTTGTATTTGTGACGTCACCATGAGGGGAGGGGGGTCAAGCTTTGTGGTGATCTGTCACGAAAAAAGGGAGAGGTGCAAAAAGTGTTCAAAATAGAGTGACGTAGTTTTTGAATGACCCCTAATGTAAGTCATTCAGGAAAAAATAGAAAGACAATGTTTTCTGATCCAGATATTGATGGTTGTAAGTGCTAAATCGACAATGAATGGTGAAGCAAATCAAGTTCACATGCTTTTCTTCAATAGCTTGAATACTTTTTTTTTAATGTAGAGTAATTAGCACCACATCATGTTATCAACATAATAAACTATAAAATTAGAACATTAGGATCCCCGATAATCAGCAAATGCTATCCCCATGTTTCCTAAAGGGCCCCAAGCAAAATGAACGTTCTATAAACCATACTACAAATTTGTATATTACCAATTACACAAAGTAAATTAAATTATTTGATTCCAAAATTTAACACCAGCTAGGTTCGTATTTATATACACGTCAAGATGCTAAAGTCTAAAAATCAAGCTACAATATCAAACTGTATTTGTTATGTTTTTTGTAAACGGATTTTATACAGTAACTATAGGATTTTAATACTGCTGTAGTGTACTTCTGATTCTATTCTAGATCTTATTCATCCAATTCAAAATGGATGTAGAATCGAGATTAGATGTATATTGTAGGATTGTGATAGTATGTTGCTGAATCTAAGCCATCTCCATATATGTCTCCTAAAGGGCCTACAAGATAAACGTTCTATAAACCATATTATAAACTGGTGTGCACCATTTAAAATAAAGTAAATTAAATTATTTAGTGAAAAAATTAAACACCAACTAGTTTCGCATTTAGTTACAGGCCAAGATGCTAATGTCTAAAAATCGAGCATACAATATCAAACTTCATCTGTTATGTTTTTTGTAAACGGATTTTCAACTATAGGATTTTAATACTGCAGTAGTGGATTTTTGATTCTACACCCGATCTTAATGATCCAAATAAAAATGGATGTAGAATCGAGATTACATATTTATTTTAGGTTTGTGATAGCATGTTGCTGAACCTAAGCTATCTCCATGTTTCCTATAAGTTAATGGAAAAATTTAACATCAACTGGGTTCGCATTTAGATACACGTCAAGATGCTAAGGTCTAAAAATCAAGCAAGTATATACAATATCAAACCAAATCTGTTATTTTTTTTGTAAATGGATTTCATATAGTAACTATAGAATTTTAATGCTGCTGTAGTGGAGTTCTGTTACTACACCAAATCTTGGATGCAGAAGCGAGATTACATACATATTTTAGGTTTGCGATAGTATTTTCCTGAATCCAAGATACTTGCTGACGGCATGTACACTTGGTAGCTATCCAAGTTTTATCTGAACGTGACCTCATCCAATAAAAGATGCATTATTCTGCATATATGTGGACCATTGTGCACTGACCATTTTTGCTCTTGTTATTTTCGAAGCCCACTTTTGCTCTTGAAACCTCAATGTTATTTTGTATAGTACATGTTCCAACGGATATATATTGTCTGCATTGAATATGTCTGATTAGTATGTAAACCGATATCATAAAGTAAAAAGCTCAGGGTGGCCGCCAAACTTCATTTTCATAATGCCCTGATTTTCCCCTAATTTTTCACTGACCAATTTTTTATTCTCCCTCACCATTAATTTTCAAAGGCCAGCATTTTAAGCTTGGAACATTTTTAACATAGCGTGTTATAAACGGAGTAAAACAATTTCAGATAAATATTTCGAATTTGTTTATTCATCTCAACCAAAAAATATTACTTTTCTACCGCAAAAGATAAAATTTTAATTTTAAAGGATAAATTTTCAACAAAAGAGTTGAATTCTCGACCAAAACAGATGGCGTTTTAATAAATTAGTTGAATTATTAACCAAATTGTTGAACTTTCAACAAAAAGGTCAAATTAAAAAAAAACTTCAACTGTTACTTAAAAAACAATTGCCTTTCACAATCGAAAATATGAATTTTCCACAAAAAACTTAATTTCGAATCAAGAAAGATGAATTTTTAAACCAAATAGACAAATTTTGATTTAAAAAATATTGAACTTCAAGCAAAAACAGTTGCATTTTCAACCAAATACTTGAATTTTCAATCAAAAAAGTAAAATTTTTTTTAGAATACATTTGAATTTTAAATCTTTAACATGAATTTACCATAATAAAGTAAGTTTTCAATCAAGAAAAAAAAATTTTTCAACCAAATAGTTCAATTAAATTTTTTTTAACCGAACAGTTCCACTCACAACCAAATAGTTGAACTTTGAAACAGAAAAGATGTAAAAAAATATATAGTTGAAATTTCAAATTATACCGATGAATTTTTAACAAAATAATTTAATTTTTTAGAAGAAAATTAAATTTTTCACAAAAAGGATCCATTTTCAACCACATAGTCAAATTTTCAAACAAAACAAAATCAGCTTCAACCAAAAACAGTTAAATTTTGAAGCTGAAAAGTTACATTTTTTTTAAACTGTTGAGCTTTGAATCCAAAAATAGGAATTTTCACAACTGGTGTCCGGAAAATTCGATATTCGACGTCCATACAGCATGGCGAATGAACCCAATTGCACGCGACTTTTTTGTTCTTCACTTGTGAAGAAAATGCTATTTGAAAATGAATCCGACTCAATCCGGTTCAATCCGAACTCCAAAACAAACCAATCCGAATCATTCCGAACCAAAGTTTCAATCAAAATTAATCCGAATGAATCTGAACTCGGGTCGATATACACAAAATTTTCAATCCGAATGAATCCGAATGAATACGAATTCAGTTTGAATTGGATTCATTCAAATTGAAAATCGTTTAGGTCAATCCGAGTTCGGATTCATTTGGACTGAACATTTGGTTCGGATTTATTCGGATTGAACCGGATTGAACCGGACTAATTTTTTACCGATTTGGATCGAACGAAATGTAGACATTTTTTCGGAATGCTTCGAATTAACTCGGATTGGTTCGAATACAGATTCCGGAATGATTCGGATGATTTCAGATTGGTTCAGAAGGAATTCCTTTCAGATACTTTCGCCAGGGATGCAAAACTCATTGGGGATCGAAAAATTCACAATGAAGAAGAAGTTGACAGCACCAGACCGCACGAATCGGGCCAAAAAATTGAATCGTCGACAAAAAGTTGAATTTTCAACAAAATGTTCGATTTAAAAAAAAGTTAAATTTCAAAAAACATGATAAACTCGATATTTCGACAAAACATGTGAAATTTGTACCAAAAGAGATGAATTTTTCAAACAAAAAGATGAATTTTCAACCAAATAGTTAAACTTTAAACCAAAAAAAAAAAAATTTCAAATGAAATGATTTTTTGAGGAAGTGGTCCAAACTTCAAACAAGTATCAATTTTCAACACAAAAATATGAATTTTCAACCAACAAACATTTTAGTTGAATCTGCAACACTAAAATATGAATTTTTAACAAAAAGTCAATTTTCTACCAAAATACATGAATTTTCAACAAAACTGTTGAATTTTCAAACAAATGGTAACATTTTTATCTAAAAATATAATCGTCAGCTGGAAGCAACTTAAAAAAAAAGAAATAAAAATAGAAGTACAACGAAAATAAATTACTGAAAAGAATATTATATCAGGGTGTGTGCAAAATTTCATTTTCAATATTCCCTAATTTTTCACCAAAGAATTTTTCATTTTCCCTGACCATTAATATACAAAGAACAAAATCTTAATCTTGTAACATTTTTAACATAGAAATTTTTATAAACTGACAATTTCAATTTTAAATTAAAAAATGTATTATCCTGAACAGTGATTT
The DNA here is from genome assembly GCA_932178445.1 of Andricus quercusramuli. Lineage (NCBI taxonomy): Eukaryota > Metazoa > Arthropoda > Insecta > Hymenoptera > Cynipidae > Andricus > Andricus quercusramuli. The sequence continues at coordinate 28,593 of CAKNXH010002385.1, read as the reverse complement.
AAAGTGCCTGTTGTTTTAAATTTATAATCAATTTCACAATTTAAAGGTATAGTCGGGGCATGGTTGGCTGTATCAAAATCAAAAATGATTTTTTTCAACTATATTTTAGTTTTGTTGTTTTGATTTCTCCACTCAGAGAAAAATTTATTTTGGAACAAAAACATCTTCCTCTTGTCTGTTTTGTTTTGAACGACGTGAATATATTTTTCACACAAACAAAATTATTTGGCTGCAAGACTAGGTATAGTTAGTCGCATGAGGAAGTTTTTTACTGCAAAAGTATTCCTGTTGAGAGAAATGAAAATCCTCTCAACCTTAAATTTAAAAGGAAATTCCATTCTTGTCAAAAAACCATTCTTTTGTTACAAGAGGACATTTCTCTGAGTCGCAGTGTTTTGCTGTTGTTTGGTGTACATATCTTTTCAAGTGAAAAATCCTACGGAAAATCTTAAAAACTACGCAGAATCTTGGCCATCAGAAAATCTGGAAATATCCAGAAATATCCAGATTTTCAAAGATTTAGGGCGTTTGAATTTGATATGTTGGGCCGCTTTATTATTCTCAAGGTTTTCTCAAACTGCGTATTGACCGAATTGAACCATTTTACAGGGCCGCTTTTTTCCATCCTAATCCGGCCACAAAACGACAAACATTATAAATCGAAATGCCGCTCACAATTAAAACATGTAATATTGTACAATTTTAAATTCAAATGTTGAAAATGCCTCAATGTTCGAATTTTTGTACTTCCAAATTGAAACGGTCAAAATTTAAACAATGTCTAATAAAATAATACGAGGTTAGAACTTTAACATGTAACAAATTTCATGTAAATAATGTACAAAATTTGTACCAATTTAAATCTCTCAAAATTCAACAGTTGTAAATACAGTTTCTAAAAATTGAAAAACTTCAAGCTGACACTACCAAATTAAGCAAATTTCAACTTGAAGAATCTCTTTATCAAAATTGTTTAATTAAAGCAATTTAATTTCAACAATGTTTAATTCGAAATATGCAGTTCTTTGCACTTTTACTGATAAGATAAATTACCTTGCCTTATCTAAAAATTATTTTTAACTTTCAACTGCCTATGCTTTGAAAAAGTTGCGTACATGGTCGAAAAAATATGCTTGATAAGAACAGCTGTGTAGTATTTCATAAAGAGGACAAAGACTTTCTTGAGAGACGAAAGTTCTGAATTCTCTATAAGCTCCATAGACATTCTACGAATCCGAAAATTTTTTAATCTTTGACCTTTACTTCGTGTCAGAATATTTCTTCATACACTTTAAACGCTTTAAAAAAGACCGAAAGAGATAATTTTTTAACAAAATACTCCAATTTTCAACATAATAATTGAGTTATTAACAAAATAGTTAAATTTTCAACGAAAAACTTGAATTTTCTACCTAAAAAGAAGAATTTTCAACCAAAAAGATTAATTGTCTGACAAAAAAGACGAATGTTCAACAAAATACATACATTTTATTACCAACCAGTTATTTTTTCAAACAAAAGGATGAACTTTCAACAAAAAAAGAAAGTATTTTCAGCGAAGAAAGAAAAGAATGTTCATCCAAGTTGACAAAAGATGAATTTTCTGTTGGAGTTTCAATTCGAAAATATGAATTTTCAACCAAAAAGATAGTTTTCAACAATACACTTTCATTTTTAAATAAAAAAGAGGAAATTTCAAACCAAAAAGATTAGTTTTCTACCAAAAAAGTTGAATTTTAAACTAAAAAGATCAATTTTCAATCGACAGTTGAAAAGTTACATTATTAATTCAAAAAATTAAATTATAAACAAAAAAATAAACAAATTTTGAAAAAAATAGTGAATTTTTCAACCAAAGAGATACATTTTTTATTAAAATGATGAATCTTCAACAAAAAAATGATTTTTATCAAAGTGGTTCAACCTTCAATAAATACATTTTAAACATTTCAAATTCAAAAATTTCTTTGACATTTTTACATCTTTTGACTAAAAAACTTTTCTTAGCATAAAATTGAACTCTTTTGTTGCAAATTCATCTTTTTGGTTCGAAAAAAGCATCTTTTTTTAAAAAAGTTTGTCCTGTTTTTGTTGAAAATGCAACTGTTTGGTTGAAAATTCATGCATTTTGTTGAAAATTCGTCCTTTATGGTAAAAAATTAATTTTCTTGGTTGAAAACTCATCTTTTCGATTGAAAATCTAAGTGCTCAGTTGAAGGTTCAACTTTTTTGTTAAAAATTCATGTATTTTGTTGAAAATTCAACCATTTGGTTGAAATATTTTTTCCTCCTTGACTGAGAAATCTTTCTTCGTTGAAAAGTCAACTCTTTTGTTTAAAATTGGTTGTTTGAGTTAAATGCATCTGTTTTTGATTAAAAATTGGAATGTTTTTTGGTTGAATTATCAATTATTATATTTTGGGTTGAAATTTTTTTTTTAATTAATTTTTTTAACTGAAAAATGAATTATTCCATTTCTGTTGAAAATTTTACTTTTTAAGTTAAAAATTCAGTTTTTCGAGAAGATTCATTATTTTAGTTGAAAATTCGTGTTTTTTGGTGGAAAATAAATTATTTTAACTGAAAATGGGGCTATTCCATTGTTGGATTAAAATTCATATTTTAAATTGAAAATTTAATTATTTGATTAAAAATGTATGTATTTTGTTGCAAATTCGTTTTTTTATAGTGAATTAAAATTCTTAATTGAAAGTTGAACTCCCTTGTTAAAAAATCATTCTCATTTTAAACTATTTTGTTGAAAATTCGTTTTTTTTAGTTCAATTTTATTTTTTAAACTGAAAATGTAACTATTCCATGCTTTTGCTGAAAATGCACATTTTTTTTGTTTGAAAATATGCATTGGGCTTAGAAAGTTGTAAATCTTTTTGAAGTGGGAGTTGGATCCAGGCAAATTTAAAGAAAATCTTTTATAAGCAAAAAAATCACTTGCAAGAGATACAGAGATTTATAGCCCATATAGAAAAATGGTAATTTTTCCCCCACTCTGAAAATTAAAATTTCTGAAACATTCCTTATTTTAGAAATTATATGGATGTCATGACTGCCAATCGACTGATATGAATGAAGTTGTTCAAAAATGAATTTTGGGCCCGCAAAAGTGGATCATTTTGAACTGAAGTTGGTAATCGGAATGATATGCAACGGTTTGATATCCCGGGATTGACTATGTTATATTGCTTCAAATGTGGCTGAAAATGGACATTTTTTCACGTTTGGGTTAAGGTATCTCCAAAATCCAGACGGGTAAGAAAAATTTGGACAATGGATTCATTTTTAGTACATGAAAATCCTTCGGGGTCACCTAATAGTCCAGTCTTTGGGTACAAAAAAAAGTTACTATTTTTTGGCCTCTGTAATTGATTAATTTAATAAAAATTGTGTTGATCGACCCAAATTGGGATTGATTTAAACGAAAAACGGCCAGAGTGAAAATCTCTTGTTGAGTTACCAATTAACTGACCTAGAAAAATGTTACGTATTAGTTTTTGTCCATTAGTCCCTAGTTGCCTAAGTCACGTTACACTATTATGTTAATGGGATCATACGGTCAGTGCACTCTCGCACTTCTCCACTTCTGTTCAAGGCTTGCGCATCACTCGTCGATTGAAAATTACAAAAAAAATACAGAGATAAAAGTATAAGTCAGACTGTAGTGTTGCCTATAGAGGAAATAAATAAAAGGGAATACAGAATAAGGCGTACGCAGTGCGATATGGAAAGATAAGAATAAATTAACGCAGAAAAAAAGAGGAAAGTTAAAAATAACCACTTTTATTATTACATTAACGTCCCGACAAATAACGTCTGCAACTGATCATTGGGTTTCATGACCAATCGGGGGGTTTCGAGCATAAAGATGTCAAAGGCGGACCATTATTGATTAAGTCTCATCGACCCCAAGTTTTCTTCTATAAATACATAACATTTTTCGCACCTTTCTTTAAATGAGACATTATTCCAGTCTTTCATATAATTTCCTTATATTTTGAGCTAAAAAAATGGTTTACCAAAGAAAAGCATTTATGAAAAATGTAATCTTTGTGAAGCTCTTCGCCTGGGGTGATTGCTAGAGAGATTGATCAGCGACCTGTGTCTGAACGGTGTTGCGGAATTGGTCAGTTGATCAATTTGAACCCGAAATTGTATCTTAATGATATGCAACACTTTTATACAGATTTCTGATTTCTTATTTGATCCTCGATTTGATCATCAAATTGCGCTTCAGAATGTACCGATTTTCAGGATCAACTGTCTGTCCTGAATTTTCATGAGTAGCAACTATCAAATGTCAGTTGTTATGTCACGACCACGCCATGATAACCTATTTTTTTAACTTGAAATTTAGCTATTCTAGTTGAGGATTCATCATTTGAGTTCAAAATTCATCTACTTTGTTGAAAATCCAACTATTTTTGGTTGAAAGTATATGGTTTTTGGCTGTAAAGTCTTAAATTTTTGGTTTTGAGAATTAATCTTTTTTGGTTAAAAATGTTATTATTTCGTAGAAAATGTAATTGTTTTGTTCAGAATTCAACTGTTTTGGATAAAAATTACCTCTTTTATATTCTCATCTTAATGAGAAGGTATTAGTGTTTTAAATACATATTTTGTGGGTTGAGAATTCAACTGTTTTGTAGAACATCCGCTTTTTCGGCTTGAAAATTCAACAGTTTGGTTGAAATTTGTTTTTCTCTTGACTGAAAACCTTATCGTAGTTGAAAATTCAACTATTTTTCATTTTATTCATCTCTTTATTATGTCTGGAAGAAAATTACCTTTTTTTTTGTAAAAATTCAACCGTTTTCTAAAAATGAATCTCGTTTAGTTAAGAATTTAACTATTTGGTTGAAGATTTAACTATACGTGGTTGAAATCCTTGGTTTGAAATTAATTTTGTTGATTCAAAAGTTAGCTATTTTGTTGAAACTGTTCGGTTTTTTGCAAACATTTTTTTTAGATGAGAAATGCAACAATTCCATTTTTTGTTAACAATGGATCTTTTTTAGTTTAAAATTAATATATTTTACTAAAAATTCAAGTCCTTGATTGGCGGCCGAACTCTTTTAATGAAAATTCATTTTTGGTTGAAATTTTTTTCCCCTCTTAACTGAGAAATCTTTCTTCGCTGAAAATTTCAATTTTTTGTTGAAAATTAGTCTTTTCGGTTGAATTTAACAGTTTTAATTTGAAATTAAAATATTTGTTGCTTGAAATATCAACTATTACACTTTTTGTTGAAAATTCGGTTTTTGGTTTAAAATTAGAATCTTTTTTGTGGTTGAAATATCTTTTTTATAAGAGTAAGTAAGTAATCTTCTTGATTGAAAATTGATCTGTTTTGGTTAGGGGTTCAACTATTTTCTCGAAAATTAATATTTTTTGGTTGGAAATTTAACTAAATGGTTGAAAGTCACTCCTTTTTAAAGAATTTTTTTCTTGATGATTAATAATTTTCATTGAAAATTCGTTTTTCTTTTGGCGTGATAGTAAATTTTTTAATTGAAAATTGATCTATTCCATTTTTTATTGCAAATTGATTGCCTTTGTTGAAACATCAATTTTTCGGTTGAAAATTAATTAATTCGATTACTTTGTTGTACGCTGAAGTCCACTGTTAAAAATTTATTTTTCATTTTTAACTTTTTTGTTGAAAATTCAACTAATTTCTTAAAAATTTATATTTTTTATCTGAAAGCTAATGTATTTTGTTGAAAAATCAACATTTTATCAAACATCTTTTGTTGCTTCTATAGGAAGTTGTAAATCATTTGAAAGTGGGAGTTGAGTAGGTGAATCTAACTAAAGAAACACTTTTAGAAAAAAATAATAATTTTCAGAGACATAGAGATTTATAGCCCATTGTAGGAAAATTAGAATTTTGCTCTCACCTTGAAATTCATAATTTTCTTAAACATTCCTTGTTTTAGAAATATTTGGTCGGCCATGACTAATAAATGCGACTTCCAATAAGAGTATATTTACTGTGAAACCCCAACTCTGGCTATATGATCCGATCATTTTCGGTGTTTTTTTTTACTTTCAATTCTTCATTGATATTTTTTATTTTATTGACAATCATTTAGTTCTTACGGCAGAAGAGCAAATTCTTTTTCTTTCTTTGTCTGAAACGCTACAAACCACAGATAGATTTCAGAATAAGAGATCATTAATTTTATCTGTCCCAAGTGTGCGATTTCTGTAACAATTCAGCAATTGTCCAAAAATCCTGTGAAAGCAAACAGCGTGGAAATGAAATAGCACCCCCTGCCGTGAATTTTCCCTCTCTCCAAAAAAAAATTCTTTCTTATCCGGTGAAATCGATAGTAGCTTCCGTCCCTTTTCCAACCCCTGAATCGAATATAATTGTTTTCCCACCACGTGCTACGTGACCACTACCATAAAAGCCATGTGCTATGTAACAATGAATGAGCGGTCAATTTTTTTATTTGTAGGAAAAAAATATTATGGGAGAATAAAAAACAGGTCAGAGTATGTGTATCACGCTTTCAAACATATTAGGACTATTAGGTAGAAATGGATGGGTCAGGTTATGAGATTTAAGCCATATGGGTCATTTTCGGTCAATTATTTTTTTGTTGAATAAAAGTACAAAAAAAATAAAACTACTATATTATTACGTCGAAATCCTTATTTCATATTTGGATGAAAGAGTTGTTTGGAAATCATTTCTTCTTGGACAAATTATAAAACTTTTTAGTATTTCAGTTGGTGTTGCGCAGTGGTTTGTTCGAATTTTTAATACAAATTTATACACGCTTGGATTATTAGGTTTTTCGAAATAGTATAAAAATCTAACTGTACAATCAATCCGACTTGATTTCCTTAGATTATCACGATTTTTAAAATCAAAACTACCCCTTTTTGGGAGAAAAATGGATCCAGAAGTCAAGTCGAGACTTCTGAATTCGACTTATTCGAAATATTATTATTAGTTATTCGACTGAAACTTTCAGTCCAAAAATAAAAAAATAAAAAGTGCTTCACGCAAAAATTTTTATCATGGAGGTTTAGAAAGAGCTAATTCGAAAGTTCTGTAATAGTTTACGTTGATGACTTTTCAGAATTTGAAGGTAAATGGTTTGAAAACTGTTGGAAAATCTTTTTTCTAGTCTTAAAGTAAAATATAATTCGGAGGAGACACGAAAAATTGAATATTTTCAACCAAAAAATTGAATATTTTCAACCAAAAAATTAAAAATCTGTAAAAATCGCGTCCATAACAAATTCTATTATCTTTTTGTTGAAACCACACACGATAACGTATTTCAAGTGCTGATTACGATTGTAAGCTCGAAAATAATCACAAAAGACATTTTCAAGGTTAATTCGAAGAAATAGTTATCAAATAGCCAAAAATAGCAATTATTGGTTATTTTTCGAGCTGGAAAAGGGGTAGGGTGTGACATAACTTCACCTTTCCCATTTCCGGCTCAAAAAATAACCACTTTAAATTTAAGAAGAATTTATAAACATTTATAATTTAATAATGCAACGAAATGTACCTGACATATTATTATTTTAATGTTAGTGATAGCCATTTTTAATTTTTTACTATTCCAATATTTTAAATTAATCAACTGTTGAATATTGAAAATCAACAATTTCGTGAAGTTCATTCAAATCATTCGAATATATTAATATTGGACATTAATGAAACCCTTGATTGACTCACATTTTTATTGATTAATACATTTATACTCATTGGTATTCTTATGTTGTATAGTTCTGAAATTTTATTTAAAAAAAAATGAAATTTTTTTTTCAATTTATTGTTTTGTGTGTGTTTTTTCAGGAAAATACAAATTTTTTTGTAAAAAATGTATAAAAGTAAGCACAGAGTGATAATAATTCCGTACTCAAGAAAGCTATTTAATGTGAAAAAAACTAACATAAAACTCAAGAAACACAAGCATTATTAGCAAGAGTCACCGTGCCCCGCACAGACACCATACCCCACTTTCCCCTATTGGCCAATTTGTTTGTCATCAAAGTAAACCATTACCGAAAAGTTTATTGATCCGATAAGAAACAGCGGAATCCCTACCTTTTTTTGGAAACACATACCATCTTATAACTTTTAGTACTGATAAAACAATATAAACTAAAAGACCTAAAGTCAACATTACGCAATTTATCCTAATCGAAAAACTGCGGAATTCCCACCTTTTTGGAAACACCCTTATAGCCTTTAATACTGATAAAACAATATAAACTATAAGACTTAAGTCAACATTACGCAATGTTGTTCATGACCCAGTTTCTCCTAATCGAAAAACAGTGGAAGTCCTACCTTTTTGGAAATATCATTTTATAACTTTTAGTTAAAATTGCATTGCCTTTCCATCCTCTTAAGAAGAGAAACTTTACGTCTTATTGTATGAAAAAATGTTACTGATAAAACAAAACTGTAAGTAGTATGCTCACTGATTACAAGCCATTTCCATAAACCTTTGATCTTTTATTTTTGCACCTTGTAAATTCCTGCCGACATAAAAAGTCACTTAAAGCAGCCTAAACCGAAATATATGCACTGCAAGTTATTTTGCAGCAATGAGTCAACGACAATGACAAGTTTACGCAAATACTTGAAGATAAGGTAAAGAACCTTGGCGTTACATTTTTCTTTTGTTGGAAGAGACGCGAGCGATCCCTCTTTGTCGGCAAGAGGATCCGTGGACGGTGGACTGTCAAGAAAGATAATGGATGTGCATTGTGCACGTGCCAGTAACACGTTTGGTGGCAATTCAGGATTTTCACTTATTATATCAAAAAGCGAGGGAAAATCGAATATTGTTCAACATGATACTGAAGAGGGTCAGAACAAAGAAGTAGAACGAGTGACACGATGCTACGTTCACTAATTCAAATTGTTTCAACCCCACACTAATCAATAATAACCCCCTTAGCGATTATCATCGTATTATCTCCTGAAAACTTCAGAAATTAGGGCCCGTCTAGAAAAACTATGTTACCAATTTTGGACTATTTTTGACCCCCTACCCCCAAAAGAAACTATAGCGTAGCCGTTGGCTAAATACGGATTTCAAGCTTATTCTGCAATTTTTCGAGTTCAATTGTTTAAAATACTCTCAAAACGGGGAAAATAGAGATCTTTTTCACGAAAATAGGGAACAATAGGGGAATTTAAATAAACATAATTATATTGAATTTTCGAGGAACAAATATTAAATAACAAAATAGAAGAATTTTCAACCAACTAATTGAATTTTTAACCAAATGTTCGAATTTTCAACCAAGTAAAATAACTTTTCTACCATAAGAGATGAATTTTTAATCCAAAAGGCTGAATTTATAACAAAACGGTTGAATTTTCTAACAAAAAAAAAAATGAACAACAAAACAGGTGAATTTTTAACAAAATAACTCAACTTTCAACAAAACAGTTGAATTTTCAACCAAATAATTACATTTTTAACAAAATAGTTGAACTTTTAACCAAATGACTGAATTTTTAACCTACGTAGATGAATTATCAACCAAGAAAATCAATTTTCTACAAAAAAAAAGAAAAAAATGCACCCAAAAATAGTCGCAACGTCAACCAAATAGTTGAATTTTCAACCCTAAAAGTGAAATTTTCAATAAAAAAGTTCATCTTGAACCAAGAAAGGAAAACTTTCCAACATAAAAGATGAATTTTCAACAAAGGATTTGAATTTTCGACCAAAAAATATGACTATAACAAATCATTTGAATTTTTAACCTACAAAGATAAATTTTCAACCACGAAGAATACTTTTCTACCAAAAGAAGAATTTTCAACAAAATACATGAATTTTTGCACATATAGTTGAATTTTCAACTAAAAATGGTAAGTTTCCAAATTAATTTAACGAAAAAAAGCGATTATTAAAAAAAAAATAGTTGAATACTTAATTCCTCAACCAAATAGATAAATTTTCAATCCCAAACTACAAATTTGTAACAAAAAAGTTTTAATTTTCTGGCTAAAAAGTGAAATGTTTTACAAAACAGTTTATTTTTAAACCCAAAAAGGTGAATTTCCAACCGAAAAGTTCATTTTCAATCAAGAAAGATGAATTTTCCACCAAATATTTTGTCTGACGGCTAAAAAAGATCAGTTCGTAACCAAAAATGAAATCGTTAAATTTTCAGGTAACAAATTTGATTTCAAGAGAAAAACGTATTTTCAACCAAATAGTTGAATTTTCAACTACAAAAGATCAATTTTCAATTAAAAATATCAATTTCCAAACAAAAATGGAAGTTACGTCTTCAGTTAAGAACATTAAGTCTGAACTAAAAAAGAAAAACTAAATTTAAACCAAAGAGATGAATCTTCAACCAGAATGATTATAATCTTCAAAAAAGGAAAAAACCAATTTTCAATCAGTCGAATTCAACCAAAAAAATACGAATTTTCAATAAAATAGTTTTATCCTCAGGCCCCGCCTCAGCCTATAGATAAATTTCAACAAACAATTTTCTTGTTTGTGGAAAATTGTCTACCAAAAAAGACGAATTTTCAACGAAACAGTTGAATTTCCAACCATAAAAGATCAATTTTCAACTCGATTTTCAATTAAAAAATATTAATTTTTAGCCCAAAAATGGAACTTGCATTTTCAGTTAAAAACATTAATTCTGAACAAAAAAACATTTTAAACCAAAGAGAGATGAATTTTCAACTAAAATAATGAATCTTCAATAAAGGAAAAAATGAATTTTCAAATTTCAGATATTTGAATTGCTAACTGAAAAACATAAATTTTCAACCAATAATGGAAGGGTGAAATTTTCAGTTGAAAGAAATTAATTTTCGACCAAAAATGGAACGAAGTTTGAACAAAATAGTTCAATTTTCAATCAAAGAGATGAATCTTCAACCGTAAAAATGAATTTTTAACAAAGCAGTTCAACTTT